>CM068368.1:218154743-218502243 GCA_034769895.1 Magicicada septendecula | reverse complement strand
GAAGAAGTCGACGAAGTTGAAGAATACGTAACAAAACGGTACATAGGAGCTTCAGATGCTGCTTGGAGGGTTCTGGAATTCGATCTAACAGGCCGCAAACCAACAGTTATAAATTTGCCGGTTCACCTAAAAGGAAAGCACAACGACGTTTTTCGTCTCGGTAACGAACAGGAAGCGTGTGAAAAATCAACGTCCCTTTTAATTTTATACTTCGGTCGCCCTGATACTCCGGAAATGAATGACCTCAATTATTTAGATTTTTACGAGCAGTACAGAATCCACCCGAGCAGTCCAAAATCCTCCCTTAATGCGGTTCGGCATTCGGACGGGAAACACTTCATAACGCGAAGACAGAGGGCTGATTGTGTCGCGAGACTCTTTTGCGTCGCTCCCACCAGAGGTGAGCAGTATTATCTGAGAATGCTGCTATGCAGGTATCCATGCCGTGGGTATGAGGACTTGTACGCTCTCGGAGGCCCTGATTGCAAAACGTTCCAGCAATTGCACTAGGGAATTGGGACTCGCGGATGATAAAAAAGAATACTTTGACGCTCTTGAAGAGGCTGCACGCTTCATGAAAGCCGACAGATTGAGGCAATTTTTTGTTATGCTCTCGGCGATAGGATCTCCGGTGCCGGAAATGTGGGAGAAATATAAAGCAAATTTATGCGAGGATTTTTTTGGAACATTTTCACGAAGATGAGGAAAGAGCGTATAAGTTAGGTCTTATTCACATAGATAGGTGTCTGCGCCGACATGGATCTTCGCTTCTAGAGGCCGGTCTTCCCGTAGTTGAAGATGATTCCACGGAATTAGGTCGCGAAAAACTTCAATACAGCGTCTCAGTTCAGAATGCTTTTGTCGAGGAATGGGAATCGCGGCTTTCTTCTGATCAATCTAGGGTTTTTGATTACTTTAAGTTGCTCATGCGCGGCGAACAAAATGAAAAAGTTCTCTTCTTGGACGGTCCTGGCGGTTCGGGAAAACGCTCCTTCTTAAAATTATTTTAGCTTTCGCGCTGTCTCAAGATAAAGTCGTCTTATGCGTAGCCAGTTCCGGCATCGCCGCTCAAAATCTCATCGGAGGTACGACTGCACATAGCCTTTTCAGATTACCCCTAGATATACGCGATGACGGTTTCTGGTCGATAACCAACGGGACACAGAGAGCTGAACTCATCCGAGAGGCGACTTTACTGATTTTCGATGAAGCGGCTATGGCGCATAAAAATCTAATCGAAATGTTGGACCGGTCTCTCAGAGACCTGATGCAAAAGGATGAGTTGTTTGGCGGTAAAATAATATGTTTTATTCTTCGTATTGTTTAAATTAGCAGCCATCCTTACTATTTCTTTTATGAATTTGCTAACTGCTATAATTTTTTATTGTTCGACTAAGCTTTTCGTCATTACTGACATCTTCAGGTCTTAAACAACCATTGTTCCTCCCGAACGGGTTATAGATGGCGTTCCTCACACAAGAAACATAGTGTATAAAGAACTATTATAAGTAATGTATTCTCGGTAATAAGCTTTCCACCCTGTAAATATGTAATATAATAATGTTTAAGTTGTGTAATATTGAAGTTTGCATGTTAAAATAAGTGATTGTAAATATTCAGATGTTGTAAATAAATAAAAGGCATTACCGAGAATACATTGTCTCCTGGGATAGGTTCGTACGGAGGCCGTTGTAAATATGTACATAGCTCCCCCGACGTTCGTCGGATCGGGACGTCCACCGAGGGGTCTGGGGCGAAGCCGCGAGTCTGTATTATATATTTGCATATCACACAAGAATAAATGTAACATCAGGATGAATTTTTTCATTTATTAAAAATAGCTTCGTCTCTTTGCGCAGAATGAAGTATTCAAGACCAAAAAGTGGCTTCGTACTGGTTCGTACTCAAAATACTCTAAATACGCTTGATACTAGTTGTTCCTAAAATACTACTGTTCCTCTGATACGCTTAGTATTTGTAATACTCGTTTACCTTGTTGTTCCTTGTGTATCGGTGATACCCCTAGTATTTGAAATACTCGTGTACTTGTTGTTCCTTGCATACCTGTGATATTTTTGTACGCCTAGTATTTGGCCTTGGCGTATTCGTTTACTTGTTACTTGTGTATAGTTGCATAGGGAGCGTGCCTCGACTCGGAACAGCGAGGCCACGAATAACAGGTATTTCAACTTTTCAGTCGCTGTTACATCCGTTCCACAAAAATATCGTTCCAAAATACCTGTTACAGGTATATCGGCCAACCTCTAGTCTGGATACTTTACATAATATTTAATGTTGTTTCTTATTTTAGATTTCTTTTTTTTTGCTTTTAGCAACCTATTCAGAGCTTTAACTGTTGCATACTAGAGAACCCCCAACCCACATTCAAAGTAATATTATGAATAGTGAGTAAAATTGTGATTGGTATTATTAAAACCATTTGTCATTAGAATACTATAGATGGGTAATGTTACCCACGTGTATTCAAATTATCCACAATTGATGTATAACTGGTGTATATTGATATACTCTATGTATACAGACACTCTTGGTAGGATACGCTAGAATGTTCTGTATCAGTGTACAATGCATATGTGGATGGACATAATTTGTTCTACCAGGTTCTCAAATATATGCCTAGTTAAAACTACACTATTCTAGTAACTAATGCATGTTGGTAAATGACGTCATTACTGACCTATATAAAGAACTGTAAGAGACTGAGTTGGTCATCAACGCCCACGTGACAGAACCCCTTGCTAAGGCTGCAGCTCTCTGGCGCTGCTCACGAAAGTCACCATCTATCTTTTGTTTCTCTGGTCTGTACTGACCTATGGCTGCCTCTTGGTGGTCACTTTTGTCCACCACCAACAGGTGTAGACTGAAAAGATTCCAATCGAAAACCCTCCATTCCTTGTCGGGATCTCCTTGGTTTGTAAGGAATGATGTAATTCGAGAAAGTCTTCAAGTTCCTATCTTGTCAGCCTTTGTCCGGTCGTTACTTGTAACTCTTTTTGCTGGAGCTGCGACCTCCTCCTTTCCTTACCTACGGACCATCAGCACCACGCAACCACCTCCCCCAGTCCGGGTCAAACGCCTCGGGTGATTCTCGATGATCCGCCATAAAAGCATCAATAGATTTAACATTTTACATCTGTCCCTGCCCCTGAGTTAACCTTCTAAGCTGTTCTTTTTTCCCTTCTCGCACGCCAACCGCGCTGTTTAAGGCGTCTGCTTGCTGAGCTTGAGACAGCCAACAGATGTTGCCTGAATCGGTTCCAGCGGCAGTGCTCAAAAAATCAAATCAAAATAAAGTTTTCTTTCTGCCCTGTTTTTTGCGTTAACGCGTTGGTGGTTGTCCCTTCCAGTTTTGTTGGAATCAGTCTACTGTACCCAGGGCCGGCCCCAGCGCTTCTGCCGCCCTGTGCAGTATTTATGAGTGCCGCCCCCTCCCTATTTTAATTCTGAATACATTCACGCACACTAGACCTACTCTAAAGATACGGCGATTGCCTTCAAATGACGACTAGGAATGTTTGCAGTGTTGTGTTTATCAAATAACTAGAACTTTTTCGCGTTTACGATGCGGCGAACGGCTACAATAAAAATTGTTGAGACAATACAACGAATCGTGAGACAATAAAAATGTATGCCTATGTGATGACTTAAAATTAAAATACTAACTAAAATTCATTATGATTGAAATATAACAAAAGTAATGTATCATATGTCTTAGTTAAAAAATACTCGTCTAGCTTTTGCACTGGCAAACTCCTTTATGACTTCGTTGTAATCAATTGATTCAGCTAACCGATGTTCTGTAGATATAGTTGCCAGACCACTCAGGCGAGTCTCGGACTTACTCGATCTGGGATAAGTTTTAATAAGATTGAGGTTCGAAAAAGTCAGGTCTACGTTCTCTCGTTTACGAGTTTTCGACTCTTCATTAAAATCTGCTGACTTTATACATAAAGTAATTCTTACAGATCTTACATATTGTGATGAAATTAAGTGAATAATTTAATTTTTTCCCTCAATTTCAAAACTTAACATCCCGGAATCTGCCGCCCTGGGCGGTGGCACGGTTCGCCCCTGCCTGGAGCCGGGCCTGACTGTAGAGCTTGTCAAGGATAGAGAAGCTCAATTTGCGCCGGTAGAGAGAAAGGTAGAGGTTGTCAACGATAGAGAAGCGTATGCGCAGTGAAACACGAGAGTGGAGTAGTGGAGAGAGTGGGTATACCTACCAATATTGTAGTGTACCCCCACCTTTCTCCCTACTGGCGCAAATTGAGCTTCTCTAACGTTGACAATCTCTATACGACAATATTGGTAGGGACTGGCACGACTTACAAAGCGCGCAGTAACAACACAGAGGCTCGCTGGCTATAATAGCTGTGTGCGTCACGCTGAAAAATGAACTACGCTTTTATCTTATAATGAAATCTGAATACAATAAAAAATTATCTGTTACTTACTGATATCAGGGAAGTGGTTCAATTCCATCCAGCGAGTCGTCCTGATCATCTGTAGGCCTACAATCTGAAAAATCAGATTCGTTGTCAGAAGTGTCGCTGTTGTCAAGTCGTATAATAAATGCTTCAGTTTCATTGTCTATTAACCTCTCTGTCTCTGCATATTTTTGTTCACACTTGACACTATGATCACAACACTTTTTCCAGTCTTCACTTGTTAATTCCGAAAAAACCTGTTCAACCATGAACTACATTCAATTGATTGGATACGTTATGAGCCGCGATATTATTTTTTACCCTTGCCCAAATAAGTTCTATGGGATTAAGTTCCGGATGATAAGGGGGTAATCTGAGAACACTGTGACCGTATTGTTCCAAAACAGAATCTATGTGAAATTGTTCGTAATTTGGTTTAGTAAGTTTTATTAAATGGTAGAGTTCAGGTTTATACATACTTTCACTACATTGAATATTTTTGTTTCACAACCACTCTAACATTTCTAACTTTCTAGAAGTGGAATTCGGCACTTTCTGTAACTTTTAATTGTGGTACGAGGCATTATCTATCACTAAAACTGACCGGGGTGGTAGGTTTGGAATTAGTTTCATTTTCAGCCACTTTTCGTAATTGTCTGCATGCATTTCTTCACGATAATCACCAGAACGCTGGCCCGACTTAAAAACTAACAGTGCGTTTGGAACACCTCCTGTCTCACTGCCTGCATTAATAATTATCAACCTTTGTCCTTTCGATAACTTTTTTTTATAACCACTTAGGGATCCATCAGAATGTATGATTCATCCGAAAATATAATTGGTCGGCCACTTTTTCTGAATTCTTGATTTTTTTTAAATACGCGACACGTTTAAAATGGTGTCATCTTTTTCTAATAAAATTTGTCTGTTGTCGACTGTTTTCTTCCATCTAAATCCCATACCTTTTATAACTTTTCTAAGCGATTCGTGTGAAAAATCTATCCCAAGTTCCGCATGTTCCGTTTTTAAAACAGATAATAATGTTCTTAAACATGGCAATGTTTTATGAGTGACATGAAAATTATATATTATATTACGCAAAGCACTTATCTGAAAACTATCTAAATTCACTTTTTTATTGATACGATTACGAGTTTATTTAGGCGTCGGAAAAGGTTCAACTGGTCCCAGTTTATTTGATTCTGTTACCAGTTTTCGGAGAGAATGAACAAATATTCCGCACATATCAGCTACTTTATTTAAGATTTCTGACCGTGTCATTGTGGGATTGTCTTTTGAAACAGAATTATGCACGTTCATAATTATGCACTTGGTTTGACTTTTAAAAGGAACTCCTTTTCCTAAGTGGCGAGCCGTTCTCGGTTGAGACATTGTATATTTATAAAATACAACAACTGTGAGCGAAAAGCAACGGCTGACAGATTACAACTGCTGACCTTGTTACCCACACCACTGCAATATTTCTCCCCACTCCCCCACTACTCCACTCCGGTGTTTCACTGCGCATACACTTCTCTATACTTGACAACCTCTACCAGAACTATGTATATCACCAGGCAGCCATTGGGCTTGACCCAGAAGCTGCAATCATGCACCGGGTGCAAAGACGCCCCGCTACCACAATGCTACATGCTACCATGCTACAGAGTTGGTCAGTCTCAATTCTTAGTTCAATGAATTTGGTTATAGAAGTTAGTGAGTATGTTTGATATCGCATTTGTGGATCAATATTAGTGTGTTATTACGATTATGTTAATAATCGATATCACAATTGTGAATCGAAATTTGTATATTCTGTGTTTCGTATTTACTTGTGAAAAATTGTTTGCGACAACGAGCTGTGGACAGTGATATCTCGCCTAGTGATTCAATCGCTGCCTAGAAGACGACAGAACATTATTTTTTTTTTAACAGAACAGAGTTACTTTTTTACTTCCATATTCCTTAAGGAAATGGAAGTATGGTGATGGCAAAAAAAATCGTGTTCGAGAATATTGCAGATTCTGATTGTATTACACTCAAAAAATGAAAAAATATCGGTATGGAGAACCATACATGACTTCCATGTTCTAAGATTTATATTTAAAATCATATTCGAAATGAAATATTTCCATAGAAACTACTTCTTTCTACTTATTCCTTCAGCCTTAACCACAGTACTGTGGTCACTAACGTATACTACCTCACGTTTTCGCACTCGATTTTCACTGATGATGGCAGTCGATGGCACTGCCCAAACGTCTGGTTTTGCAGAAAACATTGGACTACGGCTAAACAGCCCGGGAAGGAATTTTAACAAAGAACTACTTCTTTCTTGCCGATAACGTAGTACACATATAAAAAATTCTCCCCTCCCCCTTCAACTATAATTTTCATTAATAGAAAATTACCCCCACCCCACTCACCTAACCTCTTCATTTATAGATATTTCATCTACGTTTCTACAGTGGATTATTATGAGCTTCTTATCAGGATACTTTATTTATCAAAATTAAGTACTTTACTTTTGTTGTTTGGTAAACTGCACTTTCCCCGTAACCGATCTTCACCAAAATCAATAGGCCTTGAGTCTTCTACAACTCAGGAACGTATGCAAAAAATTATTTGATTCTCTTTGAATTTACGGCAGTTATCTTTCGTCATAAAAAAAATTACCCTTGTTAAAACATAAAATGTTGCTGGTAAACTACCCCTTTCCCTTAACCGATCTTCAACAAAATCAACAGTCCTTGAGTTCTCTATAATTAAAAAAGTGTGCAAAAACGTAGTTGATTCTGTTTGCATTTACGGCAGATATCGTTCGTCATATAAAAAATTACCCTTGTTAAAACATAAAATGTTACAGGTAAACAACCCCTTTCCCTTAACCGATGTTCACCAACACCAATAGCTCTTGAGAACTCTACAATACAGGGCTGTATGCAAAACATTATTTGATTCTGTTTGAATTTGCGGCTGTTATCGTTTGCCATAGAAAACAAGACACCAAGTAGTGGTTAAAATGTAACCAATATAAACAATGTATTATAAGATTAAAGCAGAATAAAAATTAAGGCCTAGGTGTGCCAAAAACTAAATATGTCATTCAAGAAAATACACAAAAAAGGGTATTAATTAAGTCAAACAATGATAACCAGAAGTTGAAGGGAGACTTTAAGAATAAGTGTGAAATGTAACTAACTCTTAAAATACCTTCAATGAATAATACAATCTAAATCTAAATCATAATGCTATCTGTACAGCAGGGTTTATACTCAATTTTAGAGTTGTTGTAACACATAACCGATTTCTAATCTAACTAAAGGTCAGAAAGAGACTAAATAGAGTAGAGTAGTATTTAAAATTTACTTTAAATAGAGTAAATTATATTTTTTAATTTACAATTTAACAATAATAGTGATTATTTGAATAATGTCTTGGTGATGGTGTAATTATTGACAAATGTGTAATTAGTTCAAAGTGCATTGCTGGATATTATACTAACATAAGTAATTAATATTGAACTATACTTGCCTTAAATTCACTGAATTGCAAATTATTATACACCTTGCAATTTTATGACACTATTAACCCTGGAATAAAATTTTAATTAACGAGTAATTCGATCGGCAGATTCTATCAACCGTATCCCTTCAGAACTTTAAAAAAAGTCAGTTAGTTAACGGTAACAGATTTTCGGCGTACCTCGCGCTTGGAACTGTGGGTAACATTATTCAAATATAGACGCGTGATTGGCTAAAATATGGACAACTGTATACGTTTCACAAAGTCGATTAGTCGATACAATATTTTGATAAACTTATGTCTTATAACTAATTACTGATTGAATGATTGTTATTTACATTAACTAGGATACGTATAAAGTTCTTTTATAACAATTCTTAACATAATAAACATCTTAAATTTACAAAAATACAATGTTTAGTTCTAGGCTTCAGTTGGCCTATCAAATCCTAAGTTACATTTACCGGTACTTATTATAAAATATTACAGGTAAACTACACCTTTCTCTTACCCGATCTTCACCAAAATCAATAGGCCTAAAGTCCTCTACAATTCAGGGGTGCATGCAAAACATTATTTGATTCTGTTTGAATGTGCGGCAGTTATCGTTCGTCATAAAAATAAAATTACCCTTGTTAAAACATAAAATGTTGCCGGTAAACAACCTCTTTCCCTTAACCGATCTTCACCAAAAACAATAGGTCTTGAGAACTCTACAATTCAGGGCTGTATGCAAAAAATTATTTGTTTCTATTTGAATTTGCGGCTGTTATCGTTTGCCATAGAAAATACCCTTGGTGAAACAAAAACCGTTGCTGGTAAACTACCCCTTTCCCTTAACCGATCTTCACCAAAATCAACAGGCCTTCAGTCTAATTTCACAATTGACGAACGTATGCAAAACAATACTTGATTCTGTTTGAATGTGTGGCAGTTATCGTTCGTCATAGAATAAAATAAAATAAAAATACCGTTGTTAAAACATAAAATGTTGCAGGTAAACTATTCCTTTCCCTTAACGGATCTTCACCAAAACCAACAGACATTGAGTTCTCTATAGCTCAGGAAGGTATGCAAAACATTATTTGATTCTGATTGAATTTACTTTCGTTCGTCATAAATACAATTACCCATCTTAAAACATAAAACATTGCAGGTAAACTACCCCTTTCCATAACCCGATCTTTAACAAAAACAATAGGTCTTGAGAACTCTACAATTCAGGGCTGTATGCAAAATATTATTTGATTCTGTTTGAATTTGCGGCTGTTATCGTTTGCCATAGAAAATACCCTTGTTAAAACAGAAAACGTGGCAGGTAAACTACCCCTTTCCCTTAACTAATCTTCACCAAAAACAAAAGGTCTTGAGAACTCTACAATTCAGGCCTGTATGCAAATAATCATTTGATTCTGTTTGAATTTGCGGCTGTTATCGTTTGCCATAGAAAATAATTAACCTTGATAAAAAAAAAATTGCAGGTAAACTACCCCTTTCCCTTAACCGATCTTCACCAAAACCAATAGGTAAAAGTAATTTTACTTTTTCGAAAAGTGTCTGTGTGGGTCTGTATGTAGATTTTTTTCTATGGCAAACGATAACAGCAGCAAATTCAAACAGAATCAAATAATATTTTGCATACAGCCCTGATTTGTAGAGTACTCAAGACTTATTGTTTTTGGTGACGATCGGTTAACGGAAAGGGGTAGTTTACCTGCAAAGTTTTTTTTTAAATCAAGGGTAATTTTTACTTCCATGTTCCTTAAGGAAATGGAAGAAGTATGGTGATGGCAAAAAAAATCGTGTTCGAGATTATTGCAGATTCTGATTGTACTACGCTCAAAAAATGAAAAAAAGTCGTTTTTCGAAATGTGTGTGTGTGTGTGTGTGTGTGTGTGTGTGTGTTTGTCTGTCTGTCTATAGATTTTTTATGGCAAACGATAACAGCCTCAAAATCAAACAGAATCAAATAATTTTTTGCATACAGCTCTGATTTGGAGAGTACTCACGACCCATTGTTTTTGGTGAAGATCGATTGAGGGAAAGGGGTAGTTTACCAGCAACGTTTTTTTTTAACAAGGGTAATTTTTTTTCTATGGCAAACGATAACAGCCGCAAATTCAAACAGAATCAAATAATGTTTCACATGCACCCCTGAATTATAGAGTTCTCCAGACCTATTGCTTTTGGTGAAGATCGGTTTAGGGAAAGGGGTAGTTACCTGCAACGTTTTATGTTTTAACAAGGGTATTTTCTATGGCAAACGATAAAAGCCGCAAATTCAAACAGAATCAAATAATTTTTTGCATACAGTCCTGAATTGTAGAGTTTTCAGGACCTATTGTTTTTGGTGAAGATAAGTTAAGGGAAAGGGGTAGTTTACCTACAACATTTTATGTTTCAACAAGGGTAATTTTTTCTATGACGAACGATAACTGCCGTAAATTCTCACAAAATCAACTACTTTTTTGCATACCTTTTGAATTATACAGAACTCAAGGTCTATTGATTTTATTGAAGATCGATTAAGGGAAAGGGGTAGTTTACTCCAACGTTTTATGTTTTAACAAGTGTAAATTTTTCTATGACGAACGATAACAACCGTAAATTCAAAGAGAACCAAATAATGTTTTGCATACAGCCCTGAATTGTAGAGTTCTCAAGACATATTGTTTTTGGTGATTATCGGTTAAGGGAAAGGGGTAGTTTACCAGCAACCTTTTATCTTTTAACAAGGGTGTTTTCTATGGCAAACGATAAGAGCCGAAAATTCAAACAGAATCAAATAATTTTTAGCATGAGCCACTGAATTGTAGAGTACTCATGGCCTATTGATTTTGGTGAAGATCGGTTAAGGGAAAGGGGTAGTTTACCAGCCACTTTTAATGTTTTAACAAGAGTAATTGTTTATATGGCAAACGATAACTGCCGCACATTCAAACAGAATCAAATAATGTTTCACATGTATCCATGAATTGTTGAGGACTCAAGTCCTTTTGATTTTGGTGAAGATCAGTTAAGAGAAAGGTGTAGTTTACCTGCAACATTTTATGTGATAACAAGGGTAACTTTTTTATGACGAACGATAACTGCTGTAAATGCAAACATAATAAAATAATTTATTGCGTTCATCCCTACATTTTAGTGATCTCAAGGTGTCTTGATTTTGGTGAAGATCGGTTAAGGGGAAAGGGTAGTTTACCGGCAACATTTTATGTTGTAATAAGAGACATTTTTTCATGACGAACGATAACTGCCGTAAATTCAAACAGAATCAAATAATTTTTTACATATATGCCTGAGTTGTAGAGGACTCAAAGCCTGTTGATTTTGGTGAAGATCGGTTACGGGGAAAGGGTAGTTTACCAGAAACATTTTTTGTTGTAACAAGAGTAAAGTACTTAATTTTGATAAATAAAGTATGCTGTTAAGAAGATCTTAATAATCCACTGTAGAAACGTAGATGAAATATCTATAACTGAAGAGGCTAGTTGAACGGGATGGGGGTAATTTACTATAAATGAATTTTATAGTTGCAGAGGGAGGGGATAATTTTTTATATATGTACTACGTTATCGGCATCAAAGAAGTAGTTTGTTGTTAAAATTCCTTTCCGGCCTGTTTGGCCGTAGACCAATGTTTTCTGAAAAACCAGACGTTTCGGCAGTGCCATCGTCTTCCATTATCAGTGAAAATCGAGTGCGATAACGTGAGGTGGTATATGTTAGTGACCACAGTACTGTGATTAAGGCTGAAGCAGTAAGTGGAAAGAAGTAGTTTCTATGGAAATATTTTATTTCGAAAATGATTTTAAATATAAATCTTTGAACATGGAAGTCATGTATGGTTCTCCATACCGATATTTTTCTATGGCAAACGATAACAGCAGCAAATTCAAACAGAATCAAATAATGTTTTGCATACAGCCCTGAATTGTAGAGTTTTCAAGACCTATTGTTTTTTGTGAAGATCGGTTAAGGGAAAGGGGTAGTTTACCTGCAACGTTTTATGTTTTAACAAGGGTATTTTTTATGGCAAACGATAACAGCCGCACATTCAAACAGAATCAAATAATGTTTTGCATACAGCTCTGAATTGTAGAGTTCTCAAGACATATTGTTTTTGTTGAAGATCGGGTTATGGAAAGGGGTAGTTTACCTTCAACGTTTTATGTTTTAACATGGGTAATTTTTACTTCCATGTTCCTTAAGGAAATGGAAGTATGGTGATGGCAAAAAAAAATCGTGTTCGAGATTATTGCAGATTCTGATTGTACTACACTCAAAACATGAAAAAAGTCGTTTTCCGAAAAGTGTCTGTGTGTGTGTCTGTCTGTGTGTCTGTGTGTCTGTCTGTCTGTAGATTTTTACTTCCATATTCCTTAAGAAATGGAAGTATGGTGATGGCAACAAAAATCGTGTTCGAGATTAATGCAGATTCTGATTGTACTACACTCAAAACATGAAGAAAAGTCGTTTTCCGGAAAGTGTCTGTGTGTGTGTCTGTGTGTGTGTCTATCTGTGTGTCTGTCTGTGTGTCTGTGTGTAGATTTTTTTTCTATGGCAAACGATAACTGCCGCAAATTCAAACAGAATCAAAGAATTTTTTGCATACAGCTCTGATTTGTAGAGTACTCACGACGTTTTGTTTTTGGTGAAGATCGGTTGAGGGAAAGGGGTAGTTTACCTGCAACAGTTTTTTTCTATCAAGGGAAATTTTTTTTTTGGTAAACGATAACAGCCGCAAATTCAAACAGAATTAAATAATGTTTCGCATACAGCCCTGAATTGTAGAGTTCTCAATACCTATTGTTTTCGGTGAAGATCGGTTAAGGGAAAGGGGTAGTTTACCAGTAACGTTTTATGTTTTAACAAGGGTATTTCCTATGGCAAACGATAACAGCCGCAAATTCAAACAGAATCAAAAGATTGTTTGCATACAGCCCTAAATTGTAGAGTTCTCAAGACCTATTGTTTTGGTGAAGATCGGTTAAGGGAAAGGGGTAGTTTACCGGCAACGTTTTTTTAACAAGGGTATTTTCTATGGCAAACGATAAGAGCCGCAAATTCAAGAAAAGTGTCTGTGTGTCTGTCTGTGTCTGTAAATTTTTTTCTATGGCAAACGATAACAGCCGCAAATTCAAACAGAATCAAATAATGTTTTGCATGCAGCCCTGATTTGTAGAGTACTCGCGACCTATTGTTTTTGGTGAAGATCGGTTGAGGGAAGGGGGTAGTTTACCTGCAACGGTTTTTTTTTATCAAGGGTAATTTTGTTTGTTTGGCAAACGATAACAGCCGCAAATTCAAACAGAATCAAATAATGTTTCGCATACAACCCTGAATTGTAGGGTTCTCAATATCTGTTGATTTTGGTAAAGATCGGTTAAGGTAAAGGGGTAGTTTACCTGTAACGTTTTATGTTTTAACAAGGGTATTTCCTATGGCAAACGATAACAGCCGCAAATTCAAACAGAATCAAAAGATTATTTGCATACAGCCCTAAATTGTAGAGTTCTCAAGACGTGTTGTTTTTGGTGAAGATCGGTTAAGGGAAAGGGGTAGTTTACCAACAACGTTTTTTTAACAAGGGTATTTTCTATGGCAAACGATAACAGCCGCAAATTCAAACAGAATCAAATAATTGTCTGCATACAGCCCTGATTTGTAGAGTTCTCAAGAGCTGTTGTTTTTGGTGAAGATCGGTTGAGGAGAAGGGGTAGTTTGCCTGCAACGTTTTTTATCAAGCGTATTTTCTATGGCAAACGATAACTGCCGCAAATTCAAACAGAATCAAATAATTTTTTGCATACAGCCCTGATTTGTAGAGTACTCGCGACCTGTTGTTTTTGGTGAAGATCGATTGAGGGAAAGGGGTAGTTTACCTGCAACGTTTTTTTTTATCAAGGGAAATTTTTTTTTTTGGCAAACGATAACAGCCGCAAATTCAAACAGAATCAAATAATGTTTCGCATACAGCTCTGAGTTGTAGAGTTCTCAAGACCTATTGTTTTTGGTGAAGATCGGTTAAGGAAAAGGGGTAGTTTACCTACAACGTTTTTTACTTCCATATTCCTTTTTCATTTTAATGTAATATAATATTTTGCATTTAATACGGCAATAAAAAGGCAGGTAAGACACACACACACACACACACACACACACACAATTCACGTTATTTCTGGCCTCACTCATGTTTTTTTTCTTACGTTTGCACGCTTTTTAAATGGAAAGTGCCGAAACCCACACCAACATAACGCGTGCAAGCCCAAAAAATGGACATCAATTTGCTTACTGGCGAAGCTAGTAGTTAATGAATGGGTAGGCAAAAATCTTATCTTAAATTTTTTTAAGGAATCACTAAAAGGACGGTGGGTCAAATCGGACGCTGAGGTAGAGTTTGCTGTAACCGAATGGTTCCACAAACAGCCGTAAGAATTTTACTAGCAGGGAATCTACAGGTTAGTGCAACAGTGGAACTCATGTCTTAATGTTATTGGAGACTTCTTTTAAAATCGTTGAATAAAAAATGCTTTACAGCTCTATACGTGTGTCTATTGAACTATCCTTGTATTAGTCATACACAATAATACAACTGATTGAACTTCAAATTTTTAAACTTGATTAGTTTCTATATATATGTTTAATGTTACAAATAATTCAAATAACAATCTTGATCATCTGTTAGTTCAGCGGAATAACAGTGACACTTTTAATAACCGCATAAAATAAACACTTAGAAACAACACAGGCGCTTTAACTTAACTGTTTGGACCACAGAAGTGAGGCATGCCTCAACGCTCTATGTGTACAGCGCGGGACAATCCCCCCTCCCTACACTTCCCTATCACACCACTACATTGCTTACATACGATGTATACAAAAAACGCTGAGGCAAGTTCAGGTTGCCTCATTCGCTTTAAACGAACTATGCCGAATCTCACCTGTCACCATCTAGCGGTCGCTCCATAAAGCACGTTTCGGTTTAATAAATTTGACAGTCGCAGTAACAATGTATAATCTTTACGTTATGTAGTTCATACGTATTTATAATTTTTATTCTACAGAATTTTTTAGGGTAGGCATTGCCTCAATTGCCTCCATGTAACTTCGCCACTGATATATATATGTGTACAACGTTATCGGCAACAAAGAAGTAGTTTTTGTTAAAATTCCTTCCCGGGATATTTGGCCGTAGTCCAATGTTTTCTACAAAACCAGACATTTCGGCAATGCCATCGACTTCCATCATCAGTGAAAATCGAGTGCGATAACGTGAGGTGGTATACGTTAGTGACCACAGTACTGTGGTTAAGGCTGAAGCAGTAAGTAGAAAGAAGTAGTTTCTCTGGTAATATTTCATTTCGAAAATGATTTTAAATATAAATCTTAGAATATGGAAGTCATGTATGGTTCTCCATACCGATATTTTACTTCCATGTTCCTTAAGGAAATGGAAGTATGGTGATGGCAAAAAAAATCGTGTTCGAGATTATTGCAGATTTTGATTGTACTACACTCAAAACATGAAAAAATGTCGTTTTTCGAAAAGTGTGTATGTGTGTGTGTGTGTGTGTGTGTGTGTGTGTGTGTGTGTGTGTGTGTGTGTGTGTGTGTGTGTGTGTGTGTGTGTGTGTGTGTGTGTGTGTGTGTGTGGATTTTTTTTCTATGGCAAACGATAACAGCCGCAAATTCAAACAGAATCAAATAATTTTTTGCATACAGTCCTGATTTGTAGAGTACTCGCGACCTATTGTTTTTGGTATAGATCGGTTGAGGGAAAGGGGTAGTTTACCGGCAACGGTTTTTTTTATCAATGGTAATTTTGTTTGTTTGGCAAACGATAACAGCCGTAAATTCATACAGAATCAAATAATGTTTCGCATACAGCCCTGAATTGTAGAGTTCTCAAGATTTGTTGATTTTAGTAAAGATCGGTTAAGGGAAAGGGGTAGTTTACCTGCAACGTTTTATGTTTTAAAAGGGTATTTTTTATGGCAAACGATAAGAGCCGCAAATTCAAACAGAATCAAATATGTTTCTGCATACAGCCCTGATTTCTTGAGTACTAAAGACCTATTGTTTTTGGTGAAGATCGTTTAAGGGAAAAGGGTAGTTCACCTGCCACGTTTTTTGTTTTATCAAGGGTATTTTGTATGGCAAACGATAACAGCCGCAAATTCAAACAAAATCATATAATATTTTGCATACAGCCCTGAATTGTAGAGTTCTCAAGACCTATCGTTTTTGGTGAAGATCGGTTAAGGGAAAGGGGTAGTTTATCACCAAAGTTTTGTTTTAAAAAGGGTAATTTTATTTGACGAACGATAACTGCCGAAAATTCAAAGAGAATCAAATAAGTTTTTGCACACTTGCCTAATTTCTAGAGAACTCAAGGTCTGTTGATTTTGGTGAAGATCGGTTAAGGGACAGGGGTTGTTTACCAGCAACATTTTATGTTTTATCAAGGGTAATTTTTTTATGACGAACGATAACTGCCGTACATTAAAACAGAATCAACTACTCTTCTGCATATCTTTTTGAATTATACAGATCTCAAGATCTGTTGATTTTGTTGAAGATTGGTTAAGGGAAAGGGGTAGTTTACCTGCAACGTTTTATGTTTTAACAAGGGTATTTTTTCTATGACGAACGATAACTGCCGTAAATTCAAAGAGAATCAACTAATGTTTTGCATACAGCCCTGAATTGTAGAGTTCTCAAGACCTATTGTTTTTGGTGAAGATCGGTTAATGGAATAAGGTAGTTTACCAGCAACGTTTTATGTTTTATCAAGGGTGTTTCCTATGGAAACGATAACAGCCGCAAATTCAAACAGAATCAAATAATATTTTGCATAGAGGCCTGAATTGTAGAGTACCCAAGACCTGTCGTTTTTAGTAAAGATCGGTTAAGGTAAAGGGGTAGTTTACCATCAACGGTTTTTCATCAAGGGTAATTTTTTTCTATAGTAAACGATAACAGCCGCAAATTCAAACAGAATCAAATGATGTTTTGCATACAGCCCTGATTTGAAGAGTACTCACGACCTATTGTTTTTGGTGAAGATCAGTTTAGGGAAAGGGGTAGTTTATCACCAAAGTTTTGTTTAAAAAGGGTAATTTTTTATGACGAACGATAACTGCCGAAAATTCAAAGAGAATCAAATAAGTTTTTGCACACTTGCCTGATTTCTAGAGAACTCAAGGTCTGTTGATTTTGGTGAAGATCGGTTAAGAGAAAGGGGTAGTTTACCAGAAACATTTTATGATTTAACAAGAGTAAAGTACTTAATTTTTATAAATAAAGTATCCTGATAAGATGCTCATAATAATCCACTGTAGAAACGTAGATGAAATATCTATAAATAAAGAGGTTAGGTGAACGGGGTGGGGGTAATTTTCTATTACTAAAAATTATAGTTGAACGGGGAGGGGAGAAATTTTTATACGTGTACTACGTTATCGGCTACAAAGAAGAAGTTTTTGGTTAAAATTCCTTCCCGGGCTGTTTAGCCGTAGTCCAATGTTTTCTGTAAAATCAGACTTTTCGGCAGTGCCATCGACTGCCATCATCAGTGGAAATCGAGTGCGAAAACGTGAGGTGGTATACGTTAGTGACCACAGTACTGTGGTTAATGCTGAAGCAATAAGTAGAAAGACGTAGTTTCTATGGAAATATTTCATTTCGAATATGATTTTAAATATAAATCTTAGAACATGGAAGTCATGTATGGTTCTCCATACCGATTTTTTTCTATGGCAAACGATAAGAGCCGCAAATTCAAACAGAATCAAATAATGTTTTGCATACAGCCCTGATCTGTTGAGTACTCAAGACCTATTGTTTTAGGTGAAGATCGGTTAAGGGAAAGGGGTAGTTTACCGGCAACGTTTTATGTTTTAAAAGGGTATTTTTTATGGCAAACGATAAGAGTCGCAAATTCAAACAGAATCAAATAATGTTTTGCATACAGCCCTGAATTGTAGATTTCTCAAGTCCTGTTGGTGTTGGTGAAGATCGGTTAAGCGAAAGGGGTAGTTTACCAGCAACATTTTATGTTTTAACAAGGGTAATTTTTTATATGACGAACGATAACTGTCGCACATTCAAACAGAATCAAATATTTTTTTGCATGCATCCCTGAATTGTAGAGGACTGAAGGTCTGTTGATTTTGGTGAAGATCGGTTAAGAGAAAGGGGTAGTTTACCTGCAACGTTTTATGTTTTAACAAGAGTAAAGTACTTAATAAATAACTGTACCTGATAAATAATGTATCCTAATAAGAAGCTCATAATAATCCACTGTATAAACGTAGATGAAATATCTATAAATGAAGAGGTATGGTGAACGGGGTGGGGGTAATTTTCTATTAATGAAAATTATAGTTGATTGGGGAGGGAAGAATTTTTTATATGTGTACTACACCAAAGAAGTTTTATTGGCACCAAAGAAGTAGTTCTTTGTTAAAATTCCTTCCCGGGATGTTTAGCCGTAATCCAATGTTTTCTGCAAAACCAGACTTTTCGGCAGTCCATCAACTGCCATCATCAGTGAAAATCGAGTGCGAAAACGTCAGGTGGTATACGTTAGTGACCACAGTACCGTTGTTAAGGCTGAAGCAATAAGTAGAAAGAAGTAGTTTCAATGGTAATATTTCATTTCGAATATGATTTTAAATATAAATCTTTGAACATGGAAGTCATGTATGGTTCTCCATACCGATATTTTTTCTATGGTAAAAGATAACAGCCGCAAATTCAAACAGAATCAAATGATGTTTTGCATACAGCCCTGTATTGTAGAGTTCTCAATACATATTGGTGTTGGTGAAGATCAGTTAAGGGAAAGGGGTATTTTACCAGCAACATTTTATGTTTTAACAAGGGTAATTTTTTATATGACGAACGATAACTGCCGTAAATTCAAACAGAATCAACTAGGTTTTTGCATACCTTTTTGAACTAAAGAGAACTCAAGGTCTGTTGACTTTGTTGAAGATCGGTTATGGGAAGGGGTAGTTTATCAGCAACATTTTATGTTTTAAAAAAGGTAAATTTGTATACTACGAACTATAACTGCCTAAAATTCAAAAAGAATCAAATAATTTTTTGCACCCTTTCCTGAGTAGCAGAGAGCTCAAGGTCTATTGATTTTGGTGAAGATCGGTTAAGGGAAAGGGGTAGTTTACCTGCAACATTTTATGTTGTGACAAGAGAAATGTTTCCATGACGAACGATAACTGCCGCACTTTCAAACAGAATCAAATATTTTTTTGCATGCTTCCCTGAATTGGAGAGGGCGGAAGGTCTATTGATTTTGGAGAAGATCGGTTAAGAGAAAGGGGTAGTTTACCTGAAACATTTTATGATTTAACAAGAGTAAAGTACTTAATTTTTATAAATAAAGTATCCTGATAAGAAGCTCATAGTAATCCACTGTAGAAACGTAGATGAAATATCTATAAATGAAGAGGTTAGGTGAACGGGGTGGGGGTAATTTTCTATTATTAAAAATTATAGTTGAAGGTGGAGGGGAGAATTTTTTATATGTGTAGTACGTTATCGGCAACGAAGAAGTAGTTTTTTGTTAAAATTGCTTCCCGGGCTCTTTATTTTTCTATGGCAAACGATAACAGCCGCAAATTCAATCAGAATCAAATGATGTTTTGCATACAGCCCTGTATTGTAGAGTTCTCAATACCTGTTGGTGTTGGTGAAGATCGGTTAAGGGAAAGGGGTAGTTTACCTGCAACATTTTATGTTGTAACAAGAGAAATATTTCCATGACGAATGATAACTGCCGCACATTCAAACAGCATTAAATATTTTTTTGCATGCATCCCTGAATTGTAGGAGGTTAGGTGAACGGGGTGGGCGTAATTTTCTATTATTAAAAATTATAGTTGTAGGTGGAGGGGAGAATTTTTTTGTATGTGTAGTACGTTATCGGCAACAAAGAAGTAGTTTTTGTTAAAATTGCTTCTCGGGCTGTTTAGCCGTATCCAATGTTTTCTGCAAAACCAGACTTTTCGGCAGTGCCATCGACTGCCATCATCAGTGAAAATCGAGTGCGAAAACGTGAGGTGGTATACGTTAGTGACCACAGTACTGTGGTTAATGCTGAAGCAATAAGTAGAAAGACGTAGTTTCTATGGAAATATTTCGTTTCGAATATGATTTTAAACATAAATCTTAGAACATGGAAGTCATGTATGGTTCTCCATACCGATATTTTCTATGACGAATGATAACTGCAGTAAATTCAATCAGAATCAAATAATGTTTTGATTACCTTCCTGTGCTATAGAGAACTCAATGGATGTTGATTTTGGATAAGATCGGTTAAGGGAAAGGGGTAGTTTACCTGCAACATTTTATGTTTTAACAACGGTAATTTTTTCTATGACGAACGATAACTGCCGCACATTCAAACAGAATCAAATATTTTTTTGCATACGTTCCTCAATTGTAAAAGACTGAAGGCTTGTTGATTTTGGTGAAGATCGGTTAAAGGAAAGAGGTAGGTTACCACTTGAGTCTGCAAACTGACAGCGTGAAGCCACTCGGGGAACTTCGGCTACCTTCGTTCTCATCTATGCCCGCCTATATTCTGTTGTCAGATGTGAGTTTGTAAACGTGTGGTTAAGGTTTGTGTATTTATTTTAGCACAATAATTTTATTAAGTTCACGGCTTCAAATACGTAAACTCAAGAGTAAATGTTTCGTGTATTCAAGTGTCTGTGTGTATTCATGTCTAACCTACCTAAACATGTCCTGTAAGCATTTCGATGTTTCATTTTAAAGTTTTGTCATTTTATTTTTAGTGTAACAGTTTTTATTAGGTACACGCGCTGTAAGTGTTTGATATGAAGTTAGTGTAACATTTCAAAGGAGTCTTGTCAATTTAAGGGGGGGGGGGAACCGTATATGTTAAAATGCCATTTTCTCAGCATCTATTTTGTGCTACAGACTTGAAATTTGTACAGGTTAATCATCACACTTTCAGATTGTTATGGCACTAGAATAATAAATTTATAAATTTACAAAATTTATAATTGTCTAAATTTTTTATATTTTTTAAATAAAACCCTTTTTTATTTCGACCAGTTTTTAACACATTTTTATAATTCTAGTAGACAAATTTTATTAGTAGAATAATAAACAAATTTTAACTTCCTATGTTGTAAGGTAATTATATAATTCGCGAAGATAAATAATAAACACAATTTAGAATAAATTCATATCATACCATTTCTTACATACTATTTATTACCCTGAATTGTATATTTTGTTTCAGCGTTTATCACTCCAGAAACAAAAATAATTGATTAAATTGACTCCAGATAAATACGAAACCAACCTGCAAAGTTTGTGCACAGGTAAAGAGGATACCGCAACTGATTACAGCAATATATATCAAACCAACATTGTGAGTACAAAAAACTGAACTTAAAAACAGGCAAAACAGTATAAAATAAGTTTTCTTAATAAACGTATATTTCATATACTAATGCGACGATGTAGTCAAAAGGTTCATATTTATCTGGGGAGCCAGTGAAATTGTGTTTGTTTCTGGAGGAAACACAGGTTAAAACAAAAACTACAATTCAGGGTAATAAATGGAGTACAACGATATGGTTAAATTAATTCTATATTATGTTTTAATATTTAACTGTGACCACAATCAATATTCATTTTAATATTCAATTCATCCGCTATGCACACAGGAAAACCCCGATTTGGATAAAAATACGTGGATTTCATTATACATTATACACGTAAGTGTGGAGTGTGGGTTGACGAGAGAGTAGACAATAGCGACGGACGAACAGTAACGAAATTGCCCGAGTGGCTTCACGCTGTCAGTCTGCAGACTCAAGTTTTAATATGCGCCTGACTCTATCCCCGAAAAGTAGAAAACATCGCTTCTTTCTTGATTTCCGTCGTGACCGAGCCCCGTAACACACTGTGGCAGGTATCGCAGTCCTTCAGAATTGAAGCTGGCGAATTTCGCCAATTGCGGGATAAGTAAACGCATAAATTAAAATTGTCCATATGATCAAATGGATTTGTGGCAAAAAAATACGCATTTTAAGAGCTCGTTAACGGTTAACGAGAGACAACCTGTTCACGAAGCTCAGTTAAAGTTAACAGGCCTTAAAATCGTTGGTTAATGGAGGGATTTTTGTTCAGTAAGTAACTAACAGCCAGTAAACAGTGATAGATAAACTTAAAACTTTGTTCGGTGTCACTTTGACGTAGGGTGTGTTCTTAATTACTCATAAAATAAAATAGGCCTATATATGCAAAAATTTGGTCGGTTTCTGTGTTCAGAAAATTTAGTTTGAATGACCGGTGTTGTATGAAAAAATGGAAACATCAAGCCTATCATATACGAAAATATATAAAATGTCTTTTAAACATTTTTCAAAATTTTTTGTAATATTTAAAAAAATAAAAACAAACTAGCCAGAACAAACAGAAACTACAAAAACCGAACGAAAAGTAAACTAAATATAATAAATATCTTGTTGATTCATCCTCTTCGTTCACTTTTACTAATATTATTATATATAAAAACTTTCACAAATGAACTTACTTTTGTTCTCACTTTCACAAACGTTTCAAGGTGTTGTGCCTCTTTGTCATTGTTACAATGACATTCAGTATTTACTCACACTGAGGAAGAGGCACAACACCTTGAAACGTTTGTGAAAGTGAGAACAAAAGTAAGTTCATTTGTGAAAGTTTTTATATATAATAATATAAATATAATAAATTCACTACCGACTCGGAACACAAAGTTTTTTATAAATAAAAACGAAAAGTAAAATAATTTTAATTACAGAAAAGAATTAGAAAATATACACAACAAATGCATACATTAGGAAATCACTTTATAGGCTTGATAATTTGTAATTATATGCCTACAATAAAAAATTTCATAAACAAACAGAAGCAGCATTTACAATTAGCGTAGTAGAATAGGCGAGAAAACGAGCGTTTACGAATCGGGATCAAACGTGTGTTAGTGAAACGGGTATTAAGATAACGACCGTTAACATAGGACTATGACATAATCAACTCCAGGAACGAGAAACATTTTACTTTTAATCTTAAAATAAGTTTTTTTTAGTCTTCAGTAACACTACTATTTTCAGTTTATATTTTTGCTATTTACGGTTTACTATTCTTCCCATTTATATTTTTCGGATAATCTGATCGGTTTCGAGAGTTGTTTATTGCTTTTGTGAAAAAAATCATTTAAGAATGTGTATATAAAATTTCTGTAATTCAAATTCACAAACAAAATTCTGTTAACAGAATCCATATGAAATTCTTAGTTTCCTTCTATCAAAGCCGCTGATTTCTTTCGTGAAAATATAGCTCTATACTTGAACTGTGTGGAGGAACAACGAACAAAAACAACTGTTAAAGATTTCAAATTATACTCTACGTTTTCATTGCTGAAATTTTTAACATGATAATGTTTTTAGGCTGGGGGTCATTCCACAAAATGCGTGATGCATCATCGAAAAATGTAACGCTTCCACACTTTCGATTCCCCACAGTCTAGAAATCTTTTGTTTACAAAACATTATCATGCTTCAATTTTTCGGTTTTGTCGAAATTCTTTATGAGCACGCGCGCGCGCGTGTGTGTAGGGGGAGAGAGAGAGAGAGAGAGAGAGAGAGAGAGAGAGCGAGAGATTTTGTGCCATATTTCTTATGTATGCTACTGGAGTTATTTCCATTTCCAATGTATAAACAATTTGTCAAATTATCGTAGTCTATTTGAAAATTTGAGAATTGTTATTATCGTTTCCCCCGACAGAAATTTTATTAAATACAACTATTATATTCACGACTCGGAACACAAAGTTTTTTATGAGTAAAAACAAAGTTTTACCTTACAACCTGAACCGGTTTTCACCTTTAAAAGGCTTCTCAGAAATTAGATCTCTTAAAAGGAGAACATGTCCGGAAAAAAGAAGACAAATGGTAATCCTAATTAACCATTTTTAACGTTAGTTAAAAAACTAACAGTAAATTAAAAGTAATTTAACAAAGGTTCGTGAATCGGGAAATTAGTTTGCCTATAGAAAGTCTACAAAATTGCTAAAAGTTCTCTATTCTGTATCTACAATGCGTTTTAAGTTGACTACAAAAATGATTTATAAAAGAAATGCTGGATTATTGGCTTTGTTGTTCATGATGTGCTTCAAGTACCAGTAGGCCTAATTGGTAATTTATTATTTATGACTATGGGACACTTAATTGTAGATTAAATACTAAATAGGTGCTCCTTCTGACACACATAAGATTGTTTACAAATAAATCTGACAAGGACATTAAAATTGATAGATTTTTTGATAGATTTAACGAATGTAAAGGTGGTAGTGATGGAAACAACCTGATAGAAGCAGCTAAAATGGCGGAGGCTGAGTTTGTCAGTTACTTTTATGAAGCAAAAAAAAGTTGGAGAGCCTGAGCCCTCTGCTGAAGACATTATTTGTAAAGTGTGCCCACTGCAAAAGCCTGTTCAGTGCTGCTGGACTAGGGGACATGCAAGGAAAATAAAAATTTTGAAATGTAGCTTTTGTTAAAATTGAATAAGTTTTTACAGTAATAACTGTAAAGTTAAGAATAATTAAAGTTGTCTATACACCCATTAATTACATATTTTAAACTGATTTTAATTATTTCAAAAACCAAAGTAGTTTACTTAATAATAATAAACACCAAAAAAATCAAAACAAAAATGTTTTAACTTTTAATCAGTTAATTTTATTTTAACTTTAACTTTAATCAGTTAGTTTTTGTAAGCATTACTGGATATCTTTAACTTACACGGGATAGCACTTATACTATTGTTACTTGCAGTAACTCTAGAGAATTTTAACTTGTGTTAGTTGCAATTAGCAGACCAATCATTAACCACATGGTGCTAACATGTTATCGATTCCCAAGAGAGACTGATCTAGTCACTTTATAATATTTCTCTTGACTGAATTCTATTAATCTGATTGGTTCTTCAGTAACACCTACTTATGACTTTTCTACAGATAACCAATATTCTTGTTTCAGAAGGTTTTGAAACAGAACAGTTCTTGTTCAAAAAATCCTTATAATTTGTATGACTGAAATTAGAACCATAAAACTGTTTTATTTAAAATATGCATACATTTAGTTATTGATTTTAAAAGTAACTATTGTCATCAGTTAGGTCTTTTTATTATGGATATTCTGACATAACTCTCATCTAAAAATTTCCCATGTCATAGAAGTTATTTAAATTAAGTGATTTTTATGAATATCTTGTAAAATAATTATGTACCTTCCAGTGGCGGCTTGTGGTTCTGACAGTTGTGGGTTCAATGTCTGAATGTTTGTACTAAGATAAGAGCAATTATCCCATTCCAAATAACACACGGGGTGGGTCAATATGAAGACAACTTTCAGTAGGCCTAATATTAAGTTGTGTTTATGCTATTTGAAAATTATTCTAAAAGTATATAGTTAAAATAAAAGGATAGTTAAATATTTTTGATTAATATTTAAAACGGGAAGCGGAAGCGGCATAACGCGTCCCTAAATTTTGCATTTATCTTTCTTTAATGGAGAGAAAAGAAAAATTTGTTTTTAAAATAGATTGAACCCCATTCATTTTACCAAATCAATGAGCTGAACACAAAAATAAGAAATACCTGAACACTTAACACACAAAAATACCAGCAAACATTTTGAAGGTTACACATTTTGGTCAGCTTAACGTTACTATAATTATTTAATAACTATATTAAACACACTTTATTTTTGGAATAAATTTACTTCACTATTTTATTTTATTTTAAAACTTTACCACACACATTTTCATTACATTCTAAATGAAATAGAGAAATCTGACACAAAACTGAAGGTAAACAGACAAATCATGTGGTAAAATTCATACTAATGGTGAATGGGGTTATTATGAAAATGTTAAAATTCCCAGTCAGTGTGGTTCAGCCCTCGTTGGAACTATTCGTCTGTCTCGCTAACAGTCGGCTTTAGCAACTGTTGAATGCAATTTTGCATATACTGATTTCCCCTTCCAAAGCTGTCTACACAGTCCAGGAGGTGCTGAGAGCTCCTTTGCACCTCAAGCAATAGTAGCGAGTAATTCGCCTATTACGCGAATCCATTACTGTTCAGTCAACAAGATTAATCTCGCAAATCTTGTTATTTAAATATCAAACCATTATCTCAACAAATCTTGAAACATATTTAAATTATTTAGGGGGGTTCACTGAACCATTGAACCTTATGAATGAGCCGCCACTGGTACCTTCACACACGCCCATTCCACATGCATCCAAGCATCGTTTCCCACCATTAAATGGCTTAAGCCTGAAACTAACATTTTTATCAACGTTTCTTATCAACTAATACATAATGTTTTAACCTGTAATCTCTACTTATTGACGCAGTGTCTTTATGTGCTATCATATGCTTTTAACTCTACTACATTACATATGCAATTAGAATGTCCATTGTAATATATAATCATTTTATAGCATAAATATTGTAACGAAACAAAATGTTACAAAAAGAATAGTAAATAATAGTGAAATCCGATCCAGAGAGGAAACAAGAAATAATAATTGATAGCAAATTAAAGGAAACTGGTTGGTTTGACTTATTTAATATTATCAAGAAACCCAGAAATAACCCAGTAGAATAGGGCAGTAAACAGACAAAATTAAATAAATAAACCTAGTAGGCCTAAATAATCAAATTACCCTGAAAAACAACTAAACCTAATAAAGAGTACCTATTCACAAAATAAAAATTGTATTAATTAAAATCATATAGGCCTATAATAAGGATAGAAAAGGGGACACAAACCTTTACAGTGATATGAGTGATATAATAATAAATAGTGGCACAAACTATAGTTAAACAGTGTGCTATTTATTATTTATAAAAAGTGTTTTAGTATTATCATACAGACAATAGTTTAAAAGTATGAAATAATTAAAGTTGTCAAAAACAATTATTATTATTAAGAGTTTTGTTGTATGTTATAAGATTTTATGTCACCAGTTAATTTATGTAAATATATTTATCTCAGGTAGTCAAAGTAGAAATTACAATCAACCATAACAAATTGTTCCACCACATATCATAGAAATTCAAATTAATAAGGTTTTACAGTTATAAACTGAGGCATGTTTAGTATCAAATTGTTTATAATTATATAATTAATCATCATGTAAACATTGCATGTATCATTAGAGTATAATAATAAAATTATCTATTAAAGGTAATTTATAAAAATGTAAAGTAATTAATGGGAATCGATCATATAACATTTAACCTGTACATAAATGGCCAATCAAAATTTAAGAAGTTTGTATGAGTTCGGTGACTAAAAAAAAGAAGAAATAACACTTAATTGTTAATTGGGATGAAGAACAGTTTAATAGTGCGTGTCGAGATGTAATTAAAATAAAATTATCAAAAATTGTTAACCCGTTTGTGAAGGAAGATCTGAATGACCACCATCGAAGATAAGTAATCCCTCCACTACAATCATTTCATGAACCAGTAATACACACAATCAAGAAATTATCCAGAATAAACAAGAAAACCTTCAGCAATATCGTCAAGATGTGTAAAGTATAATTTGACAATATTTTTATCCAACAAGGAACAACCACTAGACAATATACCAATTTACACTAACACCAATCACTAGTAAACATTTTAAAGTGAAAACAAATTCAATATCTGAACGAAACAGTGATTACAAGGAAAACATTTATTGTACACATTAATAAACTTCATTATTTTCCGAGATGGACAAGGGTAGCCATGATGTTGACGTCACTCTAACCTCCATGCTTTTTACGAAGCATTGAATCTCGTCAAACTTTGTATGTTACTTAATATATAATTTTTGTAATTTTTTAGATTATAAGTAATAGATTGTTTGTAAAGGTACTAAATATTATTAATTATCATGTAAAGGAACTTTTCGTAGCAGCCACAAGAATTCCCACGAAATATATTAACATTATTTAATTAGTAAATCCTGAGATAAATATTGTAACGTTACATAACCCGGTCCCAATAAATTAAATCATGTAAGAACATAAAGCTCAGAAATGGGTAACCTATAACTAGCTCCAAAATTAATCTGTATCACTAAACATTGTAAACAATTCGAATGATATACAGTGACAAGTGAGTTATAGTGTACCCATTGAGGTAAAAAGTGAAAGTGAAGGTAACTTATTACAGAATTGTGCTGTAGGTTTGGGAATTATAAAACTATTGTAGTAGACTATAATGCTACTAACGGATTCTGTATTTTTATTAATTTATTGTAATATTGATATTGTGTAGACAACCAATTGTAATACCTAAGTTAATGTTATATTTTTTCAAATATTTGTGTTATAATATAAGATAACCCAGGGTTCGTTTTAAAAAACATAAAAAGTTTAAATATCAAAGGATAATAAAAAATTAAAATAATACTATATGAGGGAAATGGCAACAGGAAGTAGTGCAGTGTAGGAATACTATGAGAGACTAATAAATACTATATAAATTCATTTAGAGATAATAAAAATATTAAATACTTATATACCAGGTCATAAGAAAATGAACAGAAACCTCTTATGTAAACCAAATTGGTAAAGAAACCGGAATTAAAAAGAATTATTTTTCGGTAAATAAAATATAAATTTATAATAATTACAAACTGCCTGTATAATAAAAACATTTTGGGGTTACTAAGAGTGACGAGAATAACAAGTATTGTTAATAATAAAATTTGGAAAAAACCTGGCGAGTTGACAAAATGATGCTAACACAATTCTATTAAAATATCCTTTTTGAAACTTGAAAGAAGTGTAAAATTAGTAAAAAATTAAAAAGCAATATGAACTCGATATAATCATACCTTATTTATCAAAATTAAAGGATTATACTCCATAATAAACTGTGAAAGAAAACCATTCTGATGATTCGACCTAGTTTCGTGATGTTTCAAGTTGACGATAGAATATGGGCCAGACGGTAATGAAATTACAACTCAAGACGGACCTCACTAGAGAAAAGGCTTCCTTCCAGTAAGAACTATAAGAAGAGAGGTAATATAAACATTTAGTTTAATAGTTGACGAAGAAAACGCATTCCGAATGGTTATATAGAACACAAAAACTAGTCAAAATTAATCACATGTTCTAAAGTAAACAAACGCACGCTGCTCTCTTACGGACATTTCTGGAACTACATACTAAACGGAAAAATAAACGAATTTATTTAATATTTTTCAGTATTTGTAAAGCTTAGTAATTATCCATTTCTGACCATCTCATAACAAAAAGAACTTACCCTTAACCCTGGGGAAATAAAAAGAATTATATATTGATTGATGTTTTAAAAAATAGTATAAAATTTGGTAAACAAAACCATATATGTTTTTTTCTTTTGACAATTCCATGTTTATTCGAGGAAGTCGATATTATGTTTTAATTAAGTAAAGATCGATTGTGATACTTGTATTTTGGTGGCAGGAAAACAAAAAACAATAATATAATTAATAAATATTATTGAAAAATGATATTGAATAATAAAAATGTGTTATATTTTTTGTAGTGGGTCGTTGTAATAGATTTCAGCACAAAATAGAAGAGATTGATACATTGGGTCATATTTCGCCATAGGGTAGGCTGGTTGAACTATGTGTGGAAACTCGTCTCACAATCAGCTGATTTAAATCACAGCGAACAAATTTGAAAAATTTCCGAAATCGCCAAAACCGAGTGTAAATAATCGGTACTTACTCTCTCTTCCTCATAAGGCTGAACAACTTCCCTACTTGACCCCAAATCACACACTCTCGATTTCTGCTTAGATTGAGTAACATTACAAAATACTTTATTTTTTAAACTTCAGTTATTATAATTCATAAGTGGCGACTGCGGAGAGGTGGAAACTTTAATATCTCAAGGCAGTACGTTACAGATTGGCGCTTACAATAGTGGTGCTGAATTAACAATATACCTGTAACTGTAGTACACTAACACCTCTAAGAAAACTGCTACATTACAGATTGACGTACACAACATTGGGAGCTTAATTAAATAAGACGAACACCCAATAAGCAACATACAAAGTTTTCGCTAAAACCTCTACAAAAACCGCTACGTTACAGATTGGCGCATAACAACGTAGGGCATATAATATAACTCTCCTATATCAAAAAGCAGTACGTTACAGATTGGCGCTCAACGTAAAATGGCTGTAATTAGAAAAGAATTTTGATATATTTAATAAATTCATATACCAAAAAATCTAATTATCGTCGGCAGTTATGAGAAAACAAGAAATGCATAATACCCGAGGCAAATTGAAGAAGAGGGCAGAAGAAAAGGAGAAGGAAGAAGGTGGACAGGAACAAGAAATAGAATTAGTCACGGACAGTGAAATGGACCAACAGACAGGTGATAAAGAAGAAACCGAAGTAGTTATGGACCCGGAAACGAAAATAATTGAAGATGATGCCCAAGGGGACCAACCAGACAAAGCGGTAGACAGAGAAGAACCTAATTGGCAAGACATGATGAAATATATGGCTGAACAATTTAGAAAACAGGAGGAAACTTCAAAGCAAACCGATAACAAAATAGATGAAAATTTTAAGAAACAGGTGGAAAACTTGAAACAAACCAATGAGGAAAATAAGGAGAATTTTAAGAAACAGGAGGAACAAAATAGACAGACCAATGAGAAAATAGATAGCATTCAGGAAAGTTTAGTCAAACAACTAAATGAAAAAATAGAGACCATTCATGGAAATATCAAACAAACCATGAATGAACAATACTATGAATTGAAAGAAACTGTTGAAGGACAAAGAGAAGAGATGAATGCAAAATTTGAAGAGAATAAAGAAAATTTAAAACAATTTGAGGGTAAAATGGAGAATTTCAATAAGGAGATATGGAAAACTTTCGGAGAGAAGTTTGAAAATGTTGATACACTTAGCCAAAAAGCAGATACATACAAGGAGGAGACAAATAAACAAATGGACCATAGTGTCAAGAATTTGGATGAAACATCAGACAGCACTTCAGAAGGTATTAAAGTGAGTCCAAACACAGAAGAGAGTAGGAAGGAAATAGAAATTACAGAATACCAAGGTGTAATGCCATCGGAAAATAAAAATAGCCACAACACAAAGGATGTTCAAACCATGGAAAAGAAGACCAAGGAAATAATAAAAACATGTAGAAAGAGAATAATAAATACCAAGGAAGAATGGGAGATGATTACAGGTGGATTAATTAAGGTATTCAACCTTCCAATTAACGAACATAGGGAGTTAATTAAGTTTACATCCCAGTTAAATGTGTCAACGATGGAAGTGCATCAGAAGATGTCAGTCATGTCATCAAGACGGAATATAACATTCAAATATTTGGTAAATAATCTAGAGGTAAAAGGGAATGAAATGAGATTAAATATGAGCAAATATGTTATGTCAGAGGAGGTGCAATACCTGTTAGTTAAAAAAGAACTAACAGTGACGGAAAACTGTGCCTTCTATGAAGACTTTGTATCAGCGGAGTTACGATGCCAGGTGAAAGAGAGGTATATAACAAATACCAAAATCATTATGAATACCCCAGTAATCCGAGGAAAGGGAGTACCTGAATTAATGGACCATGGTTAAACTAAACAATAACCAACCAGAAAAAGGGGACTGATTTTCAGAAAACTGACCCAGCAACCCATTGGAAGAGACTAAAACCCCAAAATTCTAAAAGCATGTAAGGACATCTTACTCAAGTTATTTTGAAACCATATAATTTAAAGTGAAGAGACTAAAACCCCAAAATTCTAAAAGCATGTAAGAACAACTTACTCAACAATTTATTCAGGAACAAGACGATTTAAAAAAAAAAATGTAAGAACAACTTACTCAACAATTTATTCAGGAACAAGACGATTTAATAAAAACTATGTAAGGACAACTTACTTAATTTATTCAGAAATAATACGATTTAAGATATTTCGAAACCATTTGATTTAACAAAAAATAATAACAGATTAGTAAATAAGAGTTATAAAGAATTGATTTAAAATGAAATAATAGGAAAAAGTAATATTTTTAATGGTAACAAACAGAAGAAAAATTAAATGAACAAAAACAATTGATGGTAATGTGCTCAGATAAGAAGAATAAAGAATAATTTAATGACTCCAATGAAACTGAAGGAGGATGATAATTAATACAACAAAAATTAGAATTTCTCGGAATTGAAGATTAGATAAGAAGAAATGATACGGAGAAAATATGTCACAAGAAGGAAAGTCAAAAGGATTTTAAAATAATGCCTATCAATAATGTTAAATGCTATTAGTTAATGGAAAAGAAGAAGGAATCAAGGAGAAGAAGAAATATATAAATAAATGCAAACAGCTACAGTATGAAGAATCCCAAAAGTGTTTAGTACTAGTCGCTAATTGACTACTACTTATAAGTTTTTTATTTTTATGTATTGACCGTAGAAATGTTCCGGCAATAATTTTTATGAGCAGGGATGATGTTCACCTGGTCTCAGAAGGTGTAAGGATGGACAGCGGAGTTATGGACCCAAGAGTGGCCACCCGACTGGTACCACCGCACAGGATAGGGAAAAATGTTAGGGAAATTGAATATTTAAGGGATAATAATGATAAAATAGCTGTATAGATTGATATTAGATTCCAGAAGTATAGATGAAGAAAATAGAAGGAAGATAGCAGACCGAAGCTTAATTGATAAAGCTAATTTATAGAAGTAAATAGAAATGAGTGTTAAAACAAGTTCAATATGATTAGTGTGACCAGTCCTTATCAGATAAGATGTGGAAATACCACTACAGAGAAATAAATAATTGATGAATTTGCCTCCAAGAGAGAGAGAGTTGAGTAAGAAAACAACAATTACCACCAGTCTGAATTATCAGAGTATAACCAGTTTGAAATGAAACACTATTGTGAAAATAAAGCCAAGACTATTAGGAGAATTGAACCAATCAACAATTTATTTTTAATAAACGAGTTAAACTAAAATAAATTTGTTCTAGTGGGGGGGCTTTATGTAACGTTACATAACCCGGTCCCAATAAATTAAATCATGTAAGAACATAAAGGTCAGAAATGGGTAACCTATAACTAGCTCCAAAATTAATCTCTATCACTAAACATTGTAAACAATTCGAGTGATATACAGTGACAAGTGAGTTATAGTGTACCCATTGAGGTAAAAAGTGAAAGTGAAGGTAACTTATTACAGAATTGTGCTGTAGGTTTGGGAATTATAAAACTATTATAGTAGACTATAATGCTACTAACGGATTCTGTATTTTTATTAATTTATTGTAATATTGATATTGTGTAGACAACCAATTGTAATACCTAAGTTAATGTTATATTTTTTCAAATATTTGTGTTATAATATAAGATAACCCAGGGTTCGTTTTAAAAAACATAAAAAGTTTAAATATAAAAGGATAATAAAAAATTAAAATAATACTATATGAGGGAAATGGCAACAGGAAGTAGTGCAGTGTAGGAATACTATGAGAGACTAATAAATACTATATAAATTCATTTAGAGATAATAAAAATATTAAATACTTATATACCAGGTCATAAGAAAATGAACAGAAACCTCTTATGTAAACCAAATTGGTAAAGAAACCGGAATTAAAAAGAATTATTTTTCGGTAAATAAAATATAAATTTATAATAATTACAAACTGCCTGTATAATAAAAATATTTTGGGGTTACTAAGAGTGACGAGAATAACAAGTATTGTTAATAATAAAATTTGGAAAAAACCTGGCGAGTTGACAAAATGATGCTAACACAATTCTATTAAAATATCCTTTTTGAAACTTGAAAGAAGTGTAAAATTAGTAAAAAATTAAAAAGCAATATGAACTCGATATAATCATACCTTATTTATTAAAATTAAAGGATTATACTCCATAATAAACTGTGAAAGAAAACCATTCTGATGATTCGACCTAGTTTCGTGATGTTTCAAGTTGACGATAGAATATGGGCCAGACGGTAATGAAATTACAACTCAAAACGGACCTCACTAGAGAAAAGGCTTCCTTCCAGTAAGAACTATAAGAAGAGAGGTAATATAAACATTTAGTTTAATAGTTGACGAAGAAAACGCATTCCGAATGGTTATATAGAACACAAAAACTAGTCAAAATTAATCACATGTTCTAAAGTAAACAAACGCACGCTGCTCTCTTACGGACATTTCTGGAACTACATACTAAACGGAAAAATAAACGAATTTATTTAATATTTTTCAGTATTTGTAAAGCTTAGTAATTATCCATTTCTGACCATCTCATAACAAAAAGAACTTACCCTTAACCCTGGGGAAATAAAAAGAATTATATATTGATTGATGTTTTAAAAAATAGTATAAAATTTGGTAAACAAAACCATATATGTTTTTTTCTTTTGACAATTCCATGTTTATTCGAGGAAGTCGATATTATGTTTTAATTAAGTAAAGATCGATTGTGATACTTGTATTTTGGTGGCAGGAAAACAAAAAACAATAATATAATTAATAAATATTATTGAAAAATGATATTGAATAATAAAAATGTGTTATATTTTTTGTAGTGGGTCGTTGTAATAGATTTCAGCACAAAATAGAAGAGATTGATACATTGGGTCATATTTCGCCATAGGGTAGGCTGGTTGAACTATGTGTGGAAACTCGTCTCACAATCAGCTGATTTAAATCACAGCGAACAAATTTGAAAAATTTCCGAAATCGCCTAAACCGAGTGTAAATAATTGGTACTTACTCTCTCTTCCTCATAAGGCTGAACAACTTCCCTACTTGACCCCAAATCACACACTCTCGATTTCTGCTTAGATTGAGTAACATTACAAAATACTTTATTTTTTAAACTTCAGTTATTATAATTCATAAGTGGCGACTGCGGAGAGGCGGAAACTTTAATATCTCAAGGCAGTATGTTACAGATTGGCGCTTACAATAGTGGTGCTGAATTAACAATATACCTGTAACTGTAGTACACTAACACGTCTAAGAATACTGCTACATTACAGATTGGCGTACCACAACATTGGGAGCTTAATTAAATAAGACGAACACCCAATAAGCAACATACAAAGTTTTCGCTAAAACCTCTACAAAAACCGCTACGTTACAGATTGGCGCATAACAACGTAGGGCATATAATATAACTCTCCTATATCAAAAAGCAGTACGTTACAATATCGTTTGTGACAACCGTATGTATCGAATGGAATTTTCCAATAATTTGAACTTATATTACAAAGATTAAACCATTATGTTATTAAATCATATCCATGCGTTATTATTTCAGGAACGTAATATATTATCAGCATTTATTTTATAATTAACAAGGATAAGAAGACTTCGGGGAGTCATTGGAAGTACGCAAACTGCAAAACCAAGATTAACCTCAAATAACACTATGCAACATTTTAAAACTTTTGGTACGATGTTTTAAGACTGTAAGGTGATTTTAAAAGTATTTTTCATGCTGATTTCAAATCTGGTTTTAGTTTTTCTGTATCACGTAAGGTTTTTATACAATTCAATTTCGAAGTTTTAAAAAATCGAATTTTGTGAAGAGGGAAAATTATTATTATTTGATTGTGATTTCAAAATTGTTTATGCTTTAATCCTGCATAAAATCACAACACATGGCGGTGCAGTAGACAATGGTATACACTCACTTAAAAATGTTATAATTATTACGAAAACACAACACATACGCGTATATGACAATTTAATTCCTCTTCTTCGCTGAATTCACTGCTTCAAGATCTTTCTGACGTGGGTTGAAACTTCTCTTCCGTGATTGTCTCCCTTCACCAGTGCCGTCTCTTTTTAGCATAAAACAGTAGTCGGCCATCATGTTGGCATTCCACCTTCCCTGGTATCTCTTTTCCATGTCCTTGATATCCTGGTGGAAACGTTCGCCTTGTTCTTCACTGACATCGCCGAGGTTTGCAGGGAAAAAGTCAACATGTGAGTGTAGGAAGTGAAGCTTTACACTCATGTTACATCCTAATTTCATGAAACTCTGCAGCATTCTTTTAACCATGGTTTTGTACTCTGGATGTTTGTGGTTGCCCAAAAAGTTGACAACAACTTCTTTAAACGAAACCCAGGCCCTTTTTTCCACTGGATTCATTGTACTTTCAAACAAATTGTCTTTCATTAACTTTCTTATCTGCGGTCCCACGAAGATCCCTTCTTTAAGTTTCTCATAAGATACTTTCGGAAATCTTGTTACCAAGTACTGGAAACAGTCACCATCTTTTGGAAGAGCTTTAGTGAACTGTTTCATTAATCCGAGTTTGATGTGCAGAGGAGGTAATAGTATCTTGCTTCGTTGAACAAGTGGTACATTTATTATGTTCTGTGAACCGGGTTGGAGGGTTTTTCTTTTGGGCCAGTCTGTCTTCTTCCAATGTTTGTCTCTGGCTCGACTATCCCATTCACAAATGAAACAAGGCATTTTTGTGTAGCCGGATTGTTGACCAAAACATACCTACTACTTTTAAATCCCCACAAATTGTCCAAGAATGTTTTTCATAATTCACGTATTTTAGCAGAGCTTTGAGATTTACATACGTCTCCTTGAGATGAACTGAATGTGCAATGGGTACTGAACCAAACTAATTTCCATTGTGTAAAAGTACACCTTTGAGGCTAGTTTTGGACGAGTCTATAAATAACCTCCACTCACTTGGATTGTAAGTGACGTTAAAGAAATTCAATAAACCCTCAATTTCACAACAATAAACCAGAGAGTCTTCTTCTTTAAAGAATTTCATTAATTCCTTCTCTCTGCACCTATACCAAGAGAACGTAACTCCGGGTAGTAGAAGATTTTTTGCATTCAATCTTGACCCAAGCAATTGGGCGCCATCTTTTGTCAGGTTCAAGTCACGAGTAATATCATCAAGTTCATTTTGACTGAATAATTTAGGTGCAGAATCTTCTTCCGGGTTGTAATCATCAGCATTATCGCTTTCATTTTCTGAGCTGCTCGCCAGTGACACATCTTCAAGAACGGGAGGTGGAACTGGGATAGGGAGAGAATTACAATGCGTAACCGGTCGTAAGGCCGAAGGAATGTTCGGATATTGTATATCCTTCTTACTTTTTGCGTTATGACCTTGAATTTTAACCATACAAAAATAGCAATCGTTAACATGATTTTGTGGCTCCCTCCAAACCACTGGGACTGCAAAAGGCATCGATTTTTTTGCACCATTTTTCCACAGTCTCAGTCCCTCAACACATGTACGACATACCTTGTGTGGTGCCCAGCTTTTGTCTTCATCACCAAGCCTTATGCCGAAGTACGCGTAATACACCTTTCTCACAAAACTATTAATGCCCTATTAATGTCTTTGCTTACCAATTACGTAGCTACCACAAATATAACAGAACACGTTTGGGTTATTCAAACACTTCCGGGAACTCATTTCTACAGAAAGTTCACAAACTATATATGACAGCACAAATATAACCTCACAGCACTATAGCATGTAAACAATGAACTACTGTTTCCCGCCTAACAGCCAGCTGGGTGAAACAAGTGTGGCCAACTAATCCCTCCCCCACAATAAAATTTCCCCTTGTGAAACTTACGTGTAAATAAAAGATGAGTTCATTTGATTTGCAAAAAAACTGTACGTGATAGAAAGAAACGGATTGCAGATCTGGAATCAGCGCAAAAAAATGCTTTAGGAACACGTAAGACAACAGAAACATAGAAAATCATGTTGCATAGTGTAATAGGTTAAAGCCTAATATCGAAGGTGACTTGAAAATTGTTTGGGATGACTCGACCGCTATTTTTGAATTGATTTTTGGAGTTCTAACTACTGAACTGGAATAATTATAATTCTGATTCAGAAACCAAGGCAGAATAATTCAATTCTTTTACTTATATATTTAACTCACATTCGTAAACACACAACATAAATATTCCACGATCAACTGCTACACTATTTACAACTATTTATTACAAATTAACATATACAAGGAATAACACGGGCAAATTATTATACCATTAAGATACTACGGGTAGAGAGGAGTATTATAATATATAAATTATTACATTTTACACACACACGTATATTTTTTTTAAGGAGGAAGGGAAGGTCATTTATGTATGAAGTGTGGGACTTCCATCTTAAGTGGACTACCCTCTAAAATCCCCTTTACCAACAACTGAGCATTTCATTGTTATGTTTTGTAGACAGTCTCCAATCTTCTCGTAAAGGATGCCCTCTGCATAGTGTGCTATGCAGTTCCAGATGTTCTCTCTTTTTAGCATGGCTCTGATTATGTTATCTGGAGCTATCATTCCAATATCCACAACCAGACACTCTTCTGGTTTGAACCTATCACAGTTCAAAAACTACTCAGGTCAAGTTTTTAATCAATTGCCTTTCAACTGCTTTTATTTCAAGACAGGCTGATGAGTCGTTTATCATACACATACACTGTGTTTCTTAAGTAGGTTTCTGAACTTTTAGAGACTGAAAGTGACCTCTCACAGGATGCAGGATGCAGTTGATACAGGAGTTGTACTGACTACTTATGTTAATGCTTTATGCTAATTTTACCTTTGCAGTAGTTAAAGAAGAGCAAATAAATTTTGAGTTACTACCCTACTTTTCTTGTCATGTCTGTAAAGCAGATTCTTTAAGATTATAATTTCATGCATACAATTATAAACTGCTAACTGTTTCAATAAGCCTACAGGTATAACAGTTTTACTGATTGGCTTTAGATCTTTAAGAATATGCAAATTCTCAGTGAAAGGTCCCTAAAGTCTTATATAAGTAAACTTAAAATTGTGGGATTGTCCAGGCTTGTAAATCGCATTATTAGCCTGCCGATGAGTCAGTTGGGATGTCAGCAGTCACTGTTTTTGCAAGTTCAAAACTTCCATCTTACACAGTTTTATAATTCATATACTATTTAACCATCTGTTGTTCAAAGCCAAAGCTCTCCTAAGTAGCCTTAGCTAAGTGCATTACACTGCAATTTTTTACCTGAAGATAAGCAGGTAATAACTGACACATCTGACAACACATACTGTAATACTGAAACCCATATAAGAAAGTGTATAAGATCAATGTAACAGTAAGTATAGCAGACTTCCCAATCAGCAAATAGAACATATATTTTAAAATACATCTTAATTACAATTTTACTGAATTAATTATTTATTTTTGTACAATGGCCTATATAAAATCTGTTTCAATGTTGCAAATTTTGTCTCATTAAATCTTGTTTCATTATGTAAATGCTATTTTATAAAGGATCTTTACTGTTTTATAGGTTATTTATTTTTGTATATTGTTATTATACAATAAATATAGAATTTTTTAGTATATTTGTATATATAATAAAGATTATAATATACAAAACATTTTATATATAATTATATATATGATTATCTAATATATAATAAAACATTTTGTGTGTGTGTGTGTGTGTGTGTGTGTGTGTGTGTGTGTGTGTGTGTGTGTGTAAACTAAGGGTCTTGAAAACTTCTAGGAGCCAGGACCAGGACTAACTAAGCTTCCATCAATGTAAGCTTCCTAGTACCTGTCAGTTGTAAAACCCAGAAAATTACTTTCTTTTGAATATTACACAAAAATTTAAAAACTCAGATTATCTTCATATATTGTCATAATTATGTTGTCTTTGCACACATTAAATTTTTGCAAAGTAATTTTCTCTAAAAATGAATAGAATAAATCAAAACTATCTATACTAAATTTTATCCTGTTGGTTGGTTTTTATTGATATTTTATTTGTCTAAACTACAGTTTTTTCTAACCAATTGGTCTAAATTGTTTTTTCTAGACAATTGAGTCGGCTTCCGTATGACGTGTGGGCAACAAGTCTGACCAGCTTCGATTTTCAAATCGTCCGTTTGGATTCGGTTTTCGTTGTAATATATTGTTATTTTTTTAAATTAAAAAAATTTTTAAGTGTTGTGTTTTATGTTGCGTGTTATATGTACCTGTGTCGACGACGCTCACCTGAGTGGGAATTTTTTATAAATGTTATGTAAGTTTACTAAATGATCCAATTGAAGATGGAACACAACTGTTCCGAAATGCATCTTGGATAAAAAACTAAAAATTTACCGACTGGAATACCTAGGGGTGTACTTGTAAGTACTAAAATTTCTTTATAAATTGGTCTAAAATTTTGAATCATTAGCTGTACTTATCAGATCTTTCTCATTTTTGTTCACTTATTTGTTAACAGTTTTATATGCGTAAGAAATCTGCTTAATTACATTAAGACTCCACTGTACATCCCCCACATATTTAGGTATATGTGTTTACTCAAAAAATAGGATGGAATTTGACTTTAAACTTTTGTGTTATGAGAACTACTCATTGCATTAATATAAATCAAAAACCAAAATAAAATTTGGGTATAAGGATTTGCCAATTGGTCTATTTGTACTAATGAATTATATTTTACAGAATGCAAATTACAAGGAGACCCAAAAAAGTTGATGTTATGAATGTATTTTAAAACATTATATGGAGTTAACATAAATATAATTAAATTATTATCATGCAAACAAAATAAGGTATAATACAAAAAAAACTTGTAAAGGTATCTTTCTAAATGGCAGAGAAAGTACTACACAATGTACGTACCAGAAAATGTATTAATAGTTTAAAGGATATTTGGACAAATAATATTACTTCTCCAAGTTGTTATACAGGCTGATTCAAAATTGCACGGCAATCACCGGGACCTGATTCTATAGCTAAAAATAAGAAAAAAAGTTCATATAAACATAGGTCCGAAAACGGTTCATTAGTGAGTTACAGCTCGCGAACCAGTTCACCCTGATTTCTGCTCCTATGGTAAAATTACACCATACTGAAGTTTTTGGGGTATAAAGTGTAGGGTAAATTTTGTGGTTTCTTATGGCTTTTGATCTAGAAAATTGAATAAAAGAGGTCCCAGAGCATTATCTTAATTAGTTTCTAAGAAAAACTGTGTAAAACCCAAAACATTGGAGTCGAAAAACACACTTTTTTATATTTGGAATAAAATAACTTCGTTAATTTGCCAATTAACAAATACAAATTTCTAGCTAACTTTGTAGAGAAATTAATTATGAGGAAAGATATGTTTATAAAGTTTATTAAAAATAAGTACAAATGTAGTAAAATAAGTAGAATTTGACTTTAATAAAAACAAAACAGACCAAAATGCGCCAGAGAAGTGTTACAATGTTAAACAGAACAAAAGTTATCGTACACGTTTTCACAACAAATGTAATTGTAAACAAATTGAAAACTTTTATTATTGAATTTTTACTTCAAATGATTAAATACTAAAATTGTTAAACTGATAAAGTTGCAAACGTTCGTTCAAAGCAGTTTTTCAATGTGGCCATTTTGTTGACTGCAGCATTCAGCTTGGCGAATCCATGCTAGACGGGCAAGTCTTATAGCATCAAGATTATTCTTAACAGTAGCTCCATACCACACATTCAATGAAAAAGTATGTTCGTCATGTCTTGTAGCAGTCCCATGTGGGTTTTCTTCTGCCCAAATGTGTGTGTTTCGAAAGTTTACAATGCCATTTCTTGTAAATTGTAACACTTTTCTGGCGCATTTTGGTCTGTTTTGTTTTTAGTTAAAGTCAAATTTATCAAATTTGTACTTATTTTTAATAGACAATATACACATCAGTGTTCTTAAAATTAAATTCTCTACAAAGTTAGGTAGAAATATTTATTTGTTTATTGGCAAATTAACGAAATTATTTTATCCCAAATGTAAAAAAGTGTGTTTTATGACTCCACTTTTTTGTGTTTTACACAGTTTTTCTTAGAATCTAATTGAGATAGAGCTCTGGGATCTCTTTTATTCAATTTGTCAGATCAAAAACCCTAAGAAACAACTAAATTTACTTTTCACTTTATACCCCAAGAATTTCGTATGGCTTCATTTTACTGTGGGAGCAGAAATCAGGGTGAACTGGTTCGCGAGCTGTAACTCGCTAATGAACCGTTTTCGGACCTATGTTCATATGAACTTTTTTTCTTATTTTTAGCTATAGAATCAGCTTCCGAGAGATTGCCGTGCAATTTTGAATCACCCTATATAATAATAATATTTGTTATATATAATATTGTATTGTTACATATAATTTTCATTTGATATGTTGTAAGAGACTATCTTGTTGATTACAAACTGTTTAATTGTGATAATTAAAGCTGGTGATTAGTGACTTAATTGGTGTCTTGTATTTTGTTTACTACTGTACCATACAACGATCAGTTAGACCGTCGTAACAATATTATATAATAATATCAACAACTTGCGAAGTAATATTATTTGATAATATTATATACTGTGTGTGTGTGTGTGTGTGTGTGTGTGTGTGTGTGTGTGTGTGTGTGTGTGTGTGTGTGTGTGTGTGTGTGTGTGTGTGTGTGTGTGTGACACTTTTGCTACAGTCCATTTCTTGATGCATATATATATATATATATATATATATATTGTAACGTACTGCTTTCTGAGATGAGAGGTGTCAATGTTTCCGCCTCTCCGCAGTCGCCACTTATGAATTATAATAACTGACGTTTTTATAAAGTATAAATAAAGGATTTTTCTATTTTTTGTTATTTTGTTTTACTCAATCTAAATAGAAATCGAGAGTGTGTGATTTGGGGTCAAGGAGTGAAGTTGTTCAGCCTTATGAAGAAGAGAGAGTAAGTATCAATTATTTACCCTCAGTTTAGCCGATTTCGGATTTCTTCTGTTTTTTGTGCTGAAATTGATTACACTACCCACTACAAAAAAAAATTATAACACTTTATTATTCAAGATTATTTTTCAATAATATTATGTATTTATATTTTTGGTTTTTGTTTCCTGCCACCAAAACACAAGTATTACAATTGCTCTTTCCTTCAATAAAACATAATCTCGACTTAACAGAGTAAACATGGAATAGTCTAAAGAGAAAAACATATATGGTTTTGTTTCATAATTTTACACTATTAAAAAAAACATCAATTAATATATAATTCTTAATAATTCCCCAGGGTTCAGGGTAAGTTCTTTTTGTTACGAGAGTGTCAGAAATGGATAATTACTACGCTTTACAAATACCGAAAAAAAATATTAAATAATTTGTTTATTTTTCCGTGTAGTATGTAGTTCCTGGAATGTCCGTAAGAGTGCAGCGTGCGTTTGTTTATTTTAAAGACATATGTTTAGATGACTATTTTATTTTCGATCTCAGCGTTCGGAATGTGTTTTCTTCTTGAATTATTACAAAAAAATGTTTATATTACCTCGCTCCGTATGGTTCTTACTGGATTGAAGCTTTTTCTGTGGTGAGGTCCGTCTTGCGTTATAATTTTCTTACCGTTTGGCGAATTCTCAAACGTCAATTAGAACTAGGCCGAAACCATGTTGGCTCATCAGAATGTCTTCTTTCACTATTTATTAATGAAGATAACCATTTAATTGGGATAAATCATGGATGATTTTGAAGTGTTCATGCGGCTAGTTAATTTGGTATCAATTTGCACTCCTCTCAAGTTCCGAAAAGGTTATTTTTTATTATAAATGTAGTAGCATCACTTCTCAACTCTACCGTTTTAGTTCAAAATTTTATTCTTAACAATACTTGTTATTTTCATCACTCTTAGTAACACATAGTATTTTTATTATACAGGCAGTTTGTAATTATTATAAATTTATATTTTATTTATGGAAAAATAATTCCTTTCCATTCTGGTTTCTTTACTAATTTAGTTTACATAATAAGTTTTGGTTCATTTTCTTATGACATTGTATATAAGTATTTGATAATTTTATTATCTTTAAATAAATTTATATATTATTTATTTAGTCTCTCATAGTGTTCCTACACGGCACTACTTCCTGTTGCCATTTCCTTCATAGGATTATTTTAATTTTTTATTATCTTTTGGTATTTAGATTTTTATGTCTTTTAAAACTAACCCTGGGTTTTCTTATAATCTAACACAATTATTTGAAAAAATATAATATTAACTTGTGTATAACAATTAGTTGTTCATACAATATAAATATTACAATAAGCAAAATAAAATACAAGATCAGTTAGTATTATCATAGCATACTCTCATAGTTTTATAATTTCCAAACTTACAGCACAGTTTGGTAATACGTTACTTTCACTTTTATTTTTCACCTCAATGGGTACACTAGAACTCACTTTGCACCATATATCACTCGAATTGTTTATCATGTTGAGTGATATAATTTAATTTTGAGCGAGCCATAGGTTACCCATTTCTGACATTGATGTTATTATGATTTAGTTTATTGGGACAGGGTTACGTAACGTTACAATATATATATATATATATATATATATATATATATATATTGCAGCATTACAACAATTATACAAATATATTATCATGTACTCAACGCAACTATAAAGTGTATTACACCAGCCAGGTCGCAGGATTTTTTTTCTCGTTGCGTCAAGTATATGTAGTTGCACAATACTTAACTTATTTTTAAAGAGGAGTGAGATGTTGTTGACATGAAATAATCATTTAAAACCATTTCAAAATAATCATTCTAAGATTTATTAATTAATAGAAAAATATTTAAATATCAAAATTTCAAACATTAGACAAATAAATATTCTCCTTTATAAGCTTTACGACTATACTGTAACCTGCTATGCTATTCATAACATACAACAAAAATAAACACCCATATAATCTTACTAACTAAACAAACATGTTAAACAAGTTATTTAAATTCTTTTTATTTTAGTGTGTCTGAAATTAACTCAAATTTTAAATAATAATACCAACTCATTTACAAACAAAATACTATTAAAACTCAAGAATGAATTTATTGTTGCTATAAACAAAATAAAACTAATCTACCATTTACTTCCAATCTATTATTTATTTCTACTGACACACCCAACAATACAACAAAAGATTGGTATTTCTTTTCTAAATTTGTTGTTAAATTAAATTCTCTTATTTCTAATATTTAACTTACTATCTTTAATTATTTAATGTTTATAGTTCAGTTCTTTTTAAGAGCTCTTTTCACAATAAAAATAATATAATTGTTTTGTTATCACCTGCATATATCTGCCGTTACTGTTGTGTGTGTGTGTGTGTGTGTGTGTGTGTGTGTGTGTGTGTGTGTGTGTGTGTGTGTGTGTGTGTACAGAATCCTGAGAGTATGATGATGATGATGATGATTCTGATGCTGTGTTAGTTGTCTCTAAAGGTTGTTGTTGGTGATGCTCCAGAATTCCTCCTTACGTTTTGGTGTGAGTGTGGTACAGTGTGTGTGTCCAGGTCGATCTGCAAACGGGCAGCGTGAGGTCGTGTGTAGATTTCTTGAGTCTGAGTGTGTGATCGCCCAAAGTTGCCAGTGGTATTTATACTGGAGGCGATTTGACAGGTTCAGGACTGTTTTCAACATGTCAGATATTGTCAACACTAGTAATTAATATTAATTAGTTAGCAAAATAAATTTGCTAATTGGGGTCTTTATAATGTCTTATAATTGGCGTAAGTCTTTGTTTACAGGTTTAAAATGTATAATTAGTTTATTTTAATCCTGTTAAAACCTGATTAATTGACAACCAACAATTCTTACGCGTCTCCCCTTTTTGTCGTTCACTGTAGGTAGAACTGGCTTACTCACACAAACACACATATGCTGTATCTTACGCTGGCACAGCAGGTGTCACTTTTGACAGGCTCCAGCCTGTCCGTTCCCACACAAAACTGTCTAAAACTGTTCGTCTTATTCTTTTTACACTAATTACAGTACAAAACATACCGTCCTGGGCAAATATGCACATATATGTATTGTTGCAATATATTGCAACAATACATATATTTGCATATTTGCCCAGGGCGGTATGTTTTATATTGTAATTAGCGTAAATAAAATAAGGAACAGTGTTAGATAATTTTGTGCAGGAAAATGAAGGGTGGAGCATGTCGAGAGTGCACCTGCTTCGATAGTTAAAAATAAGGTGTGTGTGTGTGTGTGTGTGTGTTTGTGTGCATGAAGCCAGCTGCGACAAGAATATGGGGTGAGTGTATGAATTGTTTGTTCCAATTAATCAGGTCTTAACAGGATTATAATAAACTAATTACGTGTGTTAAACTTGTAAGCAAAGACTTATGCCAATTATAAAGATACCATTACATTAAGGGATTTTCAACTAGTATGGTGATGTAAAATTTATTTCCAGAGATGCAATATTAAAGATGCTAACAAATTAATATTAATTACTAGTGTAATTGAAGAGTAATTAATATGTGTGGTATATGTGAGTGACCAGAAAAAAATTACGCAAACAATGATGTCGCTCAGGTGACGAGTATGTTCATGAGTTCGCGATAATTAGCCAAAAAGTGAGTGTAATAAGAAGGACGCTCTGGTGCGAACTGACCATCTCTAGATTGTCGAAAACAGGCCTGTTCCTGTCAAATTGCCACCAGCATAAATACCACTGGCAATTTTGGGCGATCACACACTCAGACTCAAGAAATCTACACATGACGTCACGCTGCCCGTTTGCAGATCGACCAGGACACACACACAAACTACCACATTCACACCAAGACGTACGGAGGAATTCTGGAGCATCAACAACAACAACAACACTTAGAGACAACGACCCCAGCAGCAGAATAACCATCATCAACATCATCATACTCTCAGGATTCTGGACACACACACACACACGCGCGCGCAACGGTAACGGCAGATATATGCAGGTGATACAAAAACAATTATATTTTTATTGTGAAGAGAGCTCTTGAAAAGAACTTAAGTATGAAGAGATAATAATTAGAGTTTTAAAGAAAAATAGTAGTTAGATAAGAGAGTGTAATTTAACAACAACTTGTAGAAAAGAAATACTAATCTTTTGTTGTAGTTTTTGGGTGTGTCAGTATAAATCAATAATAGACTGGAAGTAAATGTAATATCATTTTTATTTGTTTATAGCAACAATAAATTCATTCTTGAATTTTAATATTATTTTGTTGGTAAAAGAGTTGCTATCATTAATTAAAATTTGAGTTAATTACAGAGACACAAATAAAAAGAATTTAAATAACTTGTTTAACATATTTGGTTAGTTAATAAGATTATCTGGGTGTTTATTTCTGTTGTATGTTATGAATAGCATAACAGGTTACAGATTTGTAAAGCTTATAAAGGTGAATATTTATTTGTATATTGTTTGAAATTTTAATAGTTAAATATTTTTCTATCAAAGAATAAAGCTTAGAATGATTACTTTGAAACGGGTTTAATTGATTATTTCATGTCAACAACATCTCACTCCTCTTTAAAAATTATTTAATTATTGTGCAACCACTTATACTTGACGCAACGAGACACAAAATCCTGCGACCTGGCCGGTATAGTACATATTATAGTTGCGTTGAGAATAAGATAATATATTTGTATAATTGTTGTAACGTTTATATATATATATATATATATGTGTGTGTGTATATATATATATATATTGTTATGTTATATATTTGAGTTGCTGCTAGAATTAGGATGTTTTTATATTCTCTATCTACAATTGGATTAGTGTATCTGATCTAAATTGAGCCTCAAACGTTGGTGTGTCAATTACACAAAACCACCGTTCCTCTCTCTTAATAAAAAAACTAATGATTCTGGATTATGTAAAGGCCCAAGTTGTTGGTACCAATTATGTAGAATTAGGTTCGTACCTTGTTATTTTATAAGTACTGTTTGGTTCTATACAGTATAATGATATGTGTTTAATTTATTGCAAGTCTCCATAATAAAATGAGTAGATTAAGTTGCCAATAATGATAAAAGTAGGATTATGTTAAATCGTAGTTGTGTTGAATTACAACTCCTGTAACACTCGTTAGTTGATGTGTGATGATAATTACTTCTGTGGTTATCTCACTAATTACTTACTTATATTGCTAATTCTTCATTCGTGATAACCCTATTCATCACGTTATAGTCACGGATGATAATTGAAGATTCAAAATACTTCAATTCGGCAGGCCATTGGTGCTACCAACTGATTCAGATGTAAACATAACCTTCACTCATAACCACTAAAACTTGTTAACTAAATAAAATTAATTCATGCTGCTTTAATGTTGTTTAAATACTTTTTATTCATAATTGGTTGTTATCGCAATCTCCTTTTAAAAACATTTAATCCGTTTATCGTTACGGAAAACCATCAGTTATTTCATCTGAAACTCATATCTCAGGGTTGGTCATAGTGTTGTATAGGTAGTCTTTGTTTACAAAATTATCTAAGTTAATTATATATAAAAAAGGTCCTTTGAACTGCAAAATACGCAATGCTTATTGTCTCTTATCAATGTCCCATCTTGTCATAGGAGCGTGATTACATATAAACTGAAAAATTTCTTAGCCTAATACAATAAAGTGCGACAGTACATGGATGTCACAATTGGAGGTTATCCAGTGACTAGAAAGTAACCTCAATTTACAATTAAATAACAATTAATAAGTTGAAAGTGCTATAATAATAATGTTTTGTTTGTGGCGTAGTGTTAACAAATAGTTACAAGTGTTTAATAAGTTTGATTGGCATTATCTTATAATGTACGAAATTCATTAAGTATTATTTTCACAAAGGTCACTATAGTTTTCTTAATTCCTTTTTATTTATTTTTTATATTCACTATTAATACTTTATTTAGTATTCAATGCTGTATTAATACACCACTTCACTAAACTCGAACTCGACGTTGATTCACTATATGTCTTGAAGGTTAAGTTGCCCGTGTTTACATTCGTTACCGCACTGCATTATGGGTTACTTCGTGAATTAATTCAGCACGGAGCTGGTCATCTGTATTGCTTTACAATTGTTGAAGAACTGTCCAAAATTTGCGCGTCTCTCTCGCTGTTACAATCTGCGCTACCGGAGGAATTCTTGATTTAGGCGTTGTGATTGGTTGGAATGTCGAGCATTCCATCATGAAATCATCACCTCCGTGTTGTCAAAATTATTTAATTCTGTTCAAAGCGTGGGTTCCTGGGTTTGAGAGTACAAAACTGACGCCAAACGTTTTACCTAAAACTATTAAAATACTTTACAATTGATAATTATTCTTTATCTTACTTGTGAACTCCAATCTGGCTTTATCTGGCATTTGTCCTGCTCAGTATTTAGACATCTCACAATGCATAATTCTGTTTACTATTAACAAAGATAATATGTTTCTCTTATATTCTAATACAATATTTTTTATTAAAATATGTCCTATAGTTATTTAATGAACATCTTGTTATGAGATATATTGGATACAATGAATTCCAAGTCGTTTGTTGTCATTAACGTTAAAAACATTCAATTGTGAATAAATCACAAAATCTATTTCTAAGCTTCATGAGGCCTATGGCACTATGAGTTAGTTTTACCTCTTCTGATTTAATGCTTGTATCTTAATGGTTTATAACATTTCATACTTAATTCTAAAGAACCTTATCAACTTCTTATTTTTACATTATACTTCTGTTATTATGTGAATATCTTATTACTAAATACACATCTTAGTTCCTAGTAAGTTTTATAACGTTTTGTCTCAGCTTGACATTCTTAATCCATGGTTATTATAACTAATAAACCTTGCATCTTATTGCCACAGGTCTCGTTCATTAGATATATTCTTATTAGTTTATTATTATTGATAATTATGGTTTGGTTTATTTACCAATAGTTAGTCCTCTCATAACTTGTTGTATGAGTAGGCCTACTATTTACATGCACTTATAATTGGTATATCTGTGGTTTTTTAATATACCATCTGAGTACTTTAGACTCTATCATATTATTCATGTTAAATTACATTAATTACAATAATTACACCATCTTAGGGATATAATCCCTGTTTTAGAATGGTCTTTATGTCATCTAGTTTCCTCTAGGCATAATATATAATAGTTTTACATAATTTTTAATACATATCTTTGTATGTACCAGTGTAAATTCCCTGCTGGTTAGGTTAGGTTGACTCCTTTTACTCTCATTGACTAAAGTTAGTTCACAGGTTTTTGTTTTTTCTAGTTCTTTTACTCTATTATTATTATTTAGTCATAGTACTATCTATTATTCATTATTCTGATTACAATTATCTAGTTTGTCTTATACTAAGTACATTTTTTAATTATTAATCAGTCATTTCTGATATTCATTTGGTTACATTAATGGTCTTTTTTAATAATAAGATACAATCTTATTATTTTATGTCATACATTGTCCTATATTTCTTAATCATATGGTTATTAATTCACTCTCCTAATCTAGTAGGGTATCTTTTTGTTTTACGTCTAAGTTTTTGTCATTGTCCTGTCATTATTATGTCTTGTCTGTTATTTTAATAATTATTTTTCCTTCAATTTGGATTTCTATTTTCTCTTCTCTTCATCTTGTAGATACTATCTTCTTTATTTATAGTGGTTGAGTTTTTGAGTTATGTTAGTTCTCAATTACTTTATAAACTTAATTGTTTCTTATGGTTCTCTTGATCCCATTTATTTTTCATTGTCATATCTCCCTTACAAGTTATTTTTGTATTGTTTTGATTCTGTCCTATGTATAGTTTCGTACTTAGTCTACTCACTATCTTAATCTCTTGGGTATTTTTTAGTCACACTTTGTCTAGTTAATACGTCGGTTTTCCTTCATTACTTTAGCCTTTCTGTTCAATTTGTGTTTTTGTGGTACTGTGATTTTTGTAATTTTACAATATATATATATATATATATATATATATATACAGTAGGACCTCCGTATATCGAATTTGATGGTTCCTAAGAAAAAATTTGATATATAGAAATTTCGATATACAGAAACCTGTTTCTTATTATTATTCGTAGGTTAGGAAAAGCACTGGAATTTGTTAAAAAAATCATGTATAGGCCTCCATACTATTAAAACGACATTTTGGTAATAAATCAATGAAAACCATAAGCATTTATTTAATAAAAATTACTGTATTTATTTAATAAAAAGTATTTAGTGTATAGTACAGTATTTATTTATTTACTTTAAAAAATTATTTGTATTTAAAAAAGTAGGAACTTACGTGTTAAATGAGTAATACTGTATTTTATTAATTGGTCGTAAAATAATTTCGAATATCTTTCTGAACCAAATTTGATGCAGATTCCTCATAAAAGTGTTCACATTTGTTGAGCGACTGGAAAATATCATCAGGCACATATTCTTCCGATTGAAGACCTCGACGGATTGTTTCAAATGCTGCCATCATTTCTTTCTTAGAAGGTTTAGGAACTTCAATTTCTTCTGCCTCATTGTCTTCACCTAAATCTTCAGTATCTTTTAATGAACTTAAAATGTTATCGTCCGTTGGATATTCTGCAACAATAACGTCTTCGTCGACGCTTAAAAATTCATCGAGTGATATGTCTTGATCTATTGCACCAGTTGACTGTAACTGGTTCCAACAATCCTCAAGTTGTGGCAGTGCAGTAACTTCTTCCACAACAGTATTTTGAGAGAATCCAGCTTTTATAAAACAATTCTGTATTGTTGATTCTGCTACATAATTTTGCCACACCTTTGCTACCTCTGATATACACAGTCTGAGATTAATCGCATCATCAATAGGTTTGTTGTTTTCCAATGCAAAAATGAGCCTCTTGAGGATCTGTTTTCGGTAAAGCATTTTGAGATTTTTTATTACTCCCTGGCCCATAGGTTGTAGTTTAGATGTGGTGTTTGGAGGGAAAAAACCAGCTTCACGTTTATTAACTTTTTTGCCACAAAAGGAGGGTGTGCCGGACAATTGTCAACAAAAAGAACCACTTTTCTTTTTTGTCTTATCAGTTTTTTTGTCAAAGTTTACTATCCATTTCTCAAAAATCTCACTCGTCATCCATGACTTTTTATTGTATTCGTAGTCGGTTTCTGAAGACTTCACTCCTTTAAAACATCTTGGTTGCTTGCTTTTTCCGATCATTAACAGTTGATTTTTTTCTTTTCCGGACATATTGGCACACACGACAACAGTTATTCGTTCTTTACTATGTTTACCTCCAAAGCATTTATCGTCTTTAAAGGTTAGAGTCTTATTTGGTAAACATCTGAAAAAAAGTCCGGTTTCATCCATGTTAAAAACATTATCTGGTTCATACTCTTCTAAAATTAACCTTAGAGTTGTAGTTTTCCACTGGTTACAGTCTGCTTCAGATACACTTCCACTTTCTCCCGAAATAACCTTTTCTTTAATGCTGTGATGTTGCTTAAATTTGTCCAACCATCCAGAACTTGCTTGAAACTCTTCGTGCCCCAACACTTTAGCATACTCTACCGCCTTTCCTTTATAAGAGGTCCTGAGACAAGCATGTTTTTATCTCGCACCATTGTCACCCATTTAACAACTGCTTCGTCCACGTCATCATATTTGCACGTTTTAGACCGTTTTCTATCTGCTCCTACATTTTCATGAGTTTTTAAAACAGATTCTCGATTCTTTATTATGGTTGACACTGTACTCGGTGGAATCAAAAACTTTATTGCAACGTCTTTTTTTTGCATTCCACTATCCACATCTTTTAATAATGCCACCTTTTCTGCAACACTCAAAGATTTTCTTTTTGACATTACAGCATTTACGTTCTCGTGAACTCAAGAAAAAATAAAAAATAAACTCAAAACAAAAATAAAGACTGACTGAAACTGAGTTAACCTTACTCCTTAATAACGTACAGTACTACCGAATGATGAGATACTGTAATGCGCGGGAACGATTGTTGTAGATTGAGGGAATGAGGAACACGCACAGTGTCACGTGATCAACTGACTAATCCAGACCGGTCTAACAGGTTTCATTTTTAGTCAATGTGGAATCACAGATAATTTTCCCCTCATTTCTGAAGTTACAAAGTTCGATATATAGAAATTTGTTTCGATATATGGAAATTATTTTATATTGAAATTTCACGGGACTTAAAAAAAATTCGGTAAATGTAGATTTTCGATATAAAGAAGTTCGATATACAGAGGTCCTACTGTACATATATATATATATATATATATATATATTGTTAAAACACAAATAAGCCACCCCAATACCAGGGATAAAAAAGATGATTCTGAATATAAAATAATAATTCATATAAAATAAAATGTTTAAGATAAAGAAGATAAAAAGACAATGACACGACAAACGACGACTTGACCTAATCCAAGTGATTGAACCAACAAGAGAAAACAAAAGAAGAAGGGAACAACAAAAAACAAACAAGAATAAAACCAAATGAAGAAGAAAGTGATTAACCAAACAAAATGAAGAAGGGAAAGGAAAAAACCGAAACCAATCAAAATGAAACAAATTGAAGGAATTGAATGACTCAATGCCACTTATTAAAATGAACCCAAAGGAGAAGAGGGAAAAACAAGATATAAAGGAAGTACACTGAAAATGAAGAAGGAGGAAAATGATTAAGAAACAAACCTAAGATAAAGAGAAATAAATAAAAAGGAAACCCAATGATAAGACACAAACAAGTAATAAAGAAGAAAAGCAGGAGAAATGATACACTCAATGTAAGGTTGAAACAGAAACCAATAATTAACTTAAGTAATAAATAAATATTATTATCAATTAAATGGATAATAAAGTAAATGACAATTGAAAGAAACCCAATTAAAGAATGATAAATATAAAAACAAACTAACCCACATATTAGAGTTAGAAGTAATGTTAAAATCAATAGAGACATAAAATTGTTAATATTGTTAATGATATTTGTAATGAAAGAGATAGTACGGTAGTGAGAAAGTAATTAGAGGGATTACCCATTTAGAAACACTTAAAACCAAAAACATTTTAGAAGTGCCAAAGTGGAAGTGTAAAAATCCCAAAATAAAGTGATAAAGAAAAAACACTAGATAAATTATAATAAACAATAAATAATTTAAAAGTGAAGGTGATGATTAAATGAGAATAATTCATAACAAAGAATGTTTGTATAGTGAAAAATAGTGAAGGATAAAAGCATAAACACATAGTAAATCAATAAGAAACACTAAAAAGTTAACAATGAAAAATATTAGTAATTAATAAAGTTGTTAAGAATAGTATTAAGTGTAAACAGTTAATTAAGGTATAATGAACACTGAAAAGTGATGAAAACGGTATTAATTAAGAAAGAACATTATTGTTAAGCTTAATTGAATGCAGTTATAATTAAAAGGGAGAATCCCATGAAAGAGAAAACAGATAGTGTTAGCATGGAGAGAAAGTAAAGAGTATTTAAAAAATTAGGAAGTTAAAACAAATCAATAAACACCCCATGTTACCAGGGATCATTATTAAAGTAAGTTCAAAAAATGTGATGTTGTTTATCACCCAAAAAATGATATAAAGGGAAATGAACTGTAAACAAATATTGTCAAATAATTATTAAATAATTGTTTAAGCAAGTTTATGAATAGGATATGGCTGGAAGAATTATACAGACCATAGAACTAGATGTTGTATTTTATGTGAACAAAAGTAGTAAATAATAGCCACATTGTTTTTATTGGCAGCTTAAACAAAAAAGAAAATAAAGAAATGTAAACGAGAAAACCAGATAGTAAATAATTAGCAATTCATGATGTATAAAATAATAGTAACATAATAATAACACTACAACAGAGCCAAAACACATCAAAAAATAACACAACCAATTATAATAACAAAGCTAAGCTCATTAGGCTAAAAAGAGACATATTTTGTACGAAATAAGTAAATACCAATAATGGCTACTTAGGCCTAGGAAAATGCCTAACTGTCAAGAACAAACAACTACAAATTGTAATAAATTAACAAAGAAATTAGCAAATCCGAGGCGAATAACTAACCAAGGATAAATTGTAAATCATTTTTAAAGCAAAATATTATGGTAAGGAAATAAATTGAAAAAGAAAAGTAATTAACAAGTATTAAAATAATTGTAAAATCATAAAACATAAAATAACCCAAACTTGTGGGGTATCAAATTAATGTATGAAAGGAAATACAAATAACAGTGATAATAGTTAATACTTAGGAGGGAAGGTAGAGGAATAAAAGCAATCAGAAGATATACAAGGATTTTGAAAAGAATTCAAATTTTGATAACAATGGATTATGTCAATCTAAGCCAATCAAATTTAATTGGTAACCATAGCAACTGCCGTTAGGGACGGAATTACGGTTGAATATCGTTACTCGTAAAGCGTCACTCTTGCTGAACAGAAGCCGAATTTTGAAAGACCAATTTTTAATCAAAAAATGTAAAAATAGTAAACGAAATTCAAAACCATGATCGAATAAGAAGCAGACGAACAACTGGAACTGTCAACTGATGCCAAGGACCATATTACCAGGAAATTAAATGAAAATATGACCACATCCAATATGAAAAGGACGCCAGACCTACTTAAGAACCAAGATTAATGAAAACAGAAAACGATTGCAGCCCAATCCTCTTGATAACACCAAGTCATCTGATGTGTTAAGTATCTTTAAATTACCCTATTTCCAAAAACTAAACTCACTATAAATATTTCTAAAGGTAATTGGAACTCTCACTGTCAACCGAATATTCTCTTTCAAAGATTAATTAAGAAAAATAACACACTGAAAATTTGTTAACATAACACATAACCTGTTGTGCGAATACGAACTTTATAAACACATTTAACGACACTACAGAACAGATTATAACCACACACCTTATTATTTAAGTACACATAAAGTAAGGTAATGTACTTTTTATTGTAATTAAAGGAATTATTTGTCTTGTTCTAATATATAATATTTATAATAATTTTACCTCAAGTACTATATATATATATATATAATATTTATAATAACTTTACCTCAAGATGTTTTTTCCCTTATTTGGGACATGTTTCAGGAAACTTATTGTTCCCATCCTTAATTAAGAAGGCTGAGAATGGGAACAATAAGTTTCCTGAAACATGTCCCAAATAAGGGAAAAAACATCTTGAGGTAAAGTTATTATAAATATTATATATATATATATATATATATATATATATATATATTGTAACGACAGTTATGGTTACTACAGGTTATTTAGCCTCACTTTGGCTGCGTCAATTTGTAACAACAGGTTTATTTCTGATGTGTTTATTTAAGCCCCAAGTTATTGGCTTCAATTTGTAACGACAAGACTTGTTACCTGTCTAATGTGTACTTTGTTAGTATTTTGAGGATGAGTATGTTGTCAGGGTAATATTAGTTGAGCGCCAATTTGCAATCAAAGGTTGCAAATAAAATGTATTTTTAAATTGGTAAGTATTATTTTAAACTATCATGAAGGTTTCTTTTTTAGCTATGATTGTATCTCTTTTAATCTTTTATTTAATAGAAGATTGTGACAACTAGAGCTCAGCAAGGCAGATTCAAATCGGATGCCATACTTCCTGGTTGACAGTGTTGCCAACTTAGGCTAGTTGATGAAAAAAATTAACATTCATTGATATGGTGTTTATAATATCATATACATTTATTTGTCCCTTAAATAAAGAAAAGAAAAACTTTTATCTGTAGTTATTGAACTCAACTCCTTTATTATCCTTTTGAAATTCTTTTAAAAGACAAATATAATTATTAACAAAATCTGACCGGCTGTTCTTTAAATATGCTCAGAATGGCAGCAGTAGTATTTCTTATATCTCAGGGCCTTCACATTTTCATATTTTATAATTGCTAAATAAAATACAAATAGAATGTTTTTAAGTTAGGTCCTTTTGACTACGATATAAACAACAAATAGGTTAGGAAAAGTACCAAAATACATGGGATTATAATAAATTACAGAGTGTCTTCACAAGAGTACATTAATAATTTTACAATGTTCAGTGTCTAGGTTATGTTGATTTAAGTGTTTTTAATGTCTAATTCACTTTATATGATAGTATTACTCTATATTAATATAATATTAATAATATTACTCTATATTAATATTAATATTAATCTATATTAAAATAAGATTATTCGTTAATTATTTTTACAGTGAAAGTTCAAAACAGTTTTAATTAAAAGTGTAAACAGTGTCTTTGAGTAATGTAACCTAGGCCTTGAAGGAAATTGTTCAGTTTAGTTATTTATCAAAAATACTTCCCTTCCTGGATAGTTTGATTTTATTTCTTCATATGTTACTTGGTTTACTTCTTTTGAATGCTATTGTACTTCTTTCTTCTATTTATTTTGTTTAGTAATATTGCTTAACTTTACTTTATGTTCACTGGTATGAAAATTACAATATGTTGGATTAGTCACTCTTATTTTTATATCAACCTTTCTCGTTTAGATCTAATAATGCACTCCCCTTTATTTAATTTATAACATTTCAGTTGCTAAGGCCTATCTTAGCTTTCATTGGTGTGAAATGTAACATTTGATGTTACTATGGTGCTCTCTGAGCCTCAACATAAACAAACTTCTAACATTTTACCTTCCATTTTCTTTAAATTGTCATAACTTTTTTATAAGATCTTTGATCTTCAATTTATTAGTATCTTTGAGTTTCTGATGGAACACTGATTATTTTGATACCACTCTTGCTTATCTTCCATTAAATATTTCCTGAGTTACCATTTTACACTTTTAATTATTTGTCCTAAAATTATTTATTATTAGTTCTTCTTGTACTCTTCACTTTACTAAAACTATTGGACACAATCAGTAATAATATAACTTAACCTGACATTGATTATTCTAATTTTAATATAAATTCTTTTTCCAAATCCCTTAACCATCTAAGCTTAACATGCCTAGTTTTACAAATCTCTATTATTATTATTTTGGTACTCTTCTATTAATATTAGCATTGGTATTATTAATATTACAAAATATAATATTAATTAATATAGCGAAATTAATTACTAATAACTATTAGTAACATATGACAATTCTTATTAACCTTCTGTATACAATACAGTTTTTATAAACACAACAAAACACTGTAAGTAGTTTCCAAAACATTGTCCTCCTTACTTACTAACTTTAATAGTTAACATAACTATTATTAACATTCCCTTAACTTTAATAAACATAACTATTAGAGCCTTAGTTAACATTAATCAAATAATAAAATAAAGAAATAGTATTTAACATTCACAATGATCTGTTTACCTCAGTTACAGATAATTGCATATACCTGTAGTTTATTAGCGTTCGGTTACGTCGCCGCAAGTTTTGACGATGTCGCATAAAGTTACGTTACCTGCATAAAACAGTATATGCCACGGGGATTCCTCTTACATACCCTGAGGTACACAATGGAATTATGAGAAAACGTAACCCTGATAAAGGCCAACTCGAATTACAGTAGGCATTAATCAAGCGTACAGGGATTTTCCGTAAGACATTGGGGCCGTCAACTCTATACTTCTCTATAACACCGTTCGCGCATCCGAGTCAACACCTCTGATCAAAATTCCTGCACACTAGTTCCTTTAATTAAAATAGTTATAGTAATATGTTAATAAGTACTGTTTATATGAATCGTTATTAACTATTTTTTAATCCTTTAAGTTTATTACATTTAAAATTTTAAGAACGGTATTAACATCATTTGTTATAAAATGTAATTTTTTAAAGATGAATAAAGAAGTGAAAATGAATTGGAACCGCAACAAATACCAGTAGCTTTGATATTAAGATTTATAAGAGTAAACGACCTTGTTACGTTCAAGATCTTTGTACAAAATGTTATTTTATGTTTAAAAAATGACATTTTTTTAAAGCGGTGCCTTATTGGAATGCAGCCTCTGAAACGAGGTCTCTATAATAGTAATTTCTGAAGCGGCCGTTGAACTAACAGGAGTTCATTAATGTTTGGTACGTTATTTATTATTGATAACGACCGACAATCAGTTTCGCTCATTACGTTTATAAACATTTAACCAGAACTATGTATCAGTGTGAGGCACATGCTTTCCGATATTGTTTGTAATAAATAGGGCTATTACACAAGCGGCTTCAACGAGCTGACACCACTTAAATAGATGAACGGCTACAGGTCAGAGGTTGTGCTATTAATAATTGTGTGTCAAGTGCTGAATCACATAATAATGCCTACATTAATTTTTTATGGACGGAACTGTAGGTAGAAATCAATGACCGTGTACCACTTGTTATGTAGAGAGACCACCACGTTGGCGTTTGGACTGATGGTGGGACGTGAAATCTTTTAAAGTTTTTGTAAATAATAGTAATGATTATATATTAAAAGAATTAAGGTTATAAATTTATAAGATTATAAATATCACTAGAGGTGATGATTCAGAAAATCTGTAAATAATTTAAGTACGAAAATTTTTATTATATCACTCTGAAAAGCGTTTTAACGATATTTGCTCGTAATAACAGTGGACAGCAAATATCACTTTCAGTAAATATATATATATATAAACATGAAGTTGAGTTAAAACATGTCTCTGAAACTTCAGGAGTAAGTTGATTGGATTCGTGAAGACACTTTGTAACACGAAATCTCCGCACAAAGTAATGCCAATAACAAATCCTTTTCTGAACTTTTCTGCATTTAGAATTCTGAGTTTTGACATTCTTAAGGGAGTCTATGTTGCTTATTCAATACAGAATAGGAAGCGAAACGCAAAAGAAGATAAGAATTAGGCATTAGAGGGATCAATCAACTACTCAAAAATATAGAATCCCAACCGAAGGATCGTGTTTAATTAGAATAAAAGGCGAAAGCGATATAATATTTAATTAAACTGTTAAATTACTACTTCTCTCCGCGCGAATGTACATTCTATCTCTGAGCAGAATGTAGTGGACGTGACAGGCAAAATGTCTAATACTCGAAGAGAGGAAATGTTTGTTGGACGTTAATGAATTAGTACACACATGGATTTGACAAAGATGTCGTCACTTCTTTGTTATCATTATTCAGACCATATTATTTCATAAATGGGCGACACTACAAATACGACTAAAGTTAAAAAGAAATGGAAGTGTATCGGCATCAGGACAATTCGCAATGTATACATATATACGTATGTACGCATATTGGCAACTTATCCATAGTGTGTCGAGGTGCAATAAATAAATAAATACAATGATACTGAGATCAAGAAATAACAGCGATACGAGTTGCAAGTTTAAATGGGGTTTGGGAGGCTGTTGTGTTCAAATGTGTGGGGAACTTCCAATAATTATTGCAAATTGCAATACACAGTAGGCCTATATGAACACACACGGCACATACGTCACTGTACGCCCACTTGAAATTCAGTAAACGGCAGTGGCGGCCCGTGCTTAGGTTGCAAGGTTGCACAACCCCCCAGGATTTTACGAAATATTATCTTTAGCCAAAAATGCAATTTAGTAACTTCGTAAGAAAACTGTGAATCATAATTATAAGCTACGGCATGTTTTATGTCCGTGCGTGTCATTTAAAATTGGCGCGACGCTTGGGGGGTGCATACACAACCTATAAGCTGGTTCCTTTACGGTAGAATAGCATTCAGCTCGGAAAACAGAGGCTACGTTGATATTTCTCTATGTCAGCGTGTGACGATTTTTAAAAAAATATTTAAATCGCACCAAAAAAAAATTGCTTTCAATATAAGTAAGAGTATTATCCTAGATTCATGCAACAACGTGCAAATTGTCCCGTACCAACACGTTAAGAACGGTGTTATTTAGCTAATAATAATAATTACTTTAATTAAATAAAATATGTACAAAATAAATAAAGAAATTTATAATTCGTAACCAAAAGGTAAAATAATGTATTACGACTTAATTAGTAAATAATTAATATAACTTAGAAGAACGAACTATTTTCTCAGTGCGTAAAACCGCGCCAGCTACTGACCCCTTGCCGCTAAACATTGCTTGCATTCGCCCGATAGACACCGAGATGTAAGGATGTAGCTGCTGTGTTGTGAACATACACATAGGTGTATAGCGTTAAACAATATTTAATCAAGTTTATAATGAGTTCGATTTGACCTATGTAGTATAATAATAATAATAAAAACAAAATTATAATGTAGTGCGTGAAGAAACATGCAAAGAATAAAAAAAAGAAACTTAGCCGACACATCTCTTAGCAAGCTGTAAATGGTGAGAAATGTTAATTACCAGATTTTAGTGCTGATAAAATATGAACTGTAACCAAAAGTAAAATGTAAACTATCGACTCCGAAAGAAGATAACACGAACAGCAACCGGATGAACTTCTAGAACCAAAATCTAATCGTCTAGGAAGAGACTACCAGAAACAATCAACCTCATTTAACTTCAAGAGCAACCGTGGATCACACCCTAGAAGAGGACTGAAGATGACCATCATGGACCCCACAGCATACACATGTTATATTCAGGTGACATCAAAACATAATATTTGTAACACAAATTCATTGTAAAGCAACAAGACCAGTAACAAAACAACAGTAAAGAACTTTTGATAATTTAAAGTTTAATATATATATTTTTGTAATCACTGTAATGAAGTAGTAATGACATTACGATGTTTAGATTTAAATTAAGTTTAAAATTTACAACCAAAATTATTCTTCTAATAATTTGGTTGAAGTTGTAATAGAAACATAACTAAGTTGAGTCCCGGATCCGAGGTACTAAAAACAATATATAGCTGAATGCTTTTGATATAAAAGGAATAAAAAAGTAAATTTTCAAAATATTTAACGCAGAAAATTTTAGAATCTGAGTTTTAAAAGTAAAGTAAAGTATGAGATATATATATATATATATATATATATATGTTAATAAAGAGATGTTTCTGCTAACACCCAACGAGTGAATAAATTTATACAATCCTTGCTTGATTCCTGAATAATAAAGTGTTATAATTTGTTAGTGATTAAGGTTTACTAACAACGGCAGCTAGTTCAATTAACAGATAACAAATTGAACTGGTTCCCGACATTTGTGATATCTTAACAAGGGAGACGTCACAAAATTGCGCAACTCTGCTATTGTGTAAAAATACTCTGCTCTGCTCTGCTAAAAAAAAAAAAAAAAAAAAAAAAAAAAAAAAAAAAAAAAAAAAAAAAAAAAAAAAGTGTACATTGTTATAATTCTTTAACAATAACTTTGCGAAACATAAATTTATTCACTCTGAAAAAAAATAAAATAAATGGGTAAAATTTTAATTAAGATATAATAATATTAGTATCGTGACTTTGCCGTAATAAACAAGTCATCGCTGGTAAATATTCCATTCTAAACCTGTCGGTATGAACAAGTTAGTTCATGTTAAATACGTGTTGAGGAATGTAAACTCTCCCCTTTTGTATGCACGCATCTCATTCAAAACCTCCCCTCGCTAATCTAACAGACAATCCTAGACACGAGTTTTTCCTGTTCTGAATTGTCCTACCTGTGTTACCACCCTATGAAAACAATGAGACTCACCAAAACAGCTGACCCTTTGTGCTATTGTTAAAGGAATGAACTTTTCGTATGTGAAATTTCTCTCTACTATACAATGATATTAGCGTTTTGTTTTGACTAATTATATATGACAGTACAGAAAATTGAATTGTTGTGAGATAGTTTATTTTGATTAATTAATATAAGATTCTATATGTAATAAGAGATATATGTGCGTGCTTAAATGAATTCAAGTTTCATTAGAGTTTGATATAAAATAAATAATAAGTACTCTAAATAAAAAAGGTTTAATAATAGCTTAAATAAAAATAACGTGAAATAAAAGTGTAGTAGTAAACTAAAAGAAATAATAATAATAAAAGTATATTTTGTATCGTGTAAACACCCGGTCGTGGCCTATTCAAAATAATTCCCCAGCTAGCCAGTAAGAGACAAACTTGTTCGTGCAGGAAATATTGTAGTAAGCCACCCCTATTGTCTTGAATTGGTACCGAAGTAAACAATGGTAAACCTACCTGTGTATAATACAATGCGTCTAGTAAAGTGTCTGACCCCTCTTAGATTGTAAAAGTCGATTGTTTAAAAATAAATAAAGATTCCCCTTTGTGAAATTCCGCGTATCTCGGTAGAATAAGAAATTAGTGTTAAGATAGGATCTAAGGTCAAGTATGGGATTGACTTTAGATTACTGTAGTAGAATTAAGAGATATAGGGATAAATACGTAACACAGTCACAATGGCGCCGCACTGAAAAATTCTTTACAAGGGTTAAAGAAAGTTCTTTACAAGGGTTAAAGAAAGCGCAGAAAGCTAACCAATATAGTTAGAGTATGCAATGTAATCAGTCGGGCCACTATATTGTGAAGTTACGGAAATTAACTAAAAGTAATAAATAGATAAATAAGTAATATGTGTTTATATGTAAATAGTATTAAGGTAGTAGTTAAGAAACGAGAGAAAGGGAATTTCACGAAAGATAAAAATGTAATTGTGTTTATTAAGTTTTCAATTATTACCCCACCACCCCATTTTCATCGTTAAGTGCAGGAGGATGTGACGATTTTAAAAAAATTATTTAACTCGCACCAAAAAAAAATTGCTTTCAATATAAGTAAGAGTATTATCCACCCCTTACCTATGCCTAGATTCATGCAACAACGTGCAAATTGCCCCGTACCAACACGTTAAGAACGGTGTTATTTAGCTAATAATAATAATTACTTTAATTAAATAAAATATGTACAAAATAAATAAAGAAATTTATAATTCGTAACCAAAAGGTAAAATAATGTATTACGACTTAATTAGTAAATAATTAATATAACTTAAAAGAACGAACTATTTTCTCAGTGCGTAAAACCGCGCCAGCTACTGACCCCTTGCCGCTAAACATTGCTTGCATTCGCCCGATAGACACCGAGATGTAAGGATGTAGCTGCTGTGTTGTGAACATACACATAGGTGTATAGCGTTAAACAATATTTAATCAAGTTTATAATGAGTTCGATTTGACCTATGTAGTATAATAATAATAATAAAAACAAAATTATAATGTAGTGCGTGAAGAAACATGCAAAGAATAAAAAAAAGAAACTTAGCCGACACATCTCTTAGCAAGCTGTAAATGGTGAGAAATGTTAATTACCAGATTTTAGTGCTGATAAAATATGAACTGTAACCAAAAGTAAAATGTAAACTATCGACTCCGAAAGAAGATAACACGAACAGCAACCGGATGAACTTCTAGAACCAAAATCTAATCGTCTAGGAAGAGACTACCAGAAACAATCAACCTCATTTAACTTCAAGAGCAACTGTGGATCACACCCTAGAAGAGGACTGAAGATGACCATCATGGACCCCACAGCATACACATGTTATATTCAGGTGACATCAAAACATAATATTTGTAACACAAATTCATTGTAAAGCAACAAGACCAGTTTGAAAGTTTAATATATATATTTCTGTAATCACTGTAATGAAGTAGTAATGACATTACGATGTTTAGATTTAAATTAAGTTTAAAATTTACAAGCAAAATTATTCTTCTAATAATTTGGTTGAAGTTGTAATAAAAATATAACTAAGTTGAGTCCCGGATCCGAGGTACTAAAAACAATATATAGCTGAATGCTTTTGATATAAAAGGAATAAAAAAGTAAATTTTCAAAATATTTAACGCAGAAAATTTTAGAATCTGAGTTTTAAAAGTAAAGTAAAGTATGATATATATATATATATATATATGTTAATAAAGAGATGTTTCTGCTAACACCCAACGAGTGAATAAATTTATACAATCCTTGCTTGATTCCTGAATAATAAAGTGTTATAATTTGTTAGTGATTAAGGTTTACTAACAACGGCAGCTAGTTCAATTAACAGATAACAAATTGAACTGGTTCCCGACATTTGTGATATCTTAACAAGGGAGACGTCACAAGCGCTATGCTAAGCCCGTGGTGTACTTTGTTCCTGCAAACCTCGTCTGGCTGCGCTAGTACAGCACACGTGGACAGTGAATAGTCGTTCTAAAGCGCTGTGTTTTAAAAACTAAATTTTGAGGTTACGTTTGTAGTGTTACTAGTTTTCGTAATTGTTTGTATATGTTTTGCGTTTTTTTTTAGCTGTCATTACGTCTTTGAGACGACGATTATTATGTTTTGTGAGTGTAGTGTTTACTGTTTAGTGTCTCGTATAGTAATATTTCGTAATGAAATTGGGGATTTTAACTACCAAGTTATTGACAAATTTGCCCACCAAAAAGAAAGGAGAATGGATTTTCTTTTCAAGTAACCTAATATTTGGTAAATGTTTGTCATATCTTTTTTTTATATAGCATTAATTTCATGTTATTTGTTAAACGATATTATGGTATTTTTGTCATTTTCCTATTTACATAAATAATTCTCTTCTATTTACTGCGTACAATTACACAATTACAGTTTTGTATTCTTCATATTATTATTTATATGAACATTCTGTATGTTATTTATTGCTATTTTTTATCTTATTAAACTGATGGCAAATACAGTAATTTTCATAATTGACGTGTGCAACCACCACTTTTTGGAGGCACCGACCGCCACTGGTAAACGGTGATATTAATTTATTTTGTCTAATATTTCTAAATCAGTCTTTGCGCTCTACAAATATACAAATAGTACGTAAAACAAGTAACATCTTTTAGGTGTCAATTTTTATTTATTTTTCTCATATGTTAATTTTAAAATCAATATGAAACATCCATTCAAGTGCGGGAGACATGGACTCCAAGTGCAAGCGCTGTTGGTATACGGTAGTGGAACCTTCAGTTTAACGCTTCTATACACGACTGACTAATGGAAGGATACAGTTCGCTGGTTTACTATCGTCTTGCGATGAATGGCCGTCTAAAGGCCTAATTACATTTCTACCTGTGACGGAAAATGTGAACCCAAGTCGTGTCGAATAGCAAGCCAGAAATCCCCAAGTAGAACTTTCAACAATAAAGTAGTGATATTTAAAAAAATAAATCTTGAATTTAGTGTCTCTAGCAGACAGGGCACACCGTCTTTACGATTGTACAAACCTTTAACCAAATGGTTAACCAATGGTTAACTTTTAGCTTTTGCTGCAATTGATTAATGTTGGTCTAAATAAAATAGTACAGTTGTGGCATTAGCTTTGTTATTTTGTACAACTCTTATCACTATTTTTCATTTAACATGTAAGAATATAAGAAGTTTTAATTTTCTGAGAAAGTAATTTAGTTCGTGTTTGGGAAACAAATCACATTTTCCAATTCCTCCAGATTTTATTTTACAGCTTGTAGTATTAGGCGAATCTTGCCTCTTTCTTCGTCTTTATTGTTACATGAAAATTCGGTTCACTCTGTCAATGTGAACGATACCTTCTTTGCTCGTTATCATGATTTTCAATCCAACAGTACTCTCTTCATGTATCTCAGGTTTCTTGGTTAGTATTTTCATACGTTGGTTCTCCTCTTTTGTCAGTACTCTTAGAGTACAGAAAGCAATAAAAGCCTCACTTACTCGATAAAGAAATACGAGGGAGAGTGTTAAAGTTAAAGTTAGTTGCACTTGCCTATATTATTTTCTCTAAAAGAAATATTTTGATGAAAACTGTTGGCAACACTGGTAAACGTCTATTTCTAGCAGCTGGAGTAACGTTTCCCACTTGGGGCGAAACATCCCGTGTCATTTGCAAGTAGTATCCAAATTAGTCCAAGTGGGTCGTTTTCTGTGGGTAACGAGATGTAAACCCACTGACGTTCATCGTCAGTTGAGGGAAGTGTGTATGATGACCTCGTTTTCTGTGGGTAACGAGATGTAACCCCACTGAAGTTCATCGCCAGTTGAGGGAAGTGCGTATGATGACCTAATGTTTTCACGCCAGGCCATCGGAAAATGGAGACAGTTTTTGAAAACGATATCGAGGACGATTATCGGTAGGGAAGGCATCTCTATCGACAACGGATGACAACGTTGAACGCGTTCATCAATTGTTGGTTGCACATAGGCGAATCGTAGTGGGCAAAATTGCGGCTGAATTGGGGCTTTTTTGGGTAACTGAACTGATGTAAGTGGTTTTTCTGCCAGCAATCAATAAGCGTTCTTTTAAATTTGAATCCACACTTGCAATCCTCGTCCTCAAAAGAGCGCGAAAATTACTTTCGTTCTTAATCATGCCCTCTTCATAAATGTTAATTGACCCACCACCCTATTTCCTCTCAAAGACAAGCCTTGCCTTCCACAAATGCCTTCCTCTTCAGTGCGTTCATCAATTGTTTGTTGCACAAAGGCGAATCGTAGTGGGCAAAATTGCGGCTGAATTGGGGCTTTCTTGGGTAACTGAACTGATGTAAGTGGTATTTCTGCCAGCAATCAATAAGCGTTCTTTTAAATTTGAATCCACACTTTCAATCCTCGTCCTCAAAAGAGCGCGAAAATTACTTTCGTTCTTAATCATGTCCTCTTCATAAATGTTAATTGACCCTCCACCCTATTTCCTCTCAAAGACAAGCTTTGCCTTCCACAAACAAATGCCTTCCTCTTCATAAATGTTAATTGACCCTCCACCCTATTTCCTCTCAAAGACAAGCCTTGCCTTCCACAAACAAATGCCTTCCTCTTCATAAATGTTAATTGACCCTCCACCCTATTTCCTCTCAAAGACAAGCCTTGCCTTCCACAAACAAATGCCTTCCTCGTCATAAATGTTAATTGACCCTCCACCCTATTTCCTCTCAAAGACACGCCTTGCCTTCCACAAACAAAAATACAGTTTTAATCACTTGTGTAAGCAAAAGCTGATTTTCTGTGACTTTCTCATCTACAGTCTTATCTAAATTACTAATAATATCACTATTTTAAACATTATTTTATACGGTCCAAGTCACTTTATATAGTAATGATTTACCTTATTGAAACCGTCCAGTGACTTCAAATTGTAAATTTATGACGCGTTTCGAGTCATATGACCCTTCATCAGATATTATCACTCACAAGGAGATCATCAAATATTAAAATTCACAAAAACACAAAACACACATATGTACAATAATAAAACCTATACAAGCGTCCGACACAGTGCACTGTGTTTCAGACAAACAAAATTCTAACGTTTCTTTTTAATAGGCTTGGTTTCACCACAATTTTTAAAACCAATAATAGCCTTTGGAATTCGGTTCGCCAGGCTGTTCACACACAACTAGAGTCAAGGACGGGTGTATATAAATTGATTTGTAATGATTGTGAATGTTTCTATATTGGTCAAACGGGGAGACCTTTTATTAAAAGGTTTCGGGAACACACTCCATATAATTTCATCAATAAAGGAGTTTCTATAGATAATATAAAATCTAATTTCACAAGACATTTAATTACATGCAACCATTCGTACACGAATTTTAATACGAATTTAATACCCTTACATTATTGTAGTAAGGGTCGTTATATGGATGCATGGGAAGAATTTGAAATTTATAGTGGACATAATAACCCAGTTACTCATGATGGCATACTTAACGATAAATTAAATTTCAAATCAAACCCGCTGTATGACACCGCGCTACAATCGATTATGAGATAACACACGGCGTGACACGCGTTTGCTCAGAGTCCAGTGGGCCACACGCAGTGCACTGTGTCGGACGCTTGTATAGGTTTTATTATTGTACATATGTGTGTTTTGTGTTTTTGTGAATTTTAATATTTGATGATCTCCTTGTGAGTGATAATATCTGATGAAGGGTCATATGACTCGAAACGCGACATAAATTTACAATTTGAAGTCACTGGACGGTTTCAATAAGGTAAATCATTACTATTAATATCACTATTGTTATGAGAAGTCCCTGTTTTCCAGCTCCTGCAGTTGAAAATAGCACACAGTACTTGCAAAATGATCCGTCAAGTATTTTTTTAATAAACCAGCCAATCTCTTGTTTTGAATCTCTAACTATTCGAATGCTTACCGAATTCCATCGGAGGAAAACAAATTATTCATCAGGTTTCCAAGCGTTTTTCAATAAATCTTCTCTTTCTTCAGCGGTAGTCTGAAAATAAACAAAGCTTTAACTCTCCTTACACACACACACATGTTGTAGAAGGTTTTTGGGTACATCCGTGTATGTGATGTTTATAATGCCGACGTTTCGTTCCGTAATCCCGGAACATTTTCAAGGCGTACTGATGTTGATTTAACTACGGCGCGTGTTTTATATCTCGCTTCCCTTGTGATTTTTGCCGTGGGAGGGTTAAAGCGTGGGGGTGAGTGTATTGTGGCCATATGTTGCTTGTTAATTTGTGAACTGTCAGTTAGGAATTTCCACGTGGTCGCTAGTTTAGTACTGTACGAGCACAAGCTGTGCTACCGAGACGCCTGAAGAGCGGGGGGTCTACTGAATGACAACGCGTGCTTGTGTTGGTGCGGTATTACTGGTTCTGTAAACATTGTTCAGTAAGTATTTGTTCTGTATGCAGTTGTTCAGAAGACGTATTCAGTTGTGATTTTGTGTGCGTATTAGATTGAGCGTTCGTATATTATATGTCGGTGTAATTTATTGAATATTTTGTTTGTGTTTTCTTATTCGGTACAAATTAACTATTATCCTATCGTTTAATTATTTTATCGTTCGTTGTCAATAACTAAGCAGTGAATTTGATATTAATAATTATATTTTATGAGTAGTTCCGTTTAAAAATAATATTAAAATGACTTCGCAAAAAAGTAACAAAATAATTCATTCCGAAGGACGTGAAATTATATCGTCTGTTATTGAAAAGTGTGATGAAGAAAAAAGGAAAGGGGCATATTCCTTCACGATTAAAAACGCGACAGCGAGAGCAGCATATTACACTGGCATTTCAGAATTTACAATTAAAAAATTCCCGAAAAAACATAATACGCGTCTAGAAAATTGCCCGGATCAGCGTTTAAGTACCCCAGGGAAACGGAGAAAAACTAGACCGAATCACACTGTGGCAAGCATGGACAAGTTTTTTTTTGACAGGTGTGTAATCAGAAGAATTATGAATGATTTTTACACAGTGCAGAAAAAAGTGCCGGCAGTGGCAAAACGTCTACCCGTGGTGAAAGAAAAGATATATTTTCCATGGGGTAACGGTTCTTTACGAAAAATAATTAAGGAAATAGGGTTTAAGTGGAAAAGATTTAATAATAAAAGAAGTCTACTAATTGAAAGACCGCAAATCGTGATATGGCGGCATCGTTATCTTACACAGCTTAAACTTTATCGAAAAGAGAATAGAGAGATAGTGTTCATAGATGAAACATGGTAGACAATAACTTAACGCATCAGAAAAGATGGCGAAGTGACGAATGCAATATTCACATTAATCAGAGTGGCTCGAAGAGACTAATAATATTGCATGCAGGGAGCAGAAATGGATTTATACCTAACGCGAAACTTGTATTCCAAGGCCGGTTCGACTAGTGGGGACTATCACGGACAAATGAATAGTGTTAATTTTAAAAAATGGATTTTGGAAAGCTTTTACCAAATTTACCAGCAAAATCGATAGTCATAATGGGCAATGCTCCCTACCACTGTACCCAAACTGACAAGGCACCGTCAAAATACGCTCTAAAAGAAGAAATGAGAGAGTGGCTTTTTAGAAACGGCATCTACTATGAAGAAAAAATGCGCAAACAAGAACTTTACTGTCTTATAGAAACGCATAGACCTAAAGAAAAAACATTTAAAATCGACAATATTTTGAAAGCTTTTGGTCACACACCTCTTTGATTACCACCGTATATGTGCGATCTGAACGCTATTGAATTAGCATGGGCGAAAATGAAGCGTATAATACGGGACAATAATACAACAGGAGATTTATCGTTAGGTGCGCTTAAGAAAATTACTGAAATGGCAATTAAATCAGTTACACCTTGCGACTGGACAGAATATGAAAACCACGTTATACGAATGGAGGACTACTACTGGGATAAAGATGGCATTACGTCAGACATTATTGACAGTTTTGTAATTGAAACAGGAGGTATCAGTGATGATAGTGAAAGTGCCAGTGACAACAGTGATAGCGAGGACTCTGAAACAGATTCGGAATTGGCCCAACCACTTACATGAGGTAAGTCACAACTTACTCAACCATCTTACCTGTTAATTATAATTTTTGTTATTAGTTGACTATGCTTTATATTGCCGTTAAATCCGTTTAGGTATCTGTATAATTACACTTCCTAAAGTAACATTTTTATTGGTAGTTAATAGTGATGTGAAAAGTGTAAGCAATAAATGAAACAGGCATAGATAAAACATAATGGCTATATGCAATTAGAAATACCGTGTGAGAGACAGTGTTAAACGTATTTTAAATGTGTAGTAGTACCGTGGTACGTGCAGTGGAATTGCACATGTCACCACATTCCTTGTTCGGTTGCAAAGCTTAAGTGTTGATAGTACATTCATTTCTGTCGTTGACCGCTCCCTCCCTCATCCGGTATATCTCGATGCCTTCTCTGTACTCTGATTTTCTTATACTTACGTCTTGCCAAGATTTTTGTGTTTTTGAAATCGAAAGTGTGTCCTCTTTCTTTGGCGTGTTTCGTTAGGGATGTGTTGTCTTCTTGTTTTGCTACTGCCAATTCGTGTTCGCGGACGCGTTGATGGATATTTCTCCCAGAGTGGCCGACATAAATCGGTCGCAGTTTTTGCATGGTGTTTGATATACACCTTGTCCCTCTGAGTGTATGCGGTCCTTCGGATTTTGTAGAAAGGCGTTATATTTTTGGGCGTGTTGAGTGTTGTCCTGATGTTATATTTCTTGAGTATTGTCACTACTATGTCTGTTGTGCCCTTTATATATGGTAATGTTAAGGTGCTGATGTACTCCTGTGTTTCTTTCTCCGGTTGCGTCTTCTTTGTCTTCTTTTGTTTGATGGCGTTGTTTAAATCAGATGGGGTGTATCTATTGAAAAACAACGTCTTCTTCAAAGTGTTCAGCTCCTGTTTCCTGTGTTCCTCGTCCGGTAGGTGTAAGGCTTTTCACTACAGCTAAGTGTCTTCACTACAGACTGTACTGAGCTGGGTGGTGATGGGACTGCCTGTGTAAGTATCTGTTTGTGTGTGTGGGTTTTCTGTATGTAGAAACGACGAGGTGACCGTTTTTCTTCTTTATGAAAAGATCAAGGAATGGAATGCCGTTGTCTGTCTCCGTTTCCATAGTGAACTCTATTTTTGCATGGACGCTGTTTATATGCGTCAAGCGCTCTGTTAATGTGTTCTTTCCGTGTGCCCATGTTACGAAGCAGTCGTCGATGTATCTAATCCACAAGGAAGGTTTTAGCTGTGCTGTGCTCATTGCTTTTTTCTTGAGATTGTCCATGAAGAGATTAGGGATGACCGGCGATAACGGTGAGCCCATTGGTGATCCTTCTATTTGCCTGTAGAAGTGATTGTTATATGTAAAGTAGGTGGAGGTCAGACAGTGGTTTGTTAGTTCCATGATGTGTTGAGGCGGTTTGTATGTAGCTTGTATTGTCTGAAGTGCTTCTAAGATCGGTATGTTGGTGAAAAGTGAGACTACATCAAAGCTGACCAGGATGTCTGAAGAAGAGATGGCGAAGTCCGAGAGCCGTTCTTTTAAAGTAAACGAGTTTTTATGTACGAATCCATTTTTTCGGCTAATGGTTGGAAGTATTCGGTTAAGAACGCGACTAGATTTTGTGTGGGAGAACCTATAGCGCTAACTATCGGTCGAAGTGGGATGTCTGCTTTGTGGATTTTAGGCAGTCCGTATAATTTCGGTGTACATGAGGACTTCTCGCTAGGAATCAGGCGAAAGTCTTTCTTTCTCCATTCGCGAGGAATTTGTTTCTGTCTACATCGGTGCACTGAGGATGAATGATCGTGTCTTCTTCTCTAGGTATGTCGTGGGGTCTCGTGTAGTTTCTGCGTAGGTGTTATCTGTAAGTAGCTGTTCCATCTTGGCATGGTAGTCTTGTTGTACACGGTGACGGTGGCGTTTCCTTTGCCCGCTGGAAGTACTATTATGTCCTTATTATCTCTGAGTGCTCTCAAGCTCTTTATTTCTTCGCGTGTGATGTTCTGTTTTGGTGGTGTGGCGTATCTCAGTACTCTCGCTACCTCTTGGGGAATTATTTTAGCTTCGGTCTCCTCCAGTGGAGTGAGAGCTACTTCACCTTGGCATATGATATCTTCTTTAGGGATTCTTGACGGGGTGACTGCAAAGTTGAATCCTTTTGACAAGGCTTTTTCTGCGAGTGCGTCCAGTTGTATGTCCGTTAAGTTGTGAATGATTTCCTTGTTTGCTTCTCTTGTGTTGTGTTCTGCTGGTGATTTATTCTCTAACAGTTTCGTGAATTTCCTTATGTGTCGCTGTCGTGTGGTGTCCGCTTGTCTTCTTGCCGATTCCGATGTGAGAGAGTCAATTGTTTGAAAGTGTTCTGTTCCTAGTGTGGAGCCAAGTTTTAGGTGTAATTGTAGTAGACGTTAGCCTAAGTGGTCGAGCTGTTTTCCTGAATGGATGCTTTGACTAGACCGTTTCCGGCTTTCTGTAGTATTCTTCTTCTTTCTATGTTGCTCTTGTGATGTGTAACTCTGAGCGAGATAGGAATGATTTTGTTATCCCTGCATCGGAGAAGGAAAGTCAGTTGGCTGAGTATTTTTATATATTTTCTTTCTTGCAGCGTAGTTTCTCAAATGTTTTGGTTGCGATGTCCACACACACACGTTAATAAAAATACTGTTAATTTATACCTGAATTTTTCATTGTCATAAGGTTAGAAAATAATGCTTTTTTGCATATGTTGCCTATGGTGTCAGCGTTTTTGAGCATTTATTACAATAGTGAAGTGGTAATTTAATTACAATTTAAAGAGTTTAGCGGTTCAAACTCTTTATATTTTGGAGAAAAATTATATTTTACACAGCCCGTATGACTTTATTATATTTGTGACTTTTTTCAACTCTGTTTAAAAAAAAAATATTTTTATAGAATAGGATTAGACATACTCTATAGAAAATAGAATTTCGATTATCCTCTAGCTTTCGTGGTAGAAGATTGGCTCATGAATTGCCTTTACAATTATACAATATTTTAAAATCAGTCTACTTTAAAAATCTCGTAAGTCTATTATCCCAGTTTCATTCAAGTAAGTTATTTATACGCCCCCCGCATTGTCATTAATTTGAACACTTAACAAAGTATCAAACAAAAATATAAAAATTCACACACACACACACACACACACACACACACACACACACACACACACACACACACACACACACACACACACACACACACACACACACACACACACACACACACACACACACACACACACACACACACACACACACAACTAATAAATGCCACATTAGATAATACAAAAGTTAATGAGGGTACCTGTGTAGGCTTAAACACAGATCTAATATTAGAAATTAATAATTAAATACAGTCTCTAAAATAATATTAAAAAATTATTTGACTCATTAATAATCAAACATCAAATAACTTGGATGTAAAAGTTTATATTCATCAAGCTATATTTGACGTTTGGAAGTAAGGTATTGCAACGCCCCCTTAGTCCCAGAATTTTTATTTTTGGTTTTAACACCCCTTTTCTAATCTCCCAAAAAAAATTTTTTTTCTGGGAAGGCGTTACTTAATATTTAAGACTAGGCGCGTGGCCCAGATTGAAATAAAATGTGCTGAGCACATACTGACAGGTCCTGCAAGGAAACACTTGATCAACAATAACAAGATTTTATTTATGCTTCTTGAATTTTAAACAATTGCTTTTACACTTACATCTTTGGTTTGAGTTTTCGCTTAATTCTTAACATCAATTCAAATATTTCTTAAAGCACCATGGTGGTTGAATTACAACAAAATATTTCAAAATATCTCCAACAATTAAATAATGACATACCAACCTACTAAACTTATTATATTTATTATAAACTTGTATTTTTGTATTTCACTTTCAAAAGATTTGTTTTTATTACATTAGTAAGGCATGAACCATTCATTCATTAACATAAGATAATTATGAGTACCTAAAGATGACAATCCATGATCAGTAGATAATAAGATAATAATTGAATTAAAAAAACTAATTACTTAAGTGTGTTGCAGTACCCTCATCTACCTGTTCCCCAGCACTAGGATTAATCGCATTAATATCGAAACCAGTGATCACATTAAACCGAGGTTGAAGTTTGTTAATTAAATATTCAAATATGTCGTTTAATTTTTTTATGTTAATTAAATATAAGAATTTTATTGTACTATTATAAATTGAATAGTCAAGCAGAACCAAATAATAAATAACTAAATCAACAGGAGTTTAAATTTAGAATATAAAGAACAGAAGAAAATGGAACGTGCAGGATTACCAGTCAAATGACAGGTAGATGCAAGTACTCTCCGGGTATTACATTTCCTTAAGGTCTGGATTTTGTTAATAAATGAATTTTAAAATTGGTTTTCTTTTGCAGAAAATAGAATTGAATATTTATATTATACAATGGTAACCCTTGACATTATGCAAAATCAATACACGAATACTTATATAAGTTATTCATAACACAGTCATCACTGTCCACACTTTAGCATGTCTTCACAAAAGATGTTCAGTAATGTTAACTCTGAAGCATGAGTCTAATTTCTAGAACTAAGTTTCTGCGTGTGTGTTACCCGATAACCTGCGGAGTTACAAATGGAATAATTATGCAAATTTATTAATTGCATAAATTAATTGAATTTCTAATTATATAAATTTTGCTTGTTGTCCCGCGTTTGGGCACCATGTACAAATATAATATACTACCACGCGTTGGGCACCATATGCAACTGTAATATATTTTATGTTTGTCTCTAATTGCATAAATTAATTAAAATTATTAATTAAATAAATCTTTCTCTTGGTTACACTTATCTACTAGAATTTGCTTCCTCGTGTCACGCGTCGGGGCACCATATACAATATTATATATTTTATGTAAACTTATCTACATCGGTTAGTTAATTGATTTTAATTAGGTAGTCACCCCAAGTTTGGGTGGTCATATACGACTTTATATTTTCTGTGAAGTTTTGAGTGAAAATGTTAATTGTTCAAATAACTAAATTACCTTGTTTACAATGATTGACGATTCTTTATCAGTTTGGGTAAATGGTTTATTATTGATGCTAAATATCTCTGCTTATAGGAACTTCATCATGTAAGGTATGATGATTAATTGTATGTTATTCTAAGGAGTGTCCATAAATGTAGGTTTTTACTACAGCTCTTGTTTACTGCTCCAGGACGGGCATGCCATATATGATGATACACTCTGATATCACTGAGCTTTAATACGCCCCGCGTTCTGGAGCACCATATGTAAACAGGTGTTTTGGGTGAATAACAATTATGTGACTCAGACACTATTAATTTTTGTAAACAATACAAATTTATTATATGTTTTCAATGTCATTTAAATTCTGAATAAAGTTAGCGTTTCTATATAACATATTAAATACACAATGCTGTTATATTATCTCTAACGTTTATGAACATCTATAAATCAATAAAGGTTAATTAATGACCATATAAATTTCAATATATCCTACTCTATGGATTCATATTTCTCAATTTGCGTTACTTTTGAGCAATTAAATATATGTATATTCAACTCAGTGGCAAGTTCTTTTTGAGTGGCAGGACAGTGGCAACCTAATCTAATGTTACATGAATGATAATAATTTACTTGGTGTTTGTATCCAAATTGCGGTGATTAACTGTGTAGTTCCTCTCATACTGCGACGAGGTCCAGGCTGAAGATACGCCAATTAAATTACACTTGACACTCCGTCACGACACTATTTGTTCCACATTTTATCCGGATACTCGCATGAACGATAATGACTAATTGCGTTAACTCGAATATTACTTCCTTGTCTAAAACTCTTTTGCGTGTAGGTTCTTTGTCACTCTCGATGTACGCGTGCAATAGTTTATGCTGCGTTTAACTAGAGCGATTGTACCATTTATAATGTATTCACTATGCGAATATAATTGGTTTTATTTGCATTTCAGTGAGTTAATTCGTGGCACAATCTTACTATATTGTCTCATGTCACTTACGTCACGGTAATGTGATATTGTCAATACCTTATCACTCGCATTCGATTCATAAAAACGAGATTTTTATGATCACAAAGTCTGATCGTACTTAACTCGACATTGTCATAGTATTTAGTCACGGGTTAGTTCTACAGTTTACATAGTTTCTGATACACTCCCGAACGATCTCTCTGCTTGTATCAATACACTTTACTACCGTCCATCTGAAAGACTCTGGCTGGTTTATACCGAAATAGAATTGATTGACAAAATTTAGAATACGACCGAACTGAGACTGAACTCAAATTTAAAATAGACTGAACTCTCCAAATCGACTGAACTGAGATTTTAAAATAGACTGACTGACATTTTTAAATAGACTGACTTCTTCTTCTCTGCGAACACCTTATTTTATTACTTCAGCAACACGATCCCTCCACGGATATCATACCCTTACCACAATCACTGTCATGATTGGTTTCTCGCATCCGATTCTGCGAAGGCTCCTCCTAGATACTCTGGCTGGGGTCTCTAGTCTACTTCCCATTAGCTCTTCACCCTTGTCTCCATGTTGACGTCTTCTTAACACCCGCCTTTGCCGAATTCCTTGCTCCTGATAGGTCAGCCAAGACCCCTCTCTAAAAGTCTTGCTGTCCACACTACCTCCCCGTATGACGACGGACCTAATTACACGGTTGTCTGTTATGTGATTGTCTTACGTTCCCTAGTGTCCTTTCTAAGCGATTTCCTTTCCGCACATGTGTGTACCATAACCCGGGTGTGTCGAATCGCCGTATTGTCCTCGACTTCCCTTGTTACGTTCACACGCTGATGGTGGTCATCTTCCAGGAACTAACATCTGTTCTGCAGCCCTACAAGATGCTCCGTATGTCGTGCCAGTAAGCAAGTTGCCCGCTGTGCGGCTATGTATGTTCTTTTGTACTTAATTTCATCCGCTCTTAGACTGCTTTTGTGGAAAATGTTATGTCCATGTGCAGCCGCTAACTCACACGTGTATGTCGAAAATGTTGGCGTCCCCTTAGTACACGCTTTGTCGGTAATAGTGACGAACTGACACCGTCTTTTGTTTCTTTGTTATTGTCGCCACTTGCGCTTATGTCGTTCATCCACGTCCAACATCTGTTGTGTGCCAAGGCGTTGTCTTTCTTAAGTCATAGTCTAACGGCGGCCGTTTGGCTATACCATGCATCACTCTTGACAGTTGACGCCCGCTACAGTGCCGTTTACTCAAAAAAAAATTCTCTACTGTAATTGCTTTACAGAGTCCCCAATTTGGGTTCATTGATGAGTCCCGAATCAAGGAATCGCAAATTAATGCCCTTGCTGAAGTTTCATCAATGGTCATTCTTCATTGAAAAGAGTGTAGTCACCAAAGATCATCTTCCACATGAAAGAGTGTAGCGTTACTTACCCTTTCCTTCCCCCATTTTCAACACTGTCTGTCATTATTACACCACTGTCGTTCATAACCTCGATACTGAATTTATTGCTCGCTTGTTTGAGATTATGAATCCATTTACAGATTTTCTAGTAATTAAATGGTTAAGTTAATATTCATTTACATGTTCTATATCTACAAAATTCCTTCTTTTTAGGAAAATAAAGTAAAAAAATATTCTTTTGTTGCTAACTAGTTATCACACATTTTTTCTCCGTTAATTTTTTTTTTATATGCATTACCCCTAAATAATCTATTGGCTAAAATTTACATTTTGTTGACAAGCGTTCTACCAACTTGGTTACAACAAAAGAAAACACAATAAGCTTACGTTTAAATATCTTGATAACCTATTCACTCCAATTATCCTTGGTTAGATTTTCCAAAGATTATATTACAATTTTATTTACGCTAAATTTTACACATATAAACATTAATAATGTACTTCTTATACGTATCAAACAAATTTTCTTCCCCTAAAATTCTACAATTTCTCAACAAAATCTCATTTCAATAGAATAAAACTTTATTTACATTACCCTTTTATTTGAACTTAACAACTATCACACTATAATTCTCATTAAAGTTCTTACGATTACACAATTTATAATAAATGATTTTTTTTTTTTTTTTTTTTTTTACTTTCTTGTAATTTATTACTGCTTGTTGTACATTCCAATAATTGATAGTTAATTATTTCAAATGATTAAGTAACAAACCTTTGTTTACTTTCTCTTATCGATTACTATCTTATCACGTACATTATTCAAAATTTTACCATGAAACAAGACAATTTAAATTTTTACAAATTAGTCTATGATTTCACTACTAACTATAACACAATGACATAGTTCTTGATTTATTTACAAAGACAATTCTATCTCTTAGCTAAGCAAACTTGAATGGTTTGTTTTATTACCGTTAGAGGCTTTACGCATTCCTCTAACTTCTCCCCACTTAGCCGTTGAGTAATTTGCCTTTTCCTTCCTTTACGTAACATAAACGCACGTCTTGTCCTTAAATAATTTGATGTATTATTTTTCCACGTTGATTTCTTTCTTTAATCTCTTTCCTTCCGGGAATGATATGCTTTTAATTGTCTTATGTTAAATTTGCTGCGGATTTTCTGTTCATCGCTGCATTCAACCAAGATATATGTAGCTTCCCCTAAGACCTGTTTCACCTTATAGGGTCCACAATATAATTCACAAAATTTGTCAATTTTCTTCTGCATGGCATCCGATTGGCAATATGTCTTACCAATACTAGATCTCCCATTTTAAATTTGGTAATTTTGTTATCCTCGTTCATTTTCTTTGCGTGTTTCTCTCTCTTCAGCTTCATTTTCACAAAGATTTGGTGGTTGTCCGTTATACTATGTTCATGTATCTCTTGGTTTAAGTATTTTTTCCAAACGCGTGCTGGTCTCCTACCAAACTGCGCTTCGTATGGTGTTACTTCAATGGTGTCGTGATACGTTTCATTAATGCAGCTTTCGATTGTTGTAATAAAACGTGACCACTTAGTGTGTTGTTCGCCGACGAATATACGGAACATGTTTCCTAATTGTCGATTAATACGTTCGGCAAGGTTGGCGTACGGGTTGCGAATGGCAGTGTACTTCGGTTGTATTTGAAGTTCACTCAATTCTTTCACCCATTGTTTCGATGTAAACTGCGTCGCATTGTCCGTTAATATTGCTTTCGGTTTTACAACTTCTTCGATGTATTGTCGGACTCTCCTGATAGTTGCGGCCGTTGTTGCCCTTCTCAACGTGTATAACTTCACGTATTTTGTAAAGTTATCAACCATGACGAAGATGTATTTTACGCCACCCGTCGATACTGGTAACGGTCCGTAATAATCACCGCTAATGAGTTCTCCTTTCTCTGATGGTAAAATTGGTATCGTTCCGCCAAACAGATTCCTATTTTGGCTATCCTTGCAACGTTGACATTTGTCACAAGTTTTTACGTACTCTTTAATTTTCCTTGACATTTTGTCAAATGTGAAACTCTCCTGTAACAGTTTGGTACATTTCTTACCTCCTAAATGGCCGTACATCTGGTGTATTTCGGAGATGATTATGTCCGTAATACTCTCTGGCACGTATAATTTCCATTTGTTCTTACGCTTCCTATACAATTTGTTATCAATATACTTATAAAACTTACACATATCATTTTCATTACCATTATTTAGATTATCTATAATAGATCCCAACTTCGTATCCTCCTTCTGGAATTTTCCTATGTCTCTTATCATACTACATACGTCTTTCTTCATTTTTATAGTTACCTGATTTATCTGGTATTCGAAGTTCTCATCAACTTGGTCCTCTTCCGTTGCATCTTCTGGATACCGGCTGAGCGTGTCGGCCACTACATTCTCTTTACCTTTACAGTGAAGGATGTTAAAGTTATATTCTTGTATGGATAGGATCCACCTAGTTATCCTGGAGTTGTTTAGATGGCATTTATGCATGAAAGTGAGTGCTTTATTATCAGTTATAATCGTTAATGGTTGACCCAAGATATATATTCGAAACTTCTCTAAACATCTGACAATGCTTAATAGTTCTTTTTCAGTCATGAAATAGTTCTTTTCCGCACCCTTAAAAGTTTTACTTGTGTAGGCAATAACACCCACATTTCCCTCTTCATCCAACTGATACAGTTGTCCACCGTAGGCGTATTTACTCGCATCGCATTGAAGAAAATATCGTTGGTTGACTTTCGGAAATTTTAATATAACCGTTTCAATAAATAAATCCTTTACTTCCTTGAAGCATCGATCTAGTTCTGATGTCCATATAAACCTTTTATTTTTTTTCAATAAATCCAGTAATGGTTGAATCGTTTCTGCGTACTTAGCAGTAAATCTATTATAAAAGTTAGTCAATCCTAAGAATCCTTTCAATTGCTTCTGGTTTCTCGGAACTGGGAAATTTCTGATCGCAGCAACCTTTTCTTCTGTCGCTTGTACTCCTTCCGTAGTTAAGCGATACCCTAGGTAGGCGATTTCTTGACGAAAGAATTGCGATTTATCGAGGTTAATCGTTAGGTTTGCTCTGCGTAGATTGCTTAATAATAAATTCAAATGTACCAGATGCGTCTTGACGTCGTTCGAGTAACAAAGACAGTCGTCAACATAGATGATTGTGTTTTCCTTCACCGGATCTTCAAGTGCCATGTCTAGTCCTCTCGTCAGAGCGGCAGAACTGGTGCTTAATCCGAATGGTGTTACCGTATATCTATAACATGTCCCCTCATACATGAAAGCGGTGTAATCGCGACAACATTCCTTTAGTGGCACCTGCCAAAAACTGCTGGTTAAATCCACTGTGGACAGGTACTTCATTCTTCCACACCTTGCTAATATCTCTTGGATAGGAGTTGGTCCTTCATAGTCGGGAATGGTAACACTATTGATTTTTCGTGCGTCCAAACACAGCCTGACGTTTCCGTCTTTCTTTATTACGGCGACCATTGGATTAATAAATGGGCTATTTCCCCTCTCAATTACACCGTGTTTCAACATTTTGTTGATTTCGGCATCCACTCTTTGCTTGTACGCAAGTGGAATTGGCCACCCGCGTTGGAAATAAGGCGTGTCGTCCGTTACTTTAAATTCATGCTGATAGCATTCCATTCTCCCTGGACTCTCCCGAAATAAACTTTTATTATTCATTAAGACTTCTCTCAGATTTTCTAACGTTTCCTCATCCACACCTGTTATGTTGTCCACTTTCGCGTTTATCTTCTTCTCGATTTCATCCTCTTCTTCTGCTTCTACTACTTCCATGTGTACAATGGGTATGCTGACATTTTGTTCTTCCTCTCTTCCTCTAAATTCAACGACTCCCTTTTCCACGTCAATCAAACATTTTTCATCTTTCATAAAGCTAATACCTAATATACAATTTCTAATTAAATTTGGAATAATTAAAAATACACAGTCTATCTTGATATCACTAATGTAAATGCCACATAAGATTTGTTTCCGTAATAGCTTAGACTTACTACCTACTGCACTAATAATCAGTGTATTAGTCATGCTTAATTCCTCATAAGGTTCTAAATAATGTTTATTTTGGTTGAACCATTCTTCTGACAACGCATTAGTCGCGCTCCCCGTATCCAATAAGGCAAGGACCGTAATATTATTATTGAACTTAATCAATATTTCTGGACACTTAGAAATCCGTTGTTCGAATTTTAATTCATCTTCATAAGTTAATTCATTTCTAAGATCTGGTAATAGTATGTTAGTTTCGTGAAGTCGGTTCTTAGTCAGTATATCGGCTATCTCATTGTACTGTAGGGTTAATTTTTTTTTTCTTTATCTACGTCGTTCCCCTTACCAGTCGAGGTTGACGCACCGTTGTTTACGAATTCCAAGGAATTTATGGGCTGTCGGTTAGTGTGTCGTCCAAACCCCTTAACGTTGTGACCGTTTTCACTTTCTTTGTTCGGCATATGCTGTTTTTGCTTCCAGCTGACACCCTTATTGTGAAATGGTTGGGGTGTGTTTGTTGCTTCTCCCACACCTCGGGCATTCACCTTCTCGTGACTCCCTACAAAGTCATTATCTCTGGTTGTTCGCTGATTAATCGTGGCGTACTCTGCAATCAATGATTCAAGGTTTTGGATAGAATTAATCCCCCTTGTCACCACAGCAATTTCAATATTCTTACCAAAATGGCGCGCTATCTTTTTGATTAACTGACGATCAGTGATTGCTGGCGTTAATTGGCGACTTTCAAGTAGCTTGCGCTCCATATACTGTATTGCGCTCAGATTGCCCTTCCAATTAAATCGACCAAATTCTAGGCTGTCCCTGACTGCGTCCTGTCTTTCTTCTCCCCAATACTTTTGTGTGAAGAGGTCTTTAAATTCATCAAAATTGCGGATTTGGTCTCGTATCACCCTCCACCAAATCGCGGCGTCTGCTTCTAGATGTCGACCGATCCATTTGACATCGTCACTTGGGTAGAATGTGTTCTGGATTTCGGTCAGTTCTTTGAGAAATTCGATGGGATATCGGTCTGTGCCGTTGTATTTTAATTCGTTGTTATGCGGCCCACCTGTTCTTGCGGTCGATCCGACTTCTGCGTTGGCTAATTGACGCTGTAGTCGTTCTTGGCCTTCTTTAACTTTGGCGATGTGGTTTCTTAATTCTTCTAGTCGTGTCTCCTTCTCTTTATCTGTCTCACTGATTTTCTGTACAGCCGATCGTTGTCTGTCATCTACTTCTACGATCTTCAGTTTTAACGAGTTCACTGCTTCTCCTTGTTCTGTCCGTAGTCGTTCTACGTTGTTCATGACAACTCCTTTCAATTCTTCATTCCTGCTGTTGGTTTCTTGAATATGTGTGTCTATTTTGTTATGTATTTGATCTACTGTCTTCTGTGTATTATTAATTGCTTCTTGCCATTCTTGTCGGTCCTTCTCTCTCAATTCTTTACTTTCTTTGGTATGTCTTGTTAATTCATTCTTCAACTCTTTCATTCCACGTTCATTCTTTTTCTGTAGCTCGTTAATTTTCTCTTCCCATTTCTTGGTGTGTTCTTGCAATTCTACTTTTATTTTTCCAATCTGTTCTTCGTTATGTCGTTTCAATTCCTCGCCTAGTTTATTCTGTTTCTCACTTAGTTTCTCGCTTAATTCTTCGTTCTGTTGTTTCATTTTTTCACTCATTTTTTCGCTCATTTTTTCGCTCATTTTTTCGCTCATTTATTCATTCTGTTGTTTAATGAACTCGAGCAATAACTGAAAGTTCATCTCGCGAGGTACTAACGATTGTCCCCCCGCCCTTGTAGTCTCGTCGGCGTTGGTGTTTTCACTCTGCGTCGTATCTTCCTCACGTCCTTCGACGCCTAGCTGGTTGTTCACGTCGAACTCCATACTATCTGAGTTATTGGTTGTCATTTTCGCGCGACTACGCGTAATCATTCAAGTATGCTTAACTAAGACTATTTCTACTACTGACTTACTGTCTAACAATTGCTTATAGCCACTGCCTGTCCTCAGCCTACTCACTAATAATATTTATTATTAATTATTCGAGCAATCGCTTCGTGCAATCGCCTTGGGCGCCATGTACAAATGGAATAATTATGCAAATTTATTAATTGCATAAATTAATTGAATTTCTAATTATATAAATTTTGCTTGTTGTCCCGCGTTTGGGCACCATGTACAAATATAATATACTACCACGCGTTGGGCACCATATGCAACTGTAATATATTTTATGTTTGTCTCTAATTGCATAAATTAATTAAAATTATTAATTAAATAAATCTTTCTCTTGGTTACACTTATCTACTAGAATTTGCTTCCTCGTGTCACGCGTCGGGGCACCATATACAATATTATATATTTTATGTAAACTTATCTACATCGGTTAGTTAATTGATTTTAATTAGGTAGTCACCCCAAGTTTGGGTGGTCATATACGACTTTATATTTTCTGTGAAGTTTTGAGTGAAAATGTTAATTGTTCAAATAACTAAATTACCTTGTTTACAATGATTGACGATTCTTTATCAGTTTGGGTAAATGGTTTATTATTGATGCTAAATATCTCTGCTTATAGGAACTTCATCATGTAAGGTATGATGATTAATTGTATGTTATTCTAAGGAGTGTCCATAAATGTAGGTTTTTACTACAGCTCTTGTTTACTGCTCCAGGACGGGCATGCCATATATGATGATACACTCTGATATCACTGAGCTTTAATACGCCCCGCGTTCTGGAGCACCATATGTAAACAGGTGTTTTGGGTGAATAACAATTATGTGACTCAGACACTATTAATTTTTGTAAACAATACAAATTTATTATATGTTTTCAATGTCATTTAAATTCTGAATAAAGTTAGCGTTTCTATATAACATATTAAATACACAATGCTGTTATATTATCTCTGACGTTTATGAACATCTATAAATCAATAAAGGTTAATTAATGACCATATAAATTTCAATATATCCTACTCTATGGATTCATATTTCTCAATTTGCGTTACTTTTGAGCAATTAAATATATGTATATTCAACTCAGTGGCAAGTTCTTTTTGAGTGGCAGGACAGTGGCAACCTAATCTAATGTTACATGAATGATAATAATTTACTTGGTGTTTGTATCCAAATTGCGGTGATTAACTGTGTAGTTCCTCTCATACTGCGACGAGGTCCAGGCTGAAGATACGCCAATTAAATTACACTTGACACTCCGTCACGACACTATTTGTTCCACATTTTATCCGGATACTCGCATGAACGATAATGACTAATTGCGTTAACTCGAATATTACTTCCTTGTCTAAAACTCTTTTGCGTGTAGGTTCTTTGTCACTCTCGATGTACGCGTGCAATAGTTTATGCTGCGTTTAACTAGAGCGATTGTACCATTTATAATGTATTCACTATGCGAATATAATTGGTTTTATTTGCATTTCAGTGAGTTAATTCGTGGCACAATCTTACTATATTGTCTCATGTCACTTACGTCACGGTAATGTGATATTGTCAATACCTTATCACTCGCATTCGATTCATAAAAACGAGATTTTTATGATCACAAAGTCTGATCGTACTTAACTCGACATTGTCATAGTATTTAGTCACGGGTTAGTTCTACAGTTTACATAGTTTCTGATACACTCCCGAACGATCTCTCTGCTTGTATCAATACACTTTACTACCGTCCATCTGAAAGACTCTGGCTGGTTTATACCGAAATAGAATTGACTGACAAAATTTAGAATACGACCGAACTGAGACTGAACTCAAATTTAAAATAGACTGAACTCTCCAAATCGACTGAACTGAGATTTTAAAATAGACTGACTGACATTTTTAAATAGACTGACTTCTTCTTCTCTGCGAACACCTTATTTTATTACTTCAGCAACACGATCCCTCCACGGATATCATACCCTTACCACAATCACTGTCATGATTGGTTTCTCGCATCCGATTCTGCGAAGGCTCCTCCTAGATACTCTGGCTGGGGTCTCTAGTCTACTTCCCATTAGCTCTTCACCCTTGTCTCCATGTTGACGTCTTCTTAACACCCGCCTTTGCCGAATTCCTTGCTCCTGATAGGTCAGCCAAGACCCCTCTCTAAAAGTCTTGCTGTCCACACTACCTCCCCGTATGACGACGGACCTAATTACACGGTTGTCTGTTATGTGATTGTCTTACGTTCCCTAGTGTCCTTTCTAAGCGATTTCCTTTCCGCACATGTGTGTACCATAACCCGGGTGTGTCGAATCGCCGTATTGTCCTCGACTTCCCTTGTTACGTTCACACGCTGATGGTGGTCATCTTCCAGGAACTAACATCTGTTCTGCAGCCCTACAAGATGCTCCGTATGTCGTGCCAGTAAGCAAGTTGCCCGCTGTGCGGCTATGTATGTTCTTTTGTACTTAATTTCATCCGCTCTTAGACTGCTTTTGTGGAAAATGTTATGTCCATGTGCAGCCGCTAACTCACACGTGTATGTCGAAAATGTTGGCGTCCCCTTAGTACACGCTTTGTCGGTAATTGTGACGAACTGACACCGTCTTTTGTTTCTTTGTTATTGTCGCCACTTGCGCTTATGTCGTTCATCCACGTCCAACATCTGTTGTGTGCCAAGGCGTTGTCTTTCTTAAGTCATAGTCTAACGGCGGCCGTTTGGCTATACCATGCATCACTCTTGACAGTTGACGCCCGCTACAGTGCCGTTTACTCAAAAAAAAATTCTCTACTGTAATTGCTTTACAGAGTCCCCAATTTGGGTTCATTGATGAGTCCCGAATCAAGGAATCGCAAATTAATGCCCTTGCTGAAGTTTCATCAATGGTCATTCTTCATTGAAAAGAGTGTAGTCACCAAAGATCATCTTCCACATGAAAGAGTGTAGCGTTACTTACCCTTTCCTTCCCCCATTTTCAACACTGTCTGTCATTATTACACCACTGTCGTTCATAACCTCGATACTGAATTTATTGCTCGCTTGTTTGAGATTATGAATCCATTTACAGATTTTCTAGTAATTAAATGGTTAAGTTAATATTCATTTACATGTTCTATATCTACAAAATTCCTTCTTTTTAGGAAAATAAAGTAAAAAAATATTCTTTTGTTGCTAACTAGTTATCACACATTTTTTCTCCGTTAATTTTTTTTTTATATGCATTACCCCTAAATAATCTATTGGCTAAAATTTACATTTTGTTGACAAGCGTTCTACCAACTTGGTTACAACAAAAGAAAACACAATAAGCTTACATTTAAATATCTTGATAACCTATTCACTCCAATTATCCTTGGTTAGATTTTCCAAAGATTATATTACAATTTTATTTACGCTAAATTTTACACATATAAACATTAATAATGTACTTCTTATACGTATCAAACAAATTTTCTTCCCCTAAAATTCTACAATTTCTCAACAAAATCTCATTTCAATAGAATAAAACTTTATTTACATTACCCTTTTATTTGAACTTAACAACTATCACACTATAATTCTCATTAAAGTTCTTACGATTACACAATTTATAATAAATGATTTTTTTTTTTTTTTTTTTTTTTTACTTTCTTGTAATTTATTACTGCTTGTTGTACATTCCAATAATTGATAGTTAATTATTTCAAATGATTAAGTAACAAACCTTTGTTTACTTTCTCTTATCGATTACTATCTTATCACGTACATTATTCAAAATTTTACCATGAAACAAGACAATTTAAATTTTTACAAATTAGTCTATGATTTCACTACTAACTATAACACAATGACATAGTTCTTGATTTATTTACAAAGACAATTCTATCTCTTAGCTAAGCAAACTTGAATGGTTTGTTTTATTACCGTTAGAGGCTTTACGCATTCCTCTAACTTCTCCCCACTTAGCCGTTGAGTAATTTGCCTTTTCCTTCCTTTACGTAACATAAACGCACGTCTTGTCCTTAAATAATTTGATGTATTATTTTTCCACGTTGATTTCTTTCTTTAATCTCTTTCCTTCCGGGAATGATATGCTTTTAATTGTCTTATGTTAAATTTGCTGCGGATTTTCTGTTCATCGCTGCATTCAACCAAGATATATGTAGCTTCCCCTAAGACCTGTTTCACCTTATAGGGTCCACAATATAATTCACAAAATTTGTCAATTTTCTTCTGCATGGCATCCGATTGGCAATATGTCTTACCAATACTAGATCTCCCATTTTAAATTTGGTAATTTTGTTATCCTCGTTCATTTTCTTTGCGTGTTTCTCTCTCTTCAGCTTCATTTTCACAAAGATTTGGTGGTTGTCCGTTATACTATGTTCATGTATCTCTTGGTTTAAGTATTTTTTCCAAACGCGTGCTGGTCTCCTACCAAACTGCGCTTCGTATGGTGTTACTTCAATGGTGTCGTGATACGTTTCATTAATGCAGCTTTCGATTGTTGTAATAAAACGTGACCACTTAGTGTGTTGTTCGCCGACGAATATACGGAACATGTTTCCTAATTGTCGATTAATACGTTCGGCAAGGTTGGCGTACGGGTTGCGAATGGCAGTGTACTTCGGTTGTATTTGAAGTTCACTCAATTCTTTCACCCATTGTTTCGATGTAAACTGCGTCGCATTGTCCGTTAATATTGCTTTCGGTTTTACAACTTCTTCGATGTATTGTCGGACTCTCCTGATAGTTGCGGCCGTTGTTGCCCTTCTCAACGTGTATAACTTCACGTATTTTGTAAAGTTATCAACCATGACGAAGATGTATTTTACGCCACCCGTCGATACTGGTAACGGTCCGTAATAATCACCGCTAATGAGTTCTCCTTTCTCTGATGGTAAAATTGGTATCGTTCCGCCAAACAGATTCCTATTTTGGCTATCCTTGCAACGTTGACATTTGTCACAAGTTTTTACGTACTCTTTAATTTTCCTTGACATTTTGTCAAATGTGAAACTCTCCTGTAACAGTTTGGTACATTTCTTACCTCCTAAATGGCCGTACATCTGGTGTATTTCGGAGATGATTATGTCCGTAATACTCTCTGGCACGTATAATTTCCATTTGTTCTTACGCTTCCTATACAATTTGTTATCAATATACTTATAAAACTTACACATATCATTTTCATTACCATTATTTAGATTATCTATAGTAGATCCCAACTTCGTATCCTCCTTCTGGAATTTTCCTATGTCTCTTATCATACTACATACGTCTTTCTTCATTTTTATAGTTACCTGATTTATCTGGTATTCGAAGTTCTCATCAACTTGGTCCTCTTCCGTTGCATCTTCTGGATACCGGCTGAGCGTGTCGGCCACTACATTCTCTTTACCTTTACAGTGAAGGATGTTAAAGTTATATTCTTGTATGGATAGGATCCACCTAGTTATCCTGGAGTTGTTTAGATGGCATTTATGCATGAAAGTGAGTGCTTTATTATCAGTTATAATCGTTAATGGTTGACCCAAGATATATATTCGAAACTTCTCTAAACATCTGACAATGCTTAATAGTTCTTTTTCAGTCATGAAATAGTTCTTTTCCGCACCCTTAAAAGTTTTACTTGTGTAGGCAATAACACCCACATTTCCCTCTTCATCCAACTGATACAGTTGTCCACCGTAGGCGTATTTACTCGCATCGCATTGAAGAAAATATCGTTGGTTGACTTTCGGAAATTTTAATATAACCGTTTCAATAAATAAATCCTTTACTTCCTTGAAGCATCGATCTAGTTCTGATGTCCATATAAACCTTTTATTTTTTTTCAATAAATCCAGTAATGGTTGAATCGTTTCTGCGTACTTAGCAGTAAATCTATTATAAAAGTTAGTCAATCCTAAGAATCCTTTCAATTGCTTCTGGTTTCTCGGAACTGGGAAATTTCTGATCGCAGCAACCTTTTCTTCTGTCGCTTGTACTCCTTCCGTAGTTAAGCGATACCCTAGGTAGGCGATTTCTTGACGAAAGAATTGCGATTTATCGAGGTTAATCGTTAGGTTTGCTCTGCGTAGATTGCTTAATAATAAATTCAAATGTACCAGATGCGTCTTGACGTCGTTCGAGTAACAAAGACAGTCGTCAACATAGATGATTGTGTTTTCCTTCACCGGATCTTCAAGTGCCATGTCTAGTCCTCTCGTCAGAGCGGCAGAACTGGTGCTTAATCCGAATGGTGTTACCGTATATCTATAACATGTCCCCTCATACATGAAAGCGGTGTAATCGCGACAACATTCCTTTAGTGGCACCTGCCAAAAACTGCTGGTTAAATCCACTGTGGACAGGTACTTCATTCTTCCACACCTTGCTAATATCTCTTGGATAGGAGTTGGTCCTTCATAGTCGGGAATGGTAACACTATTGATTTTTCGTGCGTCCAAACACAGCCTGACGTTTCCGTCTTTCTTTATTACGGCGACCATTGGATTAATAAATGGGCTATTTCCCCTCTCAATTACACCGTGTTTCAACATTTTGTTGATTTCGGCATCCACTCTTTGCTTGTACGCAAGTGGAATTGGCCACCCGCGTTGGAAATAAGGCGTGTCGTCCGTTACTTTAAATTCATGCTGATAGCATTCCATTCTCCCTGGACTCTCCCGAAATAAACTTTTATTATTCATTAAGACTTCTCTCAGATTTTCTAACGTTTCCTCATCCACACCTGTTATGTTGTCCACTTTCGCGTTTATCTTCTTCTCGATTTCATCCTCTTCTTCTGCTTCTACTACTTCCATGTGTACAATGGGTATGCTGACATTTTGTTCTTCCTCTCTTCCTCTAAATTCAACGACTCCCTTTTCCACGTCAATCAAACATTTTTCATCTTTCATAAAGCTAATACCTAATATACAATTTCTAATTAAATTTGGAATAATTAAAAATACACAGTCTATCTTGATATCACTAATGTAAATGCCACATAAGATTTGTTTCCGTAATAGCTTAGACTTACTACCTACTGCACTAATAATCAGTGTATTAGTCATGCTTAATTCCTCATAAGGTTCTAAATAATGTTTATTTTGGTTGAACCATTCTTCTGACAACGCATTAATCGCGCTCCCCGTATCCAATAAGGCAAGGACCGTAATATTATTATTGAACTTAATCAATATTTCTGGACACTTAGAAATCCGTTGTTCGAATTTTAATTCATCTTCATAAGTTAATTCATTTCTAAGATCTGGTAATAGTATGTTAGTTTCGTGAAGTCGGTTCTTAGTCAGTATATCGGCTATCTCATTGTACTGTAGGGTTAATTTTTTTTTTCTTTATCTACGTCGTTCCCCTTACCAGTCGAGGTTGACGCACCGTTGTTTACGAATTCCAAGGAATTTATGGGCTGTCGGTTAGTGTGTCGTCCAAACCCCTTAACGTTGTGACCGTTTTCACTTTCTTTGTTCGGCATATGCTGTTTTTGCTTCCAGCTGACACCCTTATTGTGAAATGGTTGGGGTGTGTTTGTTGCTTCTCCCACACCTCGGGCATTCACCTTCTCGTGACTCCCTACAAAGTCATTATCTCTGGTTGTTCGCTGATTAATCGTGGCGTACTCTGCAATCAATGATTCAAGGTTTTGGATAGAATTAATCCCCCTTGTCACCACAGCAATTTCAATATTCTTACCAAAATGGCGCGCTATCTTTTTGATTAACTGACGATCAGTGATTGCTGGCGTTAATTGGCGACTTTCAAGTAGCTTGCGCTCCATATACTGTATTGCGCTCAGATTGCCCTTCCAATTAAATCGACCAAATTCTAGGCTGTCCCTGACTGCGTCCTGTCTTTCTTCTCCCCAATACTTTTGTGTGAAGAGGTCTTTAAATTCATCAAAATTGCGGATTTGGTCTCGTATCACCCTCCACCAAATCGCGGCGTCTGCTTCTAGATGTCGACCGATCCATTTGACATCGTCACTTGGGTAGAATGTGTTCTGGATTTCGGTCAGTTCTTTGAGAAATTCGATGGGATATCGGTCTGTGCCGTTGTATTTTAATTCGTTGTTATGCGGCCCACCTGTTCTTGCGGTCGATCCGACTTCTGCGTTGGCTAATTGACGCTGTAGTCGTTCTTGGCCTTCTTTAACTTTGGCGATGTGGTTTCTTAATTCTTCTAGTCGTGTCTCCTTCTCTTTATCTGTCTCACTGATTTTCTGTACAGCCGATCGTTGTCTGTCATCTACTTCTACGATCTTCAGTTTTAACGAGTTCACTGCTTCTCCTTGTTCTGTCCGTAGTCGTTCTACGTTGTTCATGACAACTCCTTTCAATTCTTCATTCCTGCTGTTGGTTTCTTGAATATGTGTGTCTATATTGTTATGTATTTGATCTACTGTCTTCTGTGTATTATTAATTGCTTCTTGCCATTCTTGTCGGTCCTTCTCTCTCAATTCTTTACTTTCTTTGGTATGTCTTGTTAATTCATTCTTCAACTCTTTCATTCCACGTTCATTCTTTTTCTGTAGCTCGTTAATTTTCTCTTCCCATTTCTTGGTGTGTTCTTGCAATTCTACTTTTATTTTTCCAATCTGTTCTTCGTTATGTCGTTTCAATTCCTCGCCTAGTTTATTCTGTTTCTCACTTAGTTTCTCGCTTAATTCTTCGTTCTGTTGTTTCATTTTTTCACTCATTTTTTCGCTCATTTTTTCGCTCATTTTTTCGCTCATTTATTCATTCTGTTGTTTAATGAACTCGAGCAATAACTGAAAGTTCATCTCGCGAGGTACTAACGATTGTCCCCCCGCCCTTGTAGTCTCGTCGGCGTTGGTGTTTTCACTCTGCGTCGTATCTTCCTCACGTCCTTCGACGCCTAGCTGGTTGTTCACGTCGAACTCCATACTATCTGAGTTATTGGTTGTCATTTTCGCGCGACTACGCGTAATCATTCAAGTATGCTTAACTAAGACTATTTCTACTACTGACTTACTGTCTAACAATTGCTTATAGCCACTGCCTGTCCTCAGCCTACTCACTAATAATATTTATTATTAATTATTCGAGCAATCGCTTCGTGCAATCGCCTTGGGCGCCATGTACAAATGGAATAATTATGCAAATTTATTAATTGCATAAATTAATTGAATTTCTAATTATATAAATTTTGCTTGTTGTCCCGCGTTTGGGCACCATGTACAAATATAATATACTACCACGCGTTGGGCACCATATGCAACTGTAATATATTTTATGTTTGTCTCTAATTGCATAAATTAATTAAAATTATTAATTAAATAAATCTTTCTCTTGGTTACACTTATCTACTAGAATTTGCTTCCTCGTGTCACGCGTCGGGGCACCATATACAATATTATATATTTTATGTAAACTTATCTACATCGGTTAGTTAATTGATTTTAATTAGGTAGTCACCCCAAGTTTGGGTGGTCATATACGACTTTATATTTTCTGTGAAGTTTTGAGTGAAAATGTTAATTGTTCAAATAACTAAATTACCTTGTTTACAATGATTGACGATTCTTTATCAGTTTGGGTAAATGGTTTATTATTGATGCTAAATATCTCTGCTTATAGGAACTTCATCATGTAAGGTATGATGATTAATTGTATGTTATTCTAAGGAGTGTCCATAAATGTAGGTTTTTACTACAGCTCTTGTTTACTGCTCCAGGACGGGCATGCCATATATGATGATACACTCTGATATCACTGAGCTTTAATACGCCCCGCGTTCTGGAGCACCATATGTAAACAGGTGTTTTGGGTGAATAACAATTATGTGACTCAGACACTATTAATTTTTGTAAACAATACAAATTTATTATATGTTTTCAATGTCATTTAAATTCTGAATAAAGTTAGCGTTTCTATATAACATATTAAATACACAATGCTGTTATATTATCTCTGACGTTTATGAACATCTATAAATCAATAAAGGTTAATTAATGACCATATAAATTTCAATATATCCTACTCTATGGATTCATATTTCTCAATTTGCGTTACTTTTGAGCAATTAAATATATGTATATTCAACTCAGTGGCAAGTTCTTTTTGAGTGGCAGGACAGTGGCAACCTAATCTAATGTTACATGAATGATAATAATTTACTTGGTGTTTGTATCCAAATTGCGGTGATTAACTGTGTAGTTCCTCTCATACTGCGACGAGGTCCAGGCTGAAGATACGCCAATTAAATTACACTTGACACTCCGTCACGACACTATTTGTTCCACATTTTATCCGGATACTCGCATGAACGATAATGACTAATTGCGTTAACTCGAATATTACTTCCTTGTCTAAAACTCTTTTGCGTGTAGGTTCTTTGTCACTCTCGATGTACGCGTGCAATAGTTTATGCTGCGTTTAACTAGAGCGATTGTACCATTTATAATGTATTCACTATGCGAATATAATTGGTTTTATTTGCATTTCAGTGAGTTAATTCGTGGCACAATCTTACTATATTGTCTCATGTCACTTACGTCACGGTAATGTGATATTGTCAATACCTTATCACTCGCATTCGATTCATAAAAACGAGATTTTTATGATCACAAAGTCTGATCGTACTTAACTCGACATTGTCATAGTATTTAGTCACGGGTTAGTTCTACAGTTTACATAGTTTCTGATACACTCCCGAACGATCTCTCTGCTTGTATCAATACACTTTACTACCGTCCATCTGAAAGACTCTGGCTGGTTTATACCGAAATAGAATTGACTGACAAAATTTAGAATACGACCGAACTGAGACTGAACTCAAATTTAAAATAGACTGAACTCTCCAAATCGACTGAACTGAGATTTTAAAATAGACTGACTGACATTTTAAAATAGACTGACTTCTTCTTCTCTGCGAACACCTTATTTTATTACTTCAGCAACACGATCCCTCCACGGATATCATACCCTTACCACAATCACTGTCATGATTGGTTTCTCGCATCCGATTCTGCGAAGGCTCCTCCTAGATACTTTGGCTGGGGTCTCTAGTCTACTTCCCATTAGCTCTTCACCCTTGTCTCCATGTTGACGTCTTCTTAACACCCGCCTTTGCCGAATTCCTTGCTCCTGATAGGTCAGCCAAGACCCCTCTCTAAAAGTCTTGCTGTCCACACCACCTCCCCGTATGACGACGGACCTAATTACACGGTTGTCTGTTATATGATTGTCTTACGTTCCCTAGTGTCCTTTCTAAGCGATTTCCTTTCCGCACATGTGTGTACCATAACCCGGGTGTGTCGAATCGCCGTATTGTCCTCGACTTCCCTTGTTACGTTCACACGCTGATGGTGGTCATCTTCCAGGAACTAACATCTGTTCTGCAGCCCTACAAGATGCTCCGTATGTCGTGCCAGTAAGCAAGTTGCCCGCTGTGCGGCTATGTATGTTCTTTTGTACTTAATTGCATCCGCTCTTAGACTGCTTTTGTGGAAAATGTTATGTCCATGTGCAGCCGCTAACTCACACGTGTATGTCGAAAATGTTGGCGTCCCCTTAGTACACGCTTTGTCGGTAATTGTGACGAACTGACACCGTCTTTTGTTTCTTTGTTATTGTCGCCACTTGCGCTTATGTCGTTCATCCACGTCCAACATCTGTTGTGTGCCAAGGCGTTGTCTTTCTTAAGTCATAGTCTAACGGCGGCCGTTTGGCTATACCGTGCATCACTCTTGACAGTTGACACCCGCTACAGTGCCGTTTACTCAAAAAAAAATTCTCTACTGTAATTGCTTTACAGAGTATTTCGTGTGTGCAGTTTATGAAATAAAAGAAAAGTTCCCACCTGATCTTTCAGATTGCATTAAGAATATTTCTGCATTTCCGGTTGGGTGTGAAGAATGATGCCGCATGGCGTGACGGCTTTGGGGCTTCTTACGCAGGCTCTGCGGATGGGCGAAGATGTAGAGTGCCCATCTCGTCGAGCCCTTTCCTCCCGACTAAAGTGGGGAAACCTGAAGCTCTTTATCGATTTATCTACTCATAGTAGTATATCACGGTACACCGTCACAATCCAAGCCGCACCAAGTTGAAAGAGAAAAAGAGGAGGATGAAGACGCTGCGCGAACTTATAAAACTAAAACATTGCTGTCTAAATCTCGTTATCAGGAACAGACGCCACTGCCAACCAAATGACGTCACCAATCAAGGTCGCAGCGGCCGCCTGATTCTCGGTATCGAAAGCGGGCATCGCAACATGCAGCGATAATGCACCGAACGTACGGAAAATACAATTAAACTGGCCGTGGTGTTTACCTTTTAATACAACCACGGCACAGTATCATATGAGTTGTAATTATTAATTTAAATCATGTATAAGATGTAATTAGCTTTCAAAACTCCATTTTTTCTAGAACTACCTTAATTTTTTGCACATTTTATGATTTTACCCATTTGTAAGTTTTGAAACAATATCTGAAAGACGAATTAGCATCAATAAAAAGAAATAACTATCGTGAACAGACATTGTTCATTGGGTCGGTCATGTTTTCAGGCCGAGTAATAGCGTGAGACCAATGATTTGCACTTACCCCGCTGCCAACTAAACAGTTGTAAACAGACGAATCTGTGCAGCAGGAAACGTCCGAAAGCAAAGCCTGACTGGTGAATCATGTTTAGGTTAACAAAGTCCCAATGATAACAAAAATGTTAATGTCCTTAAAAATGCCTTAAAAATTCTACCCGATGGTTCCAATGCTCTAGCATTTCTAATATTCCTCTACCGGGCATCTACAGCGTAATACTACAAGTTTTTACCTCGAAGTTTCGACCTTTGCAATCTAAGGCTGTCTTCAGACAAACCTCCTACAAAAACTATACACATCACCCACCAAAGAAAGAAGTAATCTCGAAATTTTTAAAGATAAACCGAAATGTCTACTTTTGTCAGTTACTTAAAGTCTCAAATTTCAATTCACATCCATGTCTCAATCTCTGCAGGCATCATCGGTGTACATCACGTCACAACATGGCACCGTTATCTTGTGGTTTGAATGTACTGAGAATATTAATCTTTGTTTATTTTATTATTCTGTTTTGTTATTAATTTGGTTCCATATTTTGATGCCATACTTCCCACATTTGATACCATATCAAATGTATTAATTTGATCACGTTATTACAGTTATAATAATTACATTATTATTTTTTAATTGTAACTTATTCGTATATTCTTATAACTTAACCTTGCTTGCTAACTAGGAAAACGTAATTATTGAAATGCTTACACTTTCGGTCATATAACAAGAAGTAGTGCTATGGAAATAGAACCATCTGGGGGCGCCATGGCGATTAGAATGTATTGCATTCCATGAAGGTGACATTAGAAACGGCAGAGAGGAACAGAGGTAGAGTGGGCTGGATATTTTATTAATGGAACTAAAGGATGAGTAGATAGCCTTTAGTTATCCATTAACGATTCAGTGGCGTTTTGTCGTTTTACACAATAAGGAACAATAAGGATTTCACAAAACGTGTTGAAGATGAATAATTATGTTTTATTTGTCATACTAATCCATGAATGACTTTGAATTATATTATTGCTGTTCTATTTATATCTTTCAATTACGACTTTGTTATTAAATTATTATTATTATTATTGAAAATAATTTGTAATTTACAAAGACGAATTAATATACTAATGAAATTTGTTTAGCTAAGAAATTATTAGCAAATTTTATCAGTATTATATTAATTTTCGCTGAGGATTTTTAGAGAAAGTAGCGATGAAAAGAGCTAAAACTAAGTAACAGCTCTTTGTCGTTTTTACTTGATTTATATTTTTGTTTTGTTCTATAATTCTTGCTATCCTCCCATATGAATCTTATTTCCATAACACCAAAAAAATAACTAAGTTTTCCTTATGTACATTAGTTGACCTTTGGTTAGGAGTTCGTTTCAGAGAAGAGCAAACGCAAATATAATATCTGCGACGTCAACTATGACGTGAAACCACACCTCTTTTAATTAACATGTGATGCTTCTGTCTTTTCAACACAAGAGTCCAGATACACTTAGTGCCAGTAATTCCCTTTCCCTCAAAAATTATTATGATTATTTCACCAAATTTAAGCTCATCAGTCTGTGGTTAGTCAGCAGATTAACCAGTTAAATTTTTGTAATCTGTAAAGGCCTGAGGTCTCTTGTTTACCCGTCTCTGGCTCTGACAATATTCGCTCTATGATGATGTAGTTGATATTAATTTTTACTGTCATATTGCGTAAGCCATTATTTTGTACTCCCTGCTTAAATTCAGAAAATTATTTGTGTATTCTAATACATAATATTAATATACCAAGGAACTAACTTTATTTACTGAAGGCTTGTTTTTTATGAATCGTGTTTAACGGATTTTCTCAGTTGTCAGATGCTCAGAAACATGCTGAAGATTTTACTAGAAAATATGACAAATGCCTGCAAATAACTATGATTCTGCCTGTAAGGGTTTTAGAGACACAAGAAAGGGTGTTAAAAAAACGACAATTTGCATATATAATTGTGCCAATTGAGAGAAAGATACAAGAAAACATGCACTAACGCTGAAACTGTTTTATAGTAGTTCAAGAGATGCTTAAACAGCTTGGAAGTACGTATATCCGATGGCAACATTTCATCACCACTTCCACATTCTCAAAGTTTCATTATATTATTAAGCTATACGAATAAAATGTTTTTACCTCAAATTTATATTTATTCTATTTTGCTTTTTATGTATCGAAATCTTTGCGGACTAAGAGCTCGTTACTACCCACAGAGTCTACTAGTTTCAAACATATCTACACTAGATAACGTTATAGATTTATTGTAATGGACATTCTAATTGCATAAGGAATGTACCAGAGAATAAAGCATATGATAGTATATAAAGACGCTGTATGAATAAGTAGAGATTGCAGGTTTGAACATTGTAAAGTAGTTGATTAGGAGCATTGTGAAAACTGTTAGTTTAAGTATTTTAGTCTTATAAAACAACTTATGTGCCTAAGGATACTTTGTCGCGTGTGTAGTGCGCTTGTACCGAGGGTACGTAATTATTTTACAGAATATTCATAGAAACACGTTAATTTAAATAACTTTCGAGATATGGGAAATTTTAAGATGGGACTTTTAACAGAATGTTCATAATAAAAAAGACCTATCTGATGACAACAGTTGTTCTGAAAATAAGTAACCGAATGTATGCGTTTTTAAGTAAGAATGTTTTATGGCCCATAAAATCGGTCGTAATATATTTAAGGTTTTTTGAACAAGAATTGTTCTGTTCGGAAGCCTTCATGCACGGGAAAGTTATTATCTGTTGGAAGATCAGAAGTAGATATGACCAAAGATCCAATCAGATTACAATAAATTCAATTAAAAAGTAAGACTGATATACAGAACAGCCTCTTTACGGAATCGATAACGAGTGAACGCTGCCTGGTCCAGACATTTGGTCTGCCAATCGCAACGAACAGTAGTTACAAAATCCCTGTTCAGTTACTGCGAGAAGTATTATAATTGTGCGAATCCGAGAGAGTGCAAGATATTCCGTTTAGGGTATATAGATATTTCAAGTTTACTGGAAAGGTGTAAATTTAACACACCAGTTAGCAGTAACAGTATCGTTTCGCGGTGAAAGTGTATGCAACCGTGTCCGTGAAAAATATATACACGCTCGAAAGCGACCCTGAAGCTGAACAGAGTAAATCGACCCATCATCTGAAGGATCTGCAGTAAAGGGAAGAAAACGTATACTTATTACTTATGTGGAAACATAAAACAAAATTATTTAAAAAGAAACACTATTAAATCAGTAAAGGCTTTATAGCTTAAATAAGGCAAAGAGAACTTTTTATATATTAATATAATTCATTGTACAGAAAGTAAAGTTTTGTTTGTGTTACGAAGCTCAACAGAGGCAGATTAATTACTTTTTATGAACTGTATTAAAAGCACAGTAGATTGTCATGAAATAATAGCATAATTAATAGATCCACTTCATTCCAGTAGCATATATCTCGAATATTTATTCTATGCGACACAGAAAAATCGCAAAATATGTATTGCAAAGAGAGAAACATTCACACTGTGTGTGAATATATGGGGACATATTTACAATAAGTCTTAGTTGGTGTCCTGTGCAAAGGGGTGTGAATTATTATAAGTCAATATTGTTATTAGATTAAGTACTGCATGTTAACGTAGTTTAAAGCAATAAAACGCAACAATAAAACTACAGCTGTACAGTGTAATTGTAAGTGAACAAGTGTTGTGCGCGTAACGAATTATGTGAAGATAATTAACAGTAAGCCAATTAACAGACAGACTATAAGTTATTTATATTTGTGTGCAAATTGTAATAACTATTAGTAAGTAATTATTTTAATACTAAATAAATTTTAAAAGCATTTATTCAACTGACAAAATAAATTAGCTTTGCAAGCACATGCAGTTGAAATACGTGATTTGGAAAGATCTAGAAACCGGAAGTTCACGTCCACCAACACGTGGTCGATTTTCTATGTAAAAATGACGTCGTGTGCGTAAATCTATGAGAGCATGGGTGAGCTGTGAGTCAGGCAGTCTTTCACAGTCTTTGATAGTCTCTCACACAGGCTTTCATATGGCACTCTCTAATAGTCTCTAATAAAGAGTCTCTGTCATCTCTGGGAATCGGAGTGTTTCGTCGAGGGAGTGGCTGAATTAGACCACGAAATCAGGCACGCCGTTTGAGATCTTCAACGACCGATAGCTGTCAACGAGGCCTGAATCAGGAGCGACTTGGACGGACACAGACACAACGCCCACACGGAAATCTCAGATCAACATCCCAAATTAGGAGGACAACGGTTGGTGTGGAAGCAAGAGCAGGCCCGTGAGATTGTCCGGACTGATCCAACTCAAACCAGCAAATTCATGAAAGTGGAATTATAAAACTCTTTATAAACTATGAAACAAGTAAGGACTCTTTTACATTGCTGACTATCAAATATTTCAAATTTATATATATTTTGGAATTCTCACATATAACTGTATATCTTTTATATAATAAAGAAATAACCAATAAATGTATTAAATCACTCAATTAAAATTTATTTCTCCAAGTGCAGTCAGTTTCAAACCTGTTACCTTGCAATATGTATCTGACATTGGTGGAATGCATATCTGTTCAGTGTATTTTTCATAAAGTGCGAGCGAGTTTAATATTCCGCTTGCAAAGATTTCTTCCCGAAGGACTCTTACTGCTAACCGACGCACTCCGTCTTAGTTACAGGGTAGGCGGCAGTCAACATGAAATAGGGGAGCAAAGAGACTTCATTTCATTGAAGCATTAAATTCATTTCTTTACTAAAGAATTGTTCACTAATAAGTGTAATCAATACATCATACAAAGTTTGCAATGAAACGATTAAGTTACACTCACAACGATTGTAACTTCGTACTAACTTAGACGCTCTAATAGTGGAATAGACTGACGTCAGTAGGCACATCTAAAATTGGATATGTGTGTAAGTAGAGGCAAAAACAATATTACACTAAGTCGTAATAGTGCAAAAGAAGTAAACATTTCGCCAGTAATTTTACATTGTATGCCACATTGTATTTTTTAGTTTAGATCGCCACAGTACCTCCAACTTTATTATAACCATATACATTACATTGAGATTAATAATATTCACGTTTGACTTAGCATTTCAAGCACATTTGCAAGAGGGTGCCGAGAAGCTCAACAGTTTGAGAATTAAGGCTGTCAACAGTATCAGAGGTTGTCTCACACATACTTGTTCGTTGGGCGAATGGAGCCATAACCTGAATTACAGCAACGTTTGCCGAGTTTAGACGTACTTGTGGATGGGGTTTCCCCACCATTCGCCTCCATTTGCATCATTTCGCCTAGCACTCACTTATTGTAGACAATTTCCAGCTTTACATAGAATGTTTCTGTGCGCAATTAGGCCTATTTGTTTCCATTTTAATTGTGGATCGTTTTATAATTATGCAGTTTTACACGGGCAATAATAACTATCTTTAAGAATTTATAGAACTATCTTTAACTATTATAGAAATTACATAAGCATTAAATAAAACTGTTACCCAACGTTAAACACAGACCTTGTATTGACAATTTTTTGCATAAAGCTAGTTGATCGAGAAAACAAAGTAGTTGAATTTTGAGGCCTGCTTAGTATTGACTACAATAAGGAATCTGATTAAGTAAATAAGATTAAGTTCTTGAAATCAACCTGAAAAGGGGGTATAAAACATTGAACACAGGTAGAGAAAGGCACTACTCCAGTAAAATCTAATATTGATATCGACAAAAACGTGATAGACTGGTAAAATATGAGTAGGTTAATCCAGTGCCTGTCTGAAAATGTTAAGTGTGTAACATCAAACAGGATGACAACACATGTGACCAAGAACGAAAGGGTTCGATAAATGCACTTTAAAATAGCCAATTGTTATCGTCCACTATCCGTTTGATAAAAATTCATTATGTTTGTGGAGTTCATTTTAATTCATTATATTTTGGATAATTCAATGTAACTGGGTTTCGGGTTTGGTGTCTGAAACCAGAAATTCGGAAACACCTTGGTCTTGAACAGCCGCATGCTCTTGGTCTTCAACGCATTTACTTTTTTGTAAAATGTGGGGAAACCAACAAATTGAAACGCCAATTATAATGAAGTTGACGTGTTTGGTGAGTACTTGTTTATAGATAATCCCAAAACGTCTGTTGTAATGAACCGCCCTCTAAATCCTTATTGACGCAGATCTCCTCTGACTGAAAGTCCCACAATTGTTATAGCATCCAAAAATACAGCACTAGCACATTTTTCGTTATCCGTAATATAAAAAACAAACAAAAAACTTGAGAAACGCTGTTGCCATTCATTCAATAGCCGGCCTGTTCGTCTAAGGGTGGTTAGTAACTTCATTATAAGTGATGACCATGATGGCGTTTTGCTGGCTGTTTCATTTGTTGATCTCAGGGCATTGAATGTTTTTTTTTTATCGACCCTCTTTCAACAAAATCGGTCGAACGAAGCTTCGAAGCATCTTTTCGAACTTTTGGTAAGCAAACGGACCAGCGAAAGATAAGGTTACATTTCTTTTCACCACTCTGAAACAGATTACGGTACAAACAATTTTAACGTGCACGTACATGTTTGTGTTGATTCTGAAAAGAAAGAGAGATTAGATAGATAGATAGAGTGAGGGAGAGAGAGAGAGAGAGAGAGAGAGAGAGAGAGATGGATAAGAATTAAATATGCAGTTAAATTAATATAGATTTATGTGTCCGTGGCACACCAGAATTCGTGTCGTGATTAGTAATGTTTGTAAATATTCGTTAAGTATTATCGGTAAACTGTAAACGTTGTGCTAGCGCTTATGTGGCACATTTAGGTGACTACAGACGGACTGACCGACAACAGTCGTGTTAATGTATGTGACGTAACAAAATAGCCAGCATGAGTTTGTATTACACAATAACTGAATGACATTCCTACGCGTTACATACCCGCTGCTCACTTCGTACGGCACGTCAGAGGCAGTTTTTACCATGGATTACTTTATTATAGTCACACAAAAACGCATGCGGGTAAGAATATTAAAGACGTGTATGATGAATATTAATTTATTGAATATCTATTGCTTAAGTTTTTTACGTCTTGAAAAAATCATTAAAATATAGTTTTTAAAAAAATTATTTATTTTTTTTTTAGAAAAAAGCTTTACGTGACAGCAGTTACTTTCCTTATATTGGCGACACTGATACTGTAGAAAATGATTATGATGATGATGTAGGCGGTTACCTATAATCCTGATTCATAGATATGGGTCAGGCTTCTTCTTGTCATGTAGTTCTCGGTCCGCGTGGAGTTATGGTCTTGTTTTTATGTAGGTAATTTCCTTTGTAGTGGGATTCATCGTTGTCAACATAGCCCGGTGCCCAGGGAATCGCTTGAAATAACCAGTGCGGTTATCTTGCTGTAACCCCGGAATAACACTCGATGAGACTAGATTCCGTAGAGGTTAATAAACTGATATTCGTATAATCTTACAGGGTTATTTGAAGACTTAATAAAGTTAACATTAAGCACGATTCTTGAGTTTAACAAAATTTATTTCAGGGATTCTACAGTTTTACTCTTTCGACCGAGTATTTTACTGACGACACTTGGTAACCACATAAGTTACGTAGAAATTCTCTAAGCTATTAAGAATGTAAACTTCTCTTAACGTTCACGTCATACCGAAAACGTCTATCCGCTTGTAGAAAAGTCCAATATTGTATGCAAGTCACATTAAATAAAGTAACATGTAGGCCTACTCGTCGATACTCCACGAATAAAGAATTTCTTTACATAGTTTTATATAAATTAAAAACTAACAAATTAAATATTCTAAAATATATAATCTATTTAGACATAATTTCGATATATACATTCAAATAAAATCATTTATTAACCAACACGAACACGCAGACTGACTGCTTGTATCATATAGGCCTATCAGCGATTTTACAATCTGAGTGTTTTGTGTGTGACGTCCCAAGTGATAGGTTCATTCGTTTAAAACATTGAATTAATCATTTTTCTTCTTTTCTGAAGATTCAGCGTTCAGAATTTTGTAATTCGACGAGACGTCTGTAACGCAAACTATCAATGAGATTCCTGTAAGCGCGAAGTCCTAGTCTGTCGCATGATTCGTTGGCTACACTTAGGTTATTATGCAACTACGTACACAGAATATAGCGTAAAATAATATTTTATACTAAAACTACGTCATCATTAACATAACTCAGCAACCCAAGATCTAAGACGACCTCAGACAGCAGAGAATACACAGACAAGAAAATCAAGGCAATTGGCTTCACTGTTACATGACTACCAGTCACCATTGATCTCCTTGAGCCTTTTACTTCCATGTTCCTTAAGGAAATTGAAGTATGGTGATGGCAAAAAAAATCGTGTTCGAGATTATTGCAGATTCTGATTGTACTACACTCAAAACATGAAAAAAAGTCAATTTTCGAAAAGTGTGTGTGTGTGTGTGTGTGTGTGTGTGTGTGTGTGTGTGTGTGTGTGTGTAGATTTTTTTCTATGGCAAACGATAACAGCCGCAAATTCAAACAGAATCAAATACGCTTTTGCATAGAGCCTTTATTTGTAGAGTACTCAAGACCTATTGTTTTTGGTGAAGATCGGTTAAGGGAAAGGGGTAGTTTACCAGCAATGTTTTAACTAGGGTACTTTCTATGGCAAACGATAACAGCCGCAAATTCAAACATAATCAAATAATTTTTTGCATGCAACTCTCAATTGAAGAGTTCTCAAGACTTATTGTTTTTGGTGAAGATCTGTTAAGGGGAAAGGGGTAGTTTACCTGCAACGTTTTTTTATCAAGGGTAATTTTTTTCTATGGCAAACGACAACAGCCGCAAATTCAAACAGAATCAAATAATGTTCTGCATACAGCCCTGAATTGTAAAGTTGTCAAGATCTGCTGGTTTTGGTGAAGATCGGTTAAGGGAAAGGGGTAGTTTACCTGCAACATTTTATGTTTTAACAAGGGTAATTTTTTCTATGACGAACGATAACTGCCGCAAATTCAAACAGAATCAACTACTTTTGTAAAGCAATTTTGTAAGGGAATTTTTTTTGCGTAAAAGGAACAGTAGCGAGTGTCGACTGTCAAAAGTGATGTATGTTGGAGCCAACCGGCCGCCGTTAGACAATAACACGTGCGCCACGTTAGCGACGAAATAGGCTCCGTTAAAGAAGACAATGCTTCGGTGACAGCAGATGTTTGACATAAGAGAACGGCATGGGAATACGCTGCAACAACAGGGAGACAAAGGACTACGTCTTACTGGACCAATTAACAAGAAAACGTATTCGAGGGCGACGCGAGTATTGTAAATCCACGTGTGGGAGTTTAGCGACGACACACAGATTAGACAGAGTCCACAATGGCAAGATACGAACGGACGTTATAGGAACAAAGGACCACGCATAGTGACACAGCGGGGAACTTGTTTACCAGCAAGAGTAAGGAATATGCAGGAGAGCTGTAGAACAGATGTTCATTACCGAGAAAAGGACCTCCGTCAGCGTGTGAACATAACGAAGGAAGTCAAAGATAATACAGCGATTCGTCATACCCGAGTTAAAAGACACATGTGTAACTGGACGGAAATTACTGGGAAGACTTGAAAGGGAACATGAGAACAATCGGATGATGGACAACCATGAAATCCGGTCCGTCGTCATACGGCGAAGGAGGAGCGAACAGCAAAACTTAAAGGATGGGATCTAGAGTGACCTACCACGAACGAGAGTTCGGCAAAGGCGGGCTTTTGAGAAGACATCACCATGGAAACAAGGGCGAAGAACGAATAAGGAAGCAGCCAGAAGACTTGCTCGAGAATCAAGGAGGGGTCTTCGCAGAAACGTAGACGAAAAACCAATAAGGGCGTAGATGGTGGGAAGAGTACACGAAATGGGGAGATGGTCGTGGAACTAGTGACATAAAAATAGGTATTGGCGAAAAGCAGGAGGCCAGTTATTCAAAATCGATCGGTTATTCAAGATCAGTCTTTCAGTGAGCCAGCTAAAAGTTAGTTGAGCAGTTAATAGAAATCATTCATTCAAGCAGTTAGTCTGTTAGAGAGTGAGTCGGTGTTTATTGGAAAACTGTTAGTCTGTTGAAATTGGGTTAGTAAAGTGGATGGAGTTAGTGAATTGATTGTTGAACTTACTCATGTTTGAGAGAGTTAGTTAAATCGTGGGAGTCAGTTGTTAAGACGATGTTGGGTTAATCTCAATCAGACTTTGCAATACATCAATATACTGACGAGTAGATAAGTGCGTGATAAAATATTAATAGTAAATCACAATACCGTAATGTACGTAATGAAGTAAAACTTTATTAGGACTTAGTTAAATTCGAAGTTCATATAGGTTACTAACGAATCGTGTTAAGACAATCAAAAATCCTGATGAGATGCAATAAGTAGAGACATTGTGCATAACGTAAAAGAAAATTCGGTGACATGAACTAAATACCGAAATTGTGTAATGAATTAATACGCTATTTGTATCAATTAAACAATTCAATTCTCGTAATGAAACGGATAATAAGTGGAATAATCGTATCAACTGAACAAGGTACGAACTATCAGTGCTCGTGAACAAAGTGTAAATTTAAAATCTCACGCGGATGGGTCATGAACTAAATAAATCAAAATCCGAATGACCGCATTAAATAACTTTCGTTACAAGAACACCTTCTAAACGAGTGCGAAATAAAAGATTGTTGACACCGGAGTGCAGATCTCAGTGATAGTGAAAAGTGTAGATTCAAGACGATGAGGGGAGGATTTATCAAGCCATCAGCCAACCTGGGATTCGCCGGAGAATGAGAAGCATCACAGATAATCGCCGTTGATTTGGATACGTACTCCAAGTAAACCATTTATGTATTATTAGGTTTAGTAGCCACTGTCCTGTTCCTCACAAAGAACACACCCTGATTTAATAAGAACGTATATTTAATTTCTTTTGAGCGGAGCCGAATCGTAGAATTCAGAAAGAATGAGTATGAAAATATGAATCCATGAATAAGAGAACTTTGTAATTTGTAAAGTAGATTATGATCTAAATACTTAATTAATTACTAGATAAGATATCAGAGAAGTAATAGATGACTTAGCAATAGAATGCATCTTATATTATTGTGTAGAAATGTTAGAATTAATTACCGAAATTGAAGACGATTGCAAAATGTCTAAATAAATTATTGTTAGTAATGAAGAATCCTGGTGTTCGAGTCGTATCATTATTATCATCCAAATTAGTAACAGTTACCTTAGGTAGACATACGACGATACAAACGACGCCCAAAGTATGGAATCAAGTAGTGATAACTTCGTCATACTCAAAGTAAGTCGAACCATCTGAATAATAATTAATGGCAACGAGTGATAAACTATTGAAATAAATCAACATTGCACATAGCGTTCCACCGCGGTACTATTAAATAACACTATATATGTACCATTTATAAGAAAGTAATTAGGAATAACAACATCAATTATTAACGTAAGGAAACAACATTTATTATACATTTATCGTTTACATTGTAACGTAACATAACCCCTTGCCCAAATATGATCAATAAATAAAGGAGGATTAATATAACCACCAGAGTAAAAAATCAGTAATCACCCATTTTAAAAGTCAGAATTGGGGATTATGTATGAAACTATGAGAACCTTTGTACTCTAAAACACTGTAACCACTGAAAACAATACTAAGTGTAATCATAAAAGTGCAGTGTACAAAGTGAAACATAGTATGGTAGGTGAAAGTGTCAAACATTTAAGAAGTAAAAAGAACATCTCACAAATTTGTGCTGAAGATGAAAAAAGCAGTATTATATCAATAGACTATGATACTATTGACAAGTTGTTGTAGTTTTGTATTGTGTAGGCCACAAAGGCATTATAACTAGAATTAATAATTTTGTTTACTATAATTATTTTGTTTAGATGTAAAATAATCCAGGGTTATATTAAACTGATAAAGGCTAACTAAAACTATACTAAAAAGATGGAAGGAAAAATAAAGTAGTATAGAGTAAGAATACATGGACCACAGTATAAGTAATAAATAAACTCAATTAAAAAATCATTAAATTATAAAATGCCAACAGCCAAGCTTAAATAAATCCATGAAGAAAAATCTTATATAAATTAAAATTAATCATAACTTGTAAAGGAGTATTTTTTTAAAAAGAAGAAAAGAAATAATAATATTATATACTAGCCTATTTACCTAAAACGGTACCTAGGGTAGCCAATAAAAAACCATCAACTTCTTGGTTACTACGAGTAACTAGCTAACAAGAAATTGATTGATTGTTTAATGGAATTCAATGTGAGAAGATGAAAAGTGTAATGTCCTATAAAGTTTTATAGATTTGGAGGGGTATTAGGAGTAAACCACTCCTGAATTGGGAAAACGAGTCAGCACTGGACGCTACATCAGAGATGTCCATTGAAGTAAACTAATCCACACCAGAAAATCGATGAACACCAATAAATCCTGCTAACCACCTCTCAATCAAGACGTCATCATTGAAAACCATTGGGTGAGATCGCTTCCTTTTAAGATTTAATTAAATTGCACCTCAACTATAAATCTAGAACACTAGAAACAGCACCATCTCGTTAAATCCATCTGAAAACAAGGTTAACATAAACTTTATTTTAATTAACCAAAAAACAGAAAAATGTGGTTTTGCTAATAACATTACAGACGCCATTAATTTTAGTGCTCGTTTTGTCAGTGAAGAAACGTAGTCTGCGCTCTAGCGGTCAAAAAATCAACTGAATGATACAGATTGTACAAATTTTAAAATAATTAATGTAAAGTTTGATACAGACCCATATGCATTTCTGACTGCCTCAAAGTTCAATGAACCTTAAATAACCCTGAGAAATTAATTAATTATTTCTTTTTCTTTATTAAAACTGTAATAAAAACATTTGTTATGTATTATATGTTAGTAAACTTAAGATCGAAGTAACGCTGTGATTTGTGAAGTAATCGATTGTCCATTCATGTTTTGGAGACCATAGTGTCCCGTAAATATTAAATAAATTCAAGGAATGCCTTGCGTTTAAATAATAAAATGTGTATTATTTCTAGTAGATGGTAGTTGGTTACAGGTAATAAGAAAAATCGAGAAGAGAAAGGGAATCAGTCCGGTCATCAAGAAATTATTACGTACTACAAAAGTAATTTAACCTCAAATGGGTTCGTAAAAGGAAAAAACAGCTGATGCCACAAGCGGAAAAAATTTAAAATACTCGATTGTATACAAAGAGAGTAATTCTCTTTGACTCTCTTTACTCTCTCTCCTACCTATTTTCAAACAACGGTATTGATTTAATACAAACAAATTTAAGAAAATCATTCAATATTCTTTCACACCCACTCGATTTTGAAGGCATATAACACCAACAGATAAAAACTTTGTAACTATTAATTAGGCGAGAGTTTCGAAGAGTGTCAAATAGACGTGAATCACAAATTACTCGCGAGACGTTACAAATGACGCTAATAACGTGGGGCAAATAAAAAATAGATTTTCATTAGATACTCGAGAAATGTACTAACGGAAGAAGATTACTCGCGAGACGTTACAATATATATGAAATACACATTGCATATGACATCCCAAACGTGTGGCTAGAATCAAAGAATCAATTCAATTCAATACTTAAAATAATTAAATAACCAATTAATGTAATTAGTAAAATTACATTGTTGTATATGGCTTCCAAACGTGGGGCTTAAAAAAACAAAGACATTCAATAATATTTGTATATGTCTCACTTATATTCAACAACAAATATAATTGCACAATATCGTAATTAATTAAACTCTATAAAAGGAGTAATTACATTGTTGTACTTTTTTCCATACCTTCTTGAATTATACAGAACTCAAGGTCTGTTGATTTTGTTGAAGATCGGTTAAGGGAAAGGAGTAGTTTACCTGCAACGTTTTAAGTTTTAACAAGGGTAATTTTTTCTATGACGAACGATAACTGCCGTAAATTCAAAGAGAATCAAATAATGTTTTGCATACAGCCTGAATTGTTGAGTTCTCAAGACCTATTGTTTTTGGTGAAGATCGGTTAAGGGAAAGGGGTAGTTTACCAGCAATGTTTTATGTTTTAACAAGGATATTTTTTATGGCAAACGATACGAGCCGCAAATTCAAACAGAATCAAATAATGTTTTGCATACAACCCTGAATTGTAGAGTTCTCAAGACCTATTGGTGTTGGTGAAGATCGGTTAAGGAAAAGGGGTAGTTTACCAGCAACATTTTATGTTTTAACAAGGGTAATTTTTTCTATGACGAACGATAACTGCCACAAATTCAAAGCGAATCAAATATTTTTTTGCATGCATCCCTGAATTGTAGAGGACTGAAGGCCTATTGATTTTGGTGATGATCGGTTAAGAGAAAGGGGTAGTTTACCGGCAACTTTTTATGTTTTAACAAGAGTAAAGTACTTAATTTTGACAAACAAAGTGTCCTGATAAGAAGCTCATAATAATCCACTGTAGAAACGTAGATGAAATATCTATAAATGAAGAGCCTAGTGGAACGGGGTGGGGGTAATTTTCTATTAATGAAAATTATAGTTGAAGAGGGAGGGGAGAATTGTTTATATGTGTACTACGTTATCGACAACAAAGAAGTAGTTTTTGTTAAAATTCCTTCCCGGGATATTTGGCCGTATTCCAATGTTTTCTACAAAAGCAGACGTTTCGGCAATGCCATCGACTGCCATCATCAGTGAAAATCGAGTGCGAAAACGTGAGGTGGTATACGTTAGTGACCACAGTACTGTGGTTAAGGCTGAAGAAATAGAAAGAAGTAGTTTCTATGGAAATATTTCATTTCGAATATGATTTTAAATATAAATCTTAGAACATGGAAGTCATGTATGGATCTCCATACCGATATTTTACTTCCATGTTCCTTAAGGAAATGGAAGTATGGTGATGGCAAACAAAATCGTGTTCGAGATTATTGCAGATTCTGATTGTACTACACTCAAAACTTTAAAAAAGACATTTTTCGAAAAATCGGTATGGAGAACCATGCATGACTTCCATATTCTAAGATTTATATTTAAAATAATTTTCGAAATGAAATATTACCATAGAAACTACTTCTTTCTACTTACTGCTTCAGCCTTAACCACAGTACTGTGGTCACTAACGTATACCACCTCACGTTATCGCACTCGGTTTTCACTGATGATGGAAGTCGATGGCATTGCCGAAACGTCTGGTTTTGTAGAAAACATTGGACTACGGCCTAATATCCCGGGAAGGAATTTTAACAAAAACTACTTCTTTGTTGCCGATAACGTTGTACACATATATATAAAAAATATGCATAAAATTAATGGCTTGTATAAGTTAATGATTGATCTCCATTAAGTAGTGCTCAAGTTTCCAAAGTTTAAATATTATGATGTCCGTAATTAAAACATCAGAGCAGGTTTAGTGTGAATGAGGGTACACTGTGGACAAAAATTTTCAACATTTCCTATTGAGCGTTGCTTAGAGTAAAGCTGCGATCTACAGTGTATGTTTCACAGAACAAACACGCGAAAAACAAGGAGCGCTCCGAAGTCACTCATGGACCCTCAGCATCTTGCAGAGGGTTCATTTCCTAAAGACGAAAAGTCTGTCTATGAATCGTTCCTCTGTAAACACGTGTAGTTACACTGCCCAGCGATCCACAGGAAGCAAATTGATGTCCATTTTTTCGGCTTGCACGCGTTATGTTGGTGTGGGTTTCGGCACTTTCCATTTAAAAAGCGTGCAAATGTAAGAAAATAAACATGAGTGAGGCCAGAAATAACGTGAATTGTGTGTGTGTGTGTGTGTGTGTGTGTGTGTGTGTGTGTGTGTGTGTGTGTGTGTGTGTGTGTGTGTGTGTGTGTGTGTGTGTGTGTGTGTGTGTGTGTGTGTGTGTGTGTGTGTGTGTGTGTGTGTGTGTGTGTGTGTGTGTGTGTGTGTGTGTGTGTGTGTGTGTGTGTGTGTGTGTGTGTGTGTGTGTGTGTGTGTGTGTGTGTGTGTGTGTGTGTGTGTGTGTCTTACCTGCCTTTTTATTGCTGTAGGCATAATAATAAAATGGAAACGTAAACATTACATAACTGAGATATGCTTACCTGCCACGAACGATATATTATTTTATACATGGAGGAGTTCAGTGACATACACACGTACAGAAGAATTATATATATATAAAGATATTAACTCATACATAATTTACATTAAAATGAAAAAATTATAATTTTATTCCCTGGCAACAAAATTATTTTATCTTTAACAATTACCATTGTTTGAAAAAGTTTAAATAAATTTTCAAGTACTTTACTGTTGTTAAAACGTGTTACTTCCATATTCCTTAAGGAATGGAAGTATGGTGATGGCAAAAAAAATCGTGTTCGAGATTATTGCAGATTCTGATTCTACTACACTCAAAACATGAAAAAAAGTCGTTTTCCGAAAAGTGTCTGTGTGTGTGTCTGTCTGTCTGTCTATCTGTCTGTCTATCTGTAGATTTTTTTCTACGGCTAACGATAACTGCCGCAAATTCAAACAGAATCAAATAATTTTTTGCATGCAGCCCTGATTTGCAGAGTACTCGCGACCTATTGTTTTTGGTGAAGATCGGTTGAGGGAAAGGGGCAGTTTACCGGCAACGGTTTTTTTTTAGCAAGGGTAATTTTGTTTGTTTGGCAAACGATAACAGCCGCACATTCAAACAGAATCAAATAATGTTTCGCATACAGCCCTCAATTGCAGAGTTCTCAAGATCTGCTGATTTTGGTGAAGATCGGTTAAGGGAAAGGGGTAGTTTACCTGTAACGTTTTATGTTTTAACAAGGGTATTTCTTATGGCAAACGATAACAGCCGCAAATTCAAACAGAATCAAAATATTATTTGCATACAGCCCCAAATTGTAGAGTTCTCAAGACCTATTGTTTTTGGTGAAGTTCGGTTGAGGGAAAGGGGTAGTTTACCGGCAACGTTTTTTTAACAAGGGTATTTTCTATGGCAAACGATAACAGCCGCAAATTCAAACAGAATCAAATAATGTTTTGCATACAGCCCTGATTTGTAGAGTACTCAAGACCTTTTATTTTTGGTGAAGATCGGTTAAGGGAAAGGGGTAGTTTACCTGTAACGTTTTATGTTTTAACAAGGGTATTTCTTATGGCAAACGATAACAGCCGCAAATTCAAACAGAATCAAAAGATTATTTGCATACAGCCCTAAATTGTAGAGTTCTCAAGACCTATTGTTTTTGGTGAAGATCGGTTAAGGGGAAGGGGTAGTTTACCTGCAACGTTTTTTTATCAAGCGTATTTTCTATGGCAAACGATAACAGCCGCAAATTCAAACAGAATCAAATAATTTTTTGCATACGTCCCTGAATTGTAGAGGTCTCAATGACTTTCGATTTTGGTGAAGATCGGTTAAGGGGAAGGGGTAGTTTACCTGCAACTTTTTACGTTTTAACAAGAGTAAAGTACTTGAAAATTTATTTAAACTTTTTGAAACAATGGTAATTGTTAAAAATAAAATAATTTTGTTGCCAGGCAATAAAATTATAATTTTTTCATTTTAATGTAAATCATGTATAAAAGAAAATATATCGCGCTTGGCAGGCGATATTAAGATTTTTTTCTATGGCAAACGATAACAGCCGCAAATTCAAACAGAATCAAATTATTTTTTGCATACAGCCCTGAATTGTAGAGTTCTCAAGACCTATTGTTTTTGTTGAAGATCGGTTTAGGGAATGCCTACCTTTACAAGAACTCATGTAATATTCAGTGATAATATACAGGGAACTTGGCATATCTGAATGAACCAGAAGTTTACCAGAAGTTTGTATGATTATTTGTTAATAAGTTTAGAATGTTAAAAAATATTGGTATTCAACCATTGTAGTACAATAAGTACCGGTAAAACTAACTTAGGGTGTGATAGGCCAACTGAAGACTAGAACTAAACATTGTATTTTTGTCAATTTAAGATTTTACTTCCATGTTCCTTAAGGAAATGGAAGTATGGTGATGGCAAAAAAAATCGTGTTCGAGATTATTGCAGATTCTGATTGTACTACACTCAAAACATGAAAAAAAGTAATTTTTCGAAAAGTGTGTGTGTGTGTGTGTGTGTGTGTGTGTGTGTGTGTGTGTGTGTGTGTGTGTGTGTGTGTGTGTGTGTGTGTGTGTGTGTGTGTGTAGATTTCTTTTTTTTTGCAAACGATAACAGCCGCAAATTCAAACAGAATCAAATAATTTTTTGCATACAGCCCTCATTTGTAGAGTACTCGCGACATATTAGTTTTGGTGAAGATCGGTTGAGGGAAAGGGGTAGTTTACCGGCAACGGTTTTTTTCTATCAAGGGTAATTTTGTTTGTTTGGCAAACGATAACAGCCGCAAATTCAAACAGAATCAAATAATGTTTCGCATACAGCCCTGAATTGTAGGGTTCTCAAGATCAGTTGATTTTGGTAAAGATCTGTTAAGGGAAAGGGGTAGTTTACCAGCAACGTTTTATGTTTTAACAAGGGTATTTTCTATGGCAAACGATAACAGCCGCAAATTCAAACATAATCAAATACGTTTCTGCATACAGCCCTGATTTCTTGAGTACCAAAGACCTATTGTTTTAGGCGAAGATCGCTTAAGGGAAAGGGGTAGTTTACCAGCCACGTTTTTTGTTTTATCAAGGGTATTTTGTATGGCAAAAACGATAACAGCCGCAAATTCAAACAAAATCATATAATATTTTGCATACAGCCCTGAATTGCAGAGTTCTCAAGACCTGTCGTTTTTGGTGAAGATCGGTTAAGGGAAAGGAGTAGTTTACCTGCAACGGTTTTTTATCAAGGGTAATTTTACTTCCATATTCCTTAAGGAATGGAAGTATGGTGATGGCAAAAAAAATCGTGTTCGAGATTATTGCAGATTCTGATTCTACTACACTCAAAACATGAAAAAAAGTCGTTTTCCGAAAAGTGTCTGTGTGTCTGTCTGTCTGTCTGTCTATAGATTTTTTTTCTATGGCAAACGATAACTGCCGCAAATTCAAACAGAATCAAATAATTTTTTGCATACAGTCCGGTTTTGCAGAGTTCTCGCGACCTATTGTTTTTGGTGATGATTGGTTGAGGGAAAGGGGTAGTTTACCTGCAACGGTTTTTTTTTAGCAAGGGAAATTTTGTTTGTTTGGCAAACGATAACAGCCGCAAATTCAAACAGAATCAAATAATGTTTCGCATACAGCCCTGAATTGTAGAGTTCTCAAGACCTATTGTTTTTGGTGAAGATCGGTTAAGGGAAAGGGGTAGTTTACCTGTAACGTTTTATGTTTTAACAAGGGTATTTCTTATGGCAAACGATAACAGCCGCAAATTCAAACAGAATGAAAAGATTATTTGCATACAGCCCTAAATTGTAGAGTTCTCAATACCTTTTGTTTTTGGTGAAGATCGGTTAAGGGAAAGGGGTAGTTTACCTACAACGTTTTTTTAACAAGGGTATTTTCTATGGCAAACGATAACAGCCGCAAATTCAAACAGAATCAAATAATTTTCTGCATACAGCCCTGATTTGTAGAGTACTCAAGACCTTTTGTTTTTGGTGAAGATCGGTTGAGGGGAAGGGGTAGTTTACCAGCAACTTTTTTATCATGCGTATTTTCTATGGCAAACGACAACTGCCGCAAATTCAAACAGAATCAAATAATTTTTTGCATACAGCCCTGACTTGTAGAGTACTCGCGACCTATTGTTTTTGGTGAAGATCGGTTGAGGGGAAGGGGTAGTTTACCTGCAACGGTTTTTTTTATCAAGGGAAATTTTTTTTTTTTTTTGCAAACGATAACAGCCGCAAATTCAAACAGAATCAAATAATGTTTCGCATACAGCCCTGAATTGTAGATTTCTCAAGACCTATTGTTTTTGGTGAAGATCGGTTGAGGGAAAGGGGTAGTTTACGAGCAACGTTTTTTTAACAAGGGTATTTTATATGGCAAACGATAACAGCCGCAAATTCAAACAGAATCAAATAATGTTTTGCATACAGTCCTGATTTGTAGAGTACTCAAGACCTATTGTTTTTGGTGAAAATCGGTTAAGGGGAAGGGGTAGTTTACCAGCAACCTTTTACGTTTTATTTTCTATGGCAAACGATAACAGCCGCAAATTCAAACAGAATCAAATAATGTTTTGCATACAGCCCTGATTTGTAGAGTACTCAAGACCTATTGTTTTTGGTGAAGATCGGTTAAGGGGAAGGGGTAGTTTACCTGCAACGTTTTTTTATCAAACGTATTTTCTATGGCAAACGATAACAGCCGCAAATTCAAACAGAATCAAATAATTTTTTGCATACGTCCCTGAATTTTAGAGGTCTCAATGACTTTCGATTTTGGTGAAGATCGGTTAAGGGGAAGGGGTAGTTTACCTGCAACCTTTTACGTTTTAACAAGAGTAAAGTACTTGAAAATTTATTTAAACTTTTTGAAACAATGGTAATTGTTAAAAATAAAATAATTTTGTTGCCAGGCAATAAAATTATAATTTTTTCATTTTAATGTAATATAATATTTTTCATTTAATACAGCAATAAAAAGGCAGGTAAGACACAGCCTGGCTGTTTGGCTGAAAATGATTTTAAATATAAATCTTAGAATATGGAAGTCATGTATGGTTCTCCATACCGATATTTACTTCCATATTCCTTAAGGAATGGAAGTATGGTGATGGCAAAAAAAATCGTGTTCGAGATTATTGCAGATTCTGATTCTACTACACTCAAAACATGAAAAAAAGTCGTTTTCCGAAAAGTGTCTGTGTGTGTGTCTGTCTGTCTGTCTGTCTGTCTGTCTGTCTGTCTGTCTGTCTGTAGATTTTTTTTCTATGGCAAACGATAACTGCCGCAAATTCAAACAGAATCAAATAATTTTTTGCATACAGCCCGGTTTTGCAGAGTTCTCGCGACCTATTGTTTTTGGTGAAGATCGGTTAAGGGAAAGGGGTAGTTTACCTACAACGTTTTTTTAACAAGGGTATTTTCTATGGCAAACGATAACAGCCGCAAATTCAAACAGAATCAAATAATTTTCTGCATACAGCCCTGATTTGTAGAGTACTCGCGACCTATTGTTTTTGGTGAAGATCGGTTGAGGGGAAGGGGTAGTTTACCGGCAACGGTTTTTTTTATCAAGGGAAATTTTTTTTTTTTTGGCAAACGATAACAGCCGCAAATTCAAACAGAATCAAATAATGTTTTGCATACAGCCCTGAATTGTAGATTTCTCAAGACCTATTGTTTTTGGTGAAGATCGGTTGAGGGAAAGGGGTAGTTTACCTGCAACGTTTTTTTAACAAGGGTATTTTCTATGGCAAACGATAACAGCCGCAAATTCAAACAGAATCAAATAATGTTTTGCATACTGTCCTGATTTGTAGAGTACTCAAGACCTAATGTTTTTGGTGAAGATCGGTTAAGGGGAAGGGGTAGTTTACCTGCAACGTTTTTTTATCAAGCGTATTTTCTATGGCAAACGATAACAGCCGCAAATTCAAACAGAATCAAATAATTTTTTGCATACGTCCCTGAATTGTAGAGGTCTCAATGACTTTCGATTTTGGTGAAGATCGGTTAAGGGGAAGGGGTAGTTTACCAGCAACTTTTTACGTTTTAACAAGAGTAAAGTACTTGAAAATTTATTTAAACTTTTTGAAACAATGGTAATTGTTAAAAATAAAATAATTTTGGTTGCCAGGCAATAAAATTATAATTTTTTCATTTTAATGTAAATCATGTATAAAAGAAAATATATCGCGCTTGGCAGGCGATATTAAGATTTTTTTCTATGGCAAACGATAACAGCCGCAAATTCAAACAGAATCAAATTATTTTTTGCATACAGCCCTGAATTGTAGAGTTCTCAAGACCTATTGTTTTTGTTGAAGATCGGTTTAGGGAATGCCTACCTTTACAAGAACTCATGTAATATTCAGTGATAATATACAGGGAACTTGGCATATCTGAATGAACCAGAAGTTTACCAGAAGTTTGTATGATTATTTGTTAATAAGTTTAGAATGTTAAAAAATATTGGTATTCAACCATTGTAGTACAATAAGTACCGGTAAAACTAACTTAGGGTGTGATAGGCCAACTGAAGACTAGAACTAAACATTGTATTTTTGTCAATTTAAGATTTTACTTCCATGTTCCTTAAGGAAATGGAAGTATGGTGATGGCAAAAAAAATCGTGTTCGAGATTATTGCAGATTCTGATTGTACTACACTCAAAACATGAAAAAAAGTAATTTTTCGAAAAAAGTGTGTGTGTGTGTGTGTGTGTGTGTGTGTGTGTGTGTGTGTGTGTGTGTGTGTGTGTGTGTGTGTGTGTGTGTGTGTAGTTTTTTTTTCTTTGGCAAACGATAACAGCCGCAAATTCAAACAGAATCAAATAATTTTTTGCATACAGCCCTCATTTGTAGAGTACTCGCGACATATTAGTTTTGGTGAAGATCGGTTGAGGGAAAGGGGTAGTTTACCGGCAACGGTTTTTTTTTATCAAGGGTAATTTTGTTTGTTTGGCAAACGATAACAGCCGCAAATTCAAACAGAATCAAATAATGTTTCGCATACAGCCCTGAATTGTAGGGTTCTCAAGATCAGTTGATTTTGGTAAAGATCTGTTAAGGGAAAGGGGTAGTTTACCAGCAACGTTTTATGTTTTAACAAGGGTATTTTCTATGGCAAACGATAACAGCCGCAAATTCAAACATAATCAAATACGTTTCTGCATACAGCCCTGATTTCTTGAGTACCAAAGACCTATTGTTTTAGGTGAAGATCGCTTAAGGGAAAGGGGTAGTTTACCAGCCACGTTTTTTGTTTTATCAAGGGTATTTTGTATGGCAAAACGATAACAGCCGCAAATTCAAACAAAATCATATAATATTTTGCATACAGCCCTGAATTGCAGAGTTCTCAAGACCTGTCGTTTTTGGTGAAGATCGGTTAAGGGAAAAGAGTAGTTTACCAGCAACGGTTTTTTATCAAGGGTAATTTTTACTTCCATATTCCTTAAGGAATGGAAGTATGGTGATGGCAAAAAAAATCGTGTTCGAGATTATTGCAGATTCTGATTCTACTACACTCAAAACATGAAAAAAAGTCGTTTTCCGAAAAGTGTCTGTGTGTCTGTGTGTCTGTGTGTGTGTCTGTCTGTCTGTCTGTCTGTCTGTCTGTCTGTAGATTTTTTTTCTATGGCAAACGATAACTGCCGCAAATTCACACAGAATCAAATAATTTTTTGCATACAGCACGGTTTTGCAGAGTTCTCGCGACCTATTGTTTTTGGTGAAGATCGGTTGAGGGAAAGGGGTAGTTTACCTGCAACGGTTTTTTTTTAGCAAGGGAAATTTTGTTTGTTTGGCAAACGATAACAGCCGCAAATTCAAACAGAATCAAATAATGTTTCGCATACAGCCCTGAATTGTAGAGTTCTCAAGACCTATTGTTTTTGGTGAAGATCGGTTAAGGGAAAGGGGTAGTTTACCTACAACGTTTTTTTAACAAGGGTATTTTATATGGCAAACGATAACAGCCGCAAATTCAAACAGAATCAAATAATTTTCTGCATACAGCCCTGATTTGTAGAGTACTCAAGACCTATTGTTTTTGGTGAAGATCGGTTGAGGGGAAGGGGTAGTTTACCAGCAACGTTTTTTATCATGCGTATTTTCTATGGCAAACGACAACTGCCGCAAATTCAAACAGAATCAAATAATTTTTTGCATACAGCCCTGATTTGTAGAGTACTCGCGACCTATTGTTTTTGGTGAAGATCGGTTGAGGGGAAGGGGTAGTTTACCTGCAACGGTTTTTTTTATCAAGGGAAATTTTTTTTTTTTTTGGCAAACGATAACAGCCGCAAATTCAAACAGAATCAAATAATGTTTCGCATACAGCCCTGAATTGTAGATTTCTGAAGACCTATTGTTTTTGGTGAAGATCGGTTGAGGGAAAGGGGTAGTTTACCTGCAACGTTTTTTTAACAAGGGTATTTTATATGGCAAACGATAACAGCCGCAAATTCAAACGGAATCAAATAATGTTTTGCATACAGTCCTGATTTGTAGAGTACTCAAGACCTATTGTTTTTGGTGAAGATCGGTTAAGGGGAAGGGGTAGTTTACCTGCAACCTTTTATTTTCTATGGCAAACGATAACTGCCGCAAATTCAAACAGAATCAAATAACTTTTTGCATACAGCCCTGATTTGTAGAGTACTCACGAACTGTTGTTTTTGGTGAAGATCGGTTGAGGGAAAGGGGTAGTTTACCTGCAACGGTTTTTTTTATCAAGGGAAATTTTTTTTTTTTTGCCAAACGATAACAGCCGCAAATTCAAACAGAATTAAATAATGTTTCGCATACAGCCCTGAATTGTAGATTTCTCAAGATCTGTTGATTTTGGTGAAGATCGGTTAAGGGAAAGGGGAAGTTTACCTACAACGTTTTTTTAACAAGGTTATTTTCTATGGCAAACGATAACAGCCGCAAATTCAAACAGAATCAAATAATTTTTTGCATACGTCCCTGAATTGTAGAGGTCTCAATGACTTTCGATTTTGGTGAAGATCGGTTAAGGGGAAGGGGTAGTTTACCAGCAACTTTTTACGTTTTAACAAGAGTAAAGTACTTGAAAATTTATTTAAACTTTTTGAAACAATGGTAATTGTTAAAAATAAAATAATTTTGGTTGCCAGGCAATAAAATTATAATTTTTTCATTTTAATGTAAATCATGTATAAAAGAAAATATATCGCGCTTGGCAGGCGATATTAAGATTTTTTTCTATGGCAAACGATAACAGCCGCAAATTCAAACAGAATCAAATTATTTTTTGCATACAGCCCTGAATTGTAGAGTTCTCAAGACCTATTGTTTTTGTTGAAGATCGGTTTAGGGAATGCCTACCTTTACAAGAACTCATGTAATATTCAGTGATAATATACAGGGAACTTGGCATATCTGAATGAACCAGAAGTTTACCAGAAGTTTGTATGATTATTTGTTAATAAGTTTAGAATGTTAAAAAATATTGGTATTCAACCATTGTAGTACAATAAGTACCGGTAAAACTAACTTAGGGTGTGATAGGCCAACTGAAGACTAGAACTAAACATTGTATTTTTGTCAATTTAAGATTTTACTTCCATGTTCCTTAAGGAAATGGAAGTATGGTGATGGCAAAAAAAATCGTGTTCGAGATTATTGCAGATTCTGATTGTACTACACTCAAAACATGAAAAAAAGTAATTTTTCGAAAAAAGTGTGTGTGTGTGTGTGTGTGTGTGTGTGTGTGTGTGTGTGTGTGTGTGTGTGTGTGTGTGTGTGTGTGTAGTTTTTTTTTCTTTGGCAAACGATAACAGCCGCAAATTCAAACAGAATCAAATAATTTTTTGCATACAGCCCTCATTTGTAGAGTACTCGCGACATATTAGTTTTGGTGAAGATCGGTTGAGGGAAAGGGGTAGTTTACCGGCAACGGTTTTTTTTTATCAAGGGTAATTTTGTTTGTTTGGCAAACGATAACAGCCGCAAATTCAAACAGAATCAAATAATGTTTCGCATACAGCCCTGAATTGTAGGGTTCTCAAGATCAGTTGATTTTGGTAAAGATCTGTTAAGGGAAAGGGGTAGTTTACCAGCAACGTTTTATGTTTTAACAAGGGTATTTTCTATGGCAAACGATAACAGCCGCAAATTCAAACATAATCAAATACGTTTCTGCATACAGCCCTGATTTCTTGAGTACCAAAGACCTATTGTTTTAGGTGAAGATCGCTTAAGGGAAAGGGGTAGTTTACCAGCCACGTTTTTTGTTTTATCAAGGGAATTTTGTATGGCAAAACGATAACAGCCGCAAATTCAAACAAAATCATATAATATTTTGCATACAGCCCTGAATTGCAGAGTTCTCAAGACCTGTCGTTTTTGGTGAAGATCGGTTAAGGGAAAAGAGTAGTTTACCAGCAACGGTTTTTTATCAAGGGTAATTTTTACTTCCATATTCCTTAAGGAATGGAAGTATGGTGATGGCAAAAAAAATCGTGTTCGAGATTATTGCAGATTCTGATTCTACTACACTCAAAACATGAAAAAAAGTCGTTTTCCGAAAAGTGTCTGTGTGTCTGTGTGTCTGTGTGTGTGTCTGTCTGTCTGTCTGTCTGTCTGTCTGTCTGTAGATTTTTTTTCTATGGCAAACGATAACTGCCGCAAATTCACACAGAATCAAATAATTTTTTGCATACAGCACGGTTTTGCAGAGTTCTCGCGACCTATTGTTTTTGGTGAAGATCGGTTGAGGGAAAGGGGTAGTTTACCTGCAACGGTTTTTTTTTAGCAAGGGAAATTTTGTTTGTTTGGCAAACGATAACAGCCGCAAATTCAAACAGAATCAAATAATGTTTCGCATACAGCCCTGAATTGTAGAGTTCTCAAGACCTATTGTTTTTGGTGAAGATCGGTTAAGGGAAAGGGGTAGTTTACCTACAACGTTTTTTTAACAAGGGTATTTTATATGGCAAACGATAACAGCCGCAAATTCAAACAGAATCAAATAATTTTCTGCATACAGCCCTGATTTGTAGAGTACTCAAGACCTATTGTTTTTGGTGAAGATCGGTTGAGGGGAAGGGGTAGTTTACCAGCAACGTTTTTTATCATGCGTATTTTCTATGGCAAACGACAACTGCCGCAAATTCAAACAGAATCAAATAATTTTTTGCATACAGCCCTGATTTGTAGAGTACTCGCGACCTATTGTTTTTGGTGAAGATCGGTTGAGGGGAAGGGGTAGTTTACCTGCAACGGTTTTTTTTATCAAGGGAAATTTTTTTTTTTTTGGCAAACGATAACAGCCGCAAATTCAAACAGAATCAAATAATGTTTCGCATACAGCCCTGAATTGTAGATTTCTGAAGACCTATTGTTTTTGGTGAAGATCGGTTGAGGGAAAGGGGTAGTTTACCTGCAACGTTTTTTTAACAAGGGTATTTTATATGGCAAACGATAACAGCCGCAAATTCAAACGGAATCAAATAATGTTTTGCATACAGTCCTGATTTGTAGAGTACTCAAGACCTATTGTTTTTGGTGAAGATCGGTTAAGGGGAAGGGGTAGTTTACCTGCAACCTTTTATTTTCTATGGCAAACGATAACTGCCGCAAATTCAAACAGAATCAAATAACTTTTTGCATACAGCCCTGATTTGTAGAGTACTCACGAACTGTTGTTTTTGGTGAAGATCGGTTGAGGGAAAGGGGTAGTTTACCTGCAACGGTTTTTTTTATCAAGGGAAATTTTTTTTTTTTTGCCAAACGATAACAGCCGCAAATTCAAACAGAATTAAATAATGTTTCGCATACAGCCCTGAATTGTAGATTTCTCAAGATCTGTTGATTTTGGTGAAGATCGGTTAAGGGAAAGGGGTAGTTTACCTACAACGTTTTTTTAACAAGGTTATTTTCTATGGCAAACGATAACAGCCGCAAATTCAAACATAATCAAATAATTTTCTGCATACAGCCCTGGTTTGTAGAGTACTCAAGACCTTTTGTTTTTGGTGAAGATCGGTTGAGGGGAAGGGGTAGTTTACCTGCAACGTTTGTTATAAAGCGTATTTTCTATGGCAAACGATAACTGCCGCAAATTCAAACAGAATCAAATAATTTTTTGCATACGTAAGTGAATTGTAAAAGACTCAAGGTCATTAGATTTTGGTGAAGATCGGTTAAGGGGAAGGGGTAATTTACCTGCAACCTTTTACGTTTTAACAAGAATAAAGTACTTGAAAATTCATTTGAACTTTTTCAAACAATGGTAATTGTTAAAAATAAAATAATTTTGTTGCCAGGCAATAAAATTATAATTTTTTCATTTTAATGTAAATTATGTATATATTAGAAAATATATCGTGCTTGGCAGGCAAGCATATTTCAGATTATAAGTCTTAGAATATGGAAGTCATGTATGGTTCTCCATACCGATATTTACTTCCATATTCCTTAAGGAATGGAAGTATGGTGATGGCAAAAAAAATCGTGTTCGAGATTATTGCAGATTCTGATTCTACTACACTCAAAACATGAAAAAAAGTCGTTTTCCGAAAAGTGTCTGTGTGTCTGTCTGTCTGTCTGTGTGTCTGTCTGTCTGTCTATCTGTAGATTTTTTTTCTATGGCAAACGATAACTGCCGCAAATTCAAACAGAATCAAATAATTTTTTGCATACAGGCCGGTTTTGCAGAGTTCTCGCGACCTATTGTTTTTGGTGAAGATCGGTTGAGGGAAAGGGGTAGTTTACCGGCAACGGTTTTTTTTTAGCAAGGGTAATTTTGTTTGTTTGGCAAACGATAACAGCCGCAAATTCAAACAGAATCAAATAATGTTTCGCATACAGCCCTGAATTGTAGAGTTCTCAAGACCTATTGCTTTTGGTGAAGATCGGTTAAGGGAAAGGGGTAGTTTACCAGCAACGTTTTATGTTTTAACAAGGGTATTTCCTATGGCAAACGATAACAGCCGCAAATTCAAACAGAATGAAAAGATTATTTGAATACAGCCCTAAATTGTAGAGTTCTCAATACCTTTTGTTTTTGGTGAAGATCGGTTAAGGGAAAGGGGTAGTTTACCTACAACATTTTTTTAACAAGGGTATTTTCTATGGCAAACGATAACAGCCGCAAATTCAAACAGAATCAAATAATTTTCTGCATACAGCCCTGATATGTAGAGTACTCAAGGCCTATTCTTTTTGGTGAAGATCGGTTGAGGGGAAGGGGTAGTTTACCAGCAACGTTTTTTATCATGCGTATTTTCTATGGCAAACGACAACTGCCGCAAATTCAAACAGAATCAAATAATTTTTTGCATACAGCCCTGATTTGTAGAGTACTCGCGACCTATTGTTTTTGGTGAAGATCGGTTGAGGGGAAGGGGTAGTTTACCAGCAACGGTTTTTTTTATCAAGGGAAATTTTTTTTTTTTGGCAAACGATAACAGCCGCAAATTCAAACAGAATCAAATAATGTTTCGCATACAGCTCTGAATTGTAGATTTCTCAAGACCTATTGTTTTTGGTGAAGATCGGTTGAGGGAAAGGGGTAGTTTACCTGCAACGTTTTTTTAACAAGGGTATTTTTTATGGCAAACGATAACAGCCGCAAATTCAAACAGAATCAAATAATGTTTTGCATACAGTCCTGATTTGTAGAGTACTCAAGACCTGTTGTTTTTGGTGAAGATCGGTTAAGGGGAAGGGGTAGTTTACCTGCAACGTTTTTTTATCAAGCGTATTTTCTATGGCAAACGATAACAGCCGCAAATTCAAACAGAATCAAATAATTTTTTGCATACGTCCCTGAATTGTAGAGGTCTCAATGACTTTCGATTTTGGTGAAGATCGGTTAAGGGGAAGGGGTAGTTTACCTGCAACCTTATACGTTTTAACAAGAGTAAAGTACTTGAAAATTTATTTAAACTTTTTGAAACAATGGTAATTGTTAAAAATAAAATAATTTTGTTGCCAGGCAATAAAATTAAAATTTTTTCATTTTAATGTACATCATGTATAAGAGAAAATATATCGCGCTTGGCAGGCGATATTAAGATTTAAATATAAATCTTAGAATATGGAAGTCATGTATGGTTCTCCATACCGATATTTACTTCCATATTCCTTAAGGAATGGAAGTATGGTGATGGCAAAAAAAATCGTGTTCGAGATTATTGCAGATTCTGATTCTACTACACTCAAAACATGAAAAAAAGTCGTTTTCCGAAAAGTGTCTATCTGTCTGTCTGTAGATTTTTTTTTTTATGGCAAACGATAACTGCCGCAAATTCAAACAGAATCAAATAATTTTTTGCATACAGGCCTGATTTGAAGAGTACTCGCGACCTATTGTTTTTGGTGAAGATCGGTTAAGGGGAAGGGGTAGTTTACCTGCAACGTTTTTTTATCAAGCGTATTTTCTATGGCAAACGATAACAGCCGCAAATTCAAACAGAATCAAATAATTTTCTGCATACAGCCCTGATTTGTTGAGTACTCAAGACCTATTGTTTTTGGTGAAGATCGGTTGAGGGGAAGGGGTAGTTTACCAGCAACTTTTTTATCATGCGTATTTTCTATGGCAAACGACAACTGCCGCAAATTCAAACAGAATCAAATAATTTTTTGCATACAGCCCTGATTTGTAGAGTACTCGCGACCTATTGTTTTTGGTGAAGATCGGTTCAGGGGAAGGGGTAGTTTACCAGCAACGGTTTTTTTTATCAAGGGAAATTTTTTTTTTTTGGCAAACGATAACAGCCGCAAATTCAAACAGAATCAAATAATGTTTCGCATACAGCCCTGAATTGTAGATTTCTCAATACCTATTGTTTTTGGTGAAGATCGGTTGAGGGAAAGGGGTAGTTTACCTGCAACGTTTTTTTAACAAGGGTATTTTCTATGGCAAACGATAACAGCCGCAAATTCAAACAGAATCAAATAATGTTTTGCATACAGTCCTGATTTGTAGAGTACTCAAGACCTATTGTTTTTGGTGAAGATCGGTTAAGGGGAAGGGGTAGTTTACCTGCAACGTTTTTTTATCAAGCGTATTTTCTATGGCAAACGATAACAGCCGCAAATTCAAACAGAATCAAATAATTTTTTGCATACTTCCCTGAATTGTAGAGGTCTCAATGACTTTAGATTTTGGTGAAGATCGGTTAAGGGGAAGGGGTAGTTTACCTGTAACCTTATACGTTTTAACAAGAGTAAAGTACTTGAAAATTTATTTAAACTTTTTGAAACAATGGTAATTGTTAAAAATAAAATAATTTTGTTGCCAGGCAATAAAATTAAAATTTTTTCATTTTAATGTACATCATGTATAAGAGAAAATATATCGCGCTTGGCAGGCGATATTAAGATTTAAATATAAATCTTAGAATATGGAAGTCATGTATGGTTCTCCATACCGATATTTACTTCCATATTCCTTAAGGAATGGAAGTATGGTGATGGCAAAAAAAAATCGTGTTCGAGATTATTGCAGATTCTGATTCTACTACACTCAAAACATGAAAAAAAGTCGTTTTCCGAAAAGTGTCTGTCTGTGTGTCTGTGTGTCTGTCTGTCTGTCTATCTGTCTATCTGTAGATTTTTTTTCTATGGCAAACGATAACTGCCGCAAATTCAAACAGAATCAAATAATTTTTTGCATACAGCTCTGATTTGCAGAGTACTCGCGACCTATTGTTTTTGGTGAAGATCGGTTGAGGGGAAGGGGTAGTTTACCTGCAACAGTTTTTTTTTAGCAAGGGTAATTTTGTTTGTTTGGCAAACGATAACAGCCGCACATTCAAACAGAATCAAATTATGTTTCGCATACAGCCCTCAATTGTAGAGTTCTCAAGATCTGCTGATTTTGGTGAAGATCGGTTAAGGGAAAGGGGTAGTTTACCTGTAACGTTTTATGTTTTAACAAGGGTATTTCTTATGGCAAACGATAACAGCCGCAAATTCAAACAGAATCATAATATTATTTGCATACAGCCCCAAATTGTAGAGTTCTCAAGACCTATTGTTTTTGGTGAAGTTCGGTTGAGGGAAAGGGGTAGTTTACCGGCAACGTTTTTTTAACAAGGGTATTTTCTATGGCAAACGATAACAGCCGCAAATTCAAACAGAATCAAATAATGTTTTGCATACAGCCCTGATTTGTAGAGTACTCAAGACCTTTTGTTTTTGGTGAAGATCGGTTAAGGGAAAGGGGTAGTTTACCTGTAACGTTTTATGTTTTAACAAGGGTATTTCTTATGGCAAACGATAACAGCCGCAAATTCAAACAGAATCAAAAGATTATTTGCATACAGCCCTAAATTGTAGAGTTCTCAAGACCTATTGTTTTTGGTGAAGATCGGTTAAGGGGAAGGGGTAGTTTACCAGCAACGTTTTTTTATCAAGCGTATTTTCTATGGCAAACGATAACAGCCGCAAATTCAAACAGAATCAAATAATTTTTTGCATACGTCCCTGAATTGTAGAGGTCTCAATGGCTTTCAATTTTGGTGAAGATCGGTTAAGGGGAAGGGGTAGTTTACCTGCAACTTTTTACGTTTTAACAAGAGTAAAGTACTTGAAAATTTATTTAAACTTTTTGAAACAATGGTAATTGTTAAAAATAAAATAATTTTGGTTGCCAGGCAATAAAATTATAATTTTTTCATTTTAATGTAAATCATGTATAAAAGAAAATATATCGCGCTTGGCAGGCGATATTAAGATTTTTTTCTATGGCAAACGATAACAGCCGCAAATTCAAACAGAATCAAATTATTTTTTGCATACAGCCCTGAATTGTAGAGTTCTCAAGACCTATTGTTTTTGTTGAAGATCGGTTTAGGGAATGCCTACCTTTACAAGAACTCATGTAATATTCAGTGATAATATACAGGGAACTTGGCATATCTGAATGAACCAGAAGTTTACCAGAAGTTTGTATGATTATTTGTTAATAAGTTTAGAATGTTAAAAAATATTGGTATTCAACCATTGTAGTACAATAAGTACCGGTAAAACTAACTTAGGGTGTGATAGGCCAACTGAAGACTAGAACTAAACATTGTATTTTTGTCAATTTAAGATTTTACTTCCATGTTCCTTAAGGAAATGGAAGTATGGTGATGGCAAAAAAAATCGTGTTCGAGATTATTGCAGATTCTGATTGTACTACACTCAAAACATGAAAAAAAGTAATTTTTCGAAAAAAGTGTGTGTGTGTGTGTGTGTGTGTGTCTGTAGATTTTTTTTTTTTGGCAAACGATAACAGCCGCAAATTCAAACAGAATCAAATAATTTTTTGCATACAGCCCTCATTTGTAGAGTACTCGCGACATATTAGTTTTGGTGAAGATCGGTTGAGGGAAAGGGGTAGTTTACCGGCAACGGTTTTTTTTTATCAAGGGTAATTTTGTTTGTTTGGCAAACGATAACAGCCGCAAATTCAAACAGAATCAAATAATGTTTCGCATACAGCCCTGAATTGTAGGGTTCTCAAGATCAGTTGATTTTGGTAAAGATCTGTTAAGGGAAAGGGGTAGTTTACCAGCAACGTTTTATGTTTTAACAAGGGTATTTTCTATGGCAAACGATAACAGCCGCAAATTCAAACATAATCAAATACGTTTCTGCATACAGCCCTGATTTCTTGAGTACCAAAGACCTATTGTTTTAGGTGAAGATCGCTTAAGGGAAAGGGGTAGTTTACCAGCCACGTTTTTTGTTTTATCAAGGGTATTTTGTATGGCAAAAACGATAACAGCCGCAAATTCAAACAAAATCATATAATATTTTGCATACAGCCCTGAATTGCAGAGTTCTCAAGACCTGTCGTTTTTGGTGAAGATCGGTTAAGGGAAAGGAGTAGTTTACCAGCAACGGTTTTTTATCAAGGGTAATTTTTACTTCCATATTCCTTAAGGAATGGAAGTATGGTGATGGCAAAAAAAATCGTGTTCGAGATTATTGCAGATTCTGATTCTACTACACTCAAAACATGAAAAAAAGTCGTTTTCCGAAAAGTGTCTGTGTGTCTGTGTGTCTGTGTGTCTGTCTGTCTGTCTGTCTGTCTGTCTGTCTGTCTGTCTGTAGATTTTTTTTCTATGGCAAACGATAACTGCCGCAAATTCAAACAGAATCAAATAATTTTTTGCATACAGCCCCGTTTTGCAGAGTTCTCGCGACCTATTGTTTTTGGTGAAGATCGGTTGAGGGAAAGGGGTAGTTTACCTGCAACGGTTTTTTTTTAGCAAGGGAAATTTTGTTTGTTTGGCAAACGATAACAGCCGCAAATTCAAACAGAATCAAATAATGTTTCGCATACAGCCCTGAATTGTAGAGTTCTCAAGACCTATTTTGTTTTTGGTGAAGATCGGTTAAGGGAAAGGGGTAGTTTACCTACAACGTTTTTTTAACAAGGGTATTTTATATGGCAAACGATAACAGCCGCAAATTCAAACAGAATCAAATAATTTTCTGCATACAGCCCTGATTTGTAGAGTACTCAAGACCTATTGTTTTTGGTGAAGATCGGTTGAGGGGAAGGGGTAGTTTACCAGCAACGTTTTTTATCATGCGTATTTTCTATGGCAAACGACAACTGCCGCAAATTCAAACAGAATCAAATAATTTTTTGCATACAGCCCTGATTTGTAGAGTACTCGCGACCTATTGTTTTGGTGAAGATCGGTTGAGGGGAAGGGGTAGTTTACCTGCAACGGTTTTTTTTATCAAGGGAAATTTTTTTTTTTTTTGGCAAACGATAACAGCCGCAAATTCAAACAGAATCAAATAATGTTTCGCATACAGCCCTGAATTGTAGATTTCTGAAGACCTATTGTTTTTGGTGAAGATCGGTTGAGGGAAAGGGGTAGTTTACCTGCAACGTTTTTTTAACAAGGGTATTTTATATGGCAAACGATAACAGCCGCAAATTCAAACAGAATCAAATAATGTTTTGCATACAGTCCTGATTTGTAGAGTACTCAAGACCTATTGTTTTTGGTGAAGATCGGTTAAGGGGAAGGGGTAGTTTACCTGCAACCTTTTATTTTTTATGGCAAACGATAACTGCCGCAAATTCAAACAGAATCAAATAACTTTTTGCATACAGCCCTGATTTGTAGAGTACTCACGACCTGTTGTTTTTGGTGAAGATCGGTTGAGGGAAAGGGGTAGTTTACCTGCAACGGTTTTTTTTATCAAGGGAAATTTTTTTTTTTTGCCAAACGATAACAGCCGCAAATTCAAACAGAATTAAATAATGTTTCGCATACAGCCCTGAATTGTAGATTTCTCAAGATCTGTTGATTTTGGTGAAGATCGGTTAAGGGAAAGGGGTAGTTTACCTACAACGTTTTTTTAACAAGGTTATTTTCTATGGCAAACGATAACAGCCGCAAATTCAAACATAATCAAATAATTTTCTGCATACAGCCCTGGTTTGTAGAGTACTCAAGACCTTTTGTTTTTGGTGAAGATCGGTTGAGGGGAAGGGGTAGTTTACCTGCAACGTTTGTTATAAAGCGTATTTTCTATGGCAAACGATAACTGCCGCAAATTCAAACAGAATCAAATAATTTTTTGCATACGTAAGTGAATTGTAAAAGACTCAAGGTCATTAGATTTTGGTGAAGATCGGTTAAGGGGAAGGGGTAATTTACCTGCAACCTTTTACGTTTTAACAAGAATAAAGTACTTGAAAATTCATTTGAACTTTTTCAAACAATGGTAATTGTTAAAAATAAAATAATTTTGTTGCCAGGCAATAAAATTATAATTTTTTCATTTTAATGTAAATTATGTATATATTAGAAAATATATCGTGCTTGGCAGGCAAGCATATTTCAGATTATAAGTCTTAGAATATGGAAGTCATGTATGGTTCTCCATACCGATATTTACTTCCATATTCCTTAAGGAATGGAAGTATGGTGATGGCAAAAAAAATCGTGTTCGAGATTATTGCAGATTCTGATTCTACTACACTCAAAACATGAAAAAAAGTCGTTTTCCGAAAAGTGTCTGTGTGTCTGTCTGTCTGTCTGTCTGTCTGTCTGTGTGTCTGTCTGTCTGTCTATCTGTAGATTTTTTTTCTATGGCAAACGATAACTGCCGCAAATTCAAACAGAATCAAATAATTTTTTGCATACAGCCCGGTTTTGCAGAGTTCTCGCGACCTATTGTTTTTGGTGAAGATCGGTTGAGGGAAAGGGGTAGTTTACCTGCAACGGTTTTTTTTTAGCAAGGGTAATTTTGTTTGTTTGGCAAACGATAACAGCCGCAAATTCAAACAGAATCAAATAATGTTTCGCATACAGCCCTGAACTGTAGAGTTCTCAAGACCTATTGCTTTTGGTGAAGATCGGTTAAGGGAAAGGGGTAGTTTACCTGCAACGTTTTATGTTTTAACAAGGGTATTTCCTATGGCAAACGATAACAGCCGCAAATTCAAACAGAATCAAATAATTTTTTGCATACAGCCCTGATTTGTAGAGTACTCGCGACCTATTGTTTTTGGTGAAGATCGGTTGAGGGGAAGGGGTAGTTTACCAGCAACGTTTTTTTTTATCAAGGGAAATTTTTTTTTTTTGGCAAACGATAACAGCCGCAAATTCAAACAGAATCAAATAATGTTTCGCATACAGCTCTGAATTGTAGATTTCTCAAGACCTATTGTTTTTGGTGAAGATCGGTTGAGGGAAAGGGGTAGTTTACCTGCAACGTTTTTTTAACAAGGGTATTTTTTATGGCAAACGATAACAGCCGCAAATTCAAACAGAATCAAATAATGTTTTGCATACAGTCCTGATTTGTAGAGTACTCAAGACCTGTTGTTTTTGGTGAAGATCGGTTAAGGGGAAGGGGTAGTTTACCTGCAACGTTTTTTATCAAGCGTATTTTCTATGGCAAACGATAACAGCCGCAAATTCAAACAGAATCAAATAATTTTTTGCATACTTCCCTGAATTGTAGAGGTCTCAATGACTTTCGATTTTGGTGAAGATCGGTTAAGGGGAAGGGGTAGTTTACCTGCAACCTTATACGTTTTAACAAGAGTAAAGTACTTGAAAATTTATTTAAACTTTTTGAAACAATGGTAATTGTTAAAAATAAAATAATTTTGTTGCCAGGCAATAAAATTAAAATTTTTTCATTTTAATGTACATCATGTATAAGAGAAAATATATCGCGCTTGGCAGGCGATATTAAGATTTAAATATAAATCTTAGAATATGGAAGTCATGTATGGTTCTCCATACCGATATTTACTTCCATATTCCTTAAGGAATGGAAGTATGGTGATGGCAAAAAAAATCGTGTTCGAGATTATTGCAGATTCTGATTCTACTACACTCAAAACATGAAAAAAAGTCGTTTTCCGAAAAGTGTCTATCTGTCTGTCTGTAGATTTTTTTTTTTATGGCAAACGATAACTGCCGCAAATTCAAACAGAATCAAATAATTTTTTGCATACAGCCCTGATTTGCAGAGTACTCGCGACCTATTGTTTTTGGTGAAGATCGGTTAAGGGGAAGGGGTAGTTTACCTGCAACGTTTTTTTATCAAGCGTATTTTCTATGGCAAACGATAACAGCCGCAAATTCAAACAGAATCAAATAATTTTCTGCATACAGCCCTGATTTGTTGAGTACTCAAGACCTATTGTTTTTGGTGAAGATCGGTTGAGGGGAAGGGGTAGTTTACCAGCAACTTTTTTATCATGCGTATTTTCTATGGCAAACGACAACTGCCGCAAATTCAAACAGAATCAAATAATTTTTTGCATACAGCCCTGATTTGTAGAGTACTCGCGACCTATTGTTTTTGGTGAAGATCGGTTGAGGGGAAGGGGTAGTTTACCAGCAACGGTTTTTTTTATCAAGGGAAATTTTTTTTTTTTGGCAAACGATAACAGCCGCAAATTCAAACAGAATCAAATAATGTTTCGCATACAGCCCTGAATTGTAGATTTCTCAATACCTATTGTTTTTGGTGAAGATCGGTTGAGGGAAAGGGGTAGTTTACCTGCAACGTTTTTTTAACAAGGGTATTTTCTATGGCAAACGATAACAGCCGCAAATTCAAACAGAATCAAATAATGTTTTGCATACAGTCCTGATTTGTAGAGTACTCAAGACCTATTGTTTTTGGTGAAGATCGGTTAAGGGGAAGGGGTAGTTTACCTGCAACGTTTTTTATCAAGCGTATTTTCTATGGCAAACGATAACAGCCGCAAATTCAAACAGAATCAAATAATTTTTTGCATACTTCCCTGAATTGTAGAGGTCTCAATGACTTTCGATTTTGGTGAAGATCGGTTAAGGGGAAGGGGTAGTTTACCTGCAACCTTATACGTTTTAACAAGAGTAAAGTACTTGAAAATTTATTTAAACTTTTTGAAACAATGGTAATTGTTAAAAATAAAATAATTTTGTTGCCAGGCAATAAAATTAAAATTTTTTCATTTTAATGTACATCATGTATAAGAGAAAATATATCGCGCTTGGCAGGCGATATTAAGATTTAAATATAAATCTTAGAATATGGAAGTCATGTATGGTTCTCCATACCGATATTTACTTCCATATTCCTTAAGGAATGGAAGTATGGTGATGGCAAAAAAAATCGTGTTCGAGATTATTGCAGATTCTGATTCTACTACACTCAAAACATGAAAAAAAGTCGTTTTCCGAAAAGTGTCTGTCTGTGTGTCTGTGTGTCTGTCTGTTTGTCTATCTGTCTATCTGTAGATTTTTTTTCTATGGCAAACGATAACTGCCGCAAATTCAAACAGAATCAAATAATTTTTTGCATACAGCTCTGATTTGCAGAGTACTCGCGACCTATTGTTTTTGGTGAAGATCGGTTGAGGGGAAGGGGTAGTTTACCTGCAACAGTTTTTTTTTAGCAAGGGTAATTTTGTTTGTTTGGCAAACGATAACAGCCGCACATTCAAACAGAATCAAATAATGTTTCGCATACAGCCCTCAATTGTAGAGTTCTCAAGATCTGCTGATTTTGGTGAAGATCGGTTAAGGGAAAGGGGTAGTTTACCTGTAACGTTTTATGTTTTAACAAGGGTATTTCTTATGGCAAACGATAACAGCCGCAAATTCAAACAGAATCATAATATTATTTGCATACAGCCCCAAATTGTAGAGTTCTCAAGACCTATTGTTTTTGGTGAAGTTCGGTTGAGGGAAAGGGGTAGTTTACCGGCAACGTTTTTTTAACAAGGGTATTTTCTATGGCAAACGATAACAGCCGCAAATTCAAACATAATCAAATAATGTTTTGCATACAGCCCTGATTTGTAGAGTACTCAAGACCTTTTGTTTTTGGTGAAGATCGGTTAAGGGAAAGGGGTAGTTTACCTGTAACGTTTTATGTTTTAACAAGGGTATTTCTTATGGCAAACGATAACAGCCGCAAATTCAAACAGAATCAAAAGATTATTTGCATACAGCCCTAAATTGTAGAGTTCTCAAGACCTATTGTTTTTGGTGAAGATTGGTTAAGGGGGAAGGGGTAGTTTACCTGCAACGTTTTTTTATCAAGCGTATTTTCTATGGCAAACGATAACAGCCGCAAATTCAAACAGAATCAAATACTTTTTTGCATACGTCCCTGAATTGTAGAGGTCTCAATGATTTTCGATTTTGGTGAAGATCGGTTAAGGGGAAGGGGTAGTTTACCTGCAACTTTTTACGTTTTAACAAGAGTAAAGTACTTGAAAATTTATTTAAACTTTTTGAAACAATGGTAATTGTTAAAAATAAAATAATTTTGGTTGCCAGGCAATAAAATTATAATTTTTTCATTTTAATGTAAATCATGTATAAAAGAAAATATATCGCGCTTGGCAGGCGATATTAAGATTTTTTTCTATGGCAAACGATAACAGCCGCAAATTCAAACAGAATCAAATTATTTTTTGCATACAGCCCTGAATTGTAGAGTTCTCAAGACCTATTGTTTTTGTTGAAGATCGGTTTAGGGAATGCCTACCTTTACAAGAACTCATGTAATATTCAGTGATAATATACAGGGAACTTGGCATATCTGAATGAACCAGAAGTTTACCAGAAGTTTGTATGATTATTTGTTAATAAGTTTAGAATGTTAAAAAATATTGGTATTCAACCATTGTAGTACAATAAGTACCGGTAAAACTAACTTAGGGTGTGATAGGCCAACTGAAGACTAGAACTAAACATTGTATTTTTGTCAATTTAAGATTTTACTTCCATGTTCCTTAAGGAAATGGAAGTATGGTGATGGCAAAAAAAATCGTGTTCGAGATTATTGCAGATTCTGATTGTACTACACTCAAAACATGAAAAAAAGTAATTTTTCGAAAAGTGTGTGTGTGTGTGTGTGTGTGTGTGTGTGTGTGTGTGTGTGTGTGTGTGTGTGTGTGTGTGTGTGTGTGTGTGTGTGTGTGTGTGTGTGTGTGTGTGTGTGTAGATTTTTTTTTTTTGGCAAACGATAACAGCCGCAAATTCAAACAGAATCAAATAATTTTTTGCATACAGCCCTCATTTGTAGAGTACTCGCGACATATTAGTTTTGGTGAAGATCGGTTGAGGGAAAGGGGTAGTTTACCGGCAACGGTTTTTTTTTATCAAGGGTAATTTTGTTTGTTTGGCAAACGATAACAGCCGCAAATTCAAACAGAATCAAATAATGTTTCGCATACAGCCCTGAATTGTAGGGTTCTCAAGATCTGTTGATTTTGGTAAAGGTCTGTTAAGGGAAAGGGGTAGTTTACCAGCAACGTTTTATGTTTTAACAAGGGTATTTTCTATGGCAAACGATAACAGCCGCAAATTCAAACATAATCAAATACGTTTCTGCATACAGCCCTGATTTCTTGAGTACCAAAGACCTATTGTTTTAGGTGAAGATCGCTTAAGGGAAAGGGGTAGTTTACCTGCCACGTTTTTTGTTTTATCAAGGGTATTTTGTATGGCAAAAACGATAACAGCCGCAAATTCAAACAAAATCATATAATATTTTGCATACAGCCCTGAATTGCAGAGTTCTCAAGACCTGTCGTTTTTGGTGAAGATCGGTTAAGGGAAAGGAGTAGTTTACCTGCAACGGTTTTTTATCAAGGGTAATTTTTACTTCCATATTCCTTAAGGAATGGAAGTATGGTGATGGCAAAAAAAATCGTGTTCGAGATTATTGCAGATTCTGATTCTACTACACTCAAAACATGAAAAAAAGTCGTTTTCCGAAAAGTGTCTGTGTGTGTGTCTGTCTGTCTGTCTGTCTGTGTGTCTGTCTGTCTGTCTGTCTGTCTGTCTGTCTGTCTGTCTGTCTGTCTGTCTGTAGATTTTTTTTCTATGGCAAACGATAACTGCCGCAAATTCAAACAGAATCAAATAATGTTTTGCATACAGCCCTGATTTGCAGAGTACTCGCGACCTATTGTTTTTGGTGAAGATCGGTTGAGGGAAAGGGGTAGTTTACCTGCACAGTTTTTTTTTAGCAAGGGTAATTTTGTTTGTTTGGCAAACGATAACAGCCGCACATTCAAACAGAATCAAATAATGTTTCGCATACAGCCCTCAATTGTAGAGTTCTCAAGATCTACTGATTTTGGTGAAGATCGGTTAAGGGAAAGGGGTAGTTTACCAGTAACGTTTTATGTTTTAACAAGGGTATTTCCTATGGCAAACGATAACAGCCGCAAATTCAAACAGAATCAAAAGATTATTTGCATACAGCCCTAAATTGTAGAGTTCTCAAGATCTGTTGTTTTTGGTGAAGTTCGGTTGAGGGAAAGGGATAGTTTACCTGCAACGTTTTTTTAACAAGGGTATTTTCTATGACAAAGGATAACAGCCGCAAATTCAAACAGAATCAAATAATGTTTTGAATACAGCCCTGATTTGTAGAGTACTCAATACCTTTTGTTTTTGGTGAAGATCGGTTAAGGGGAAGGGGTAGTTTACCTGCAACGTTTTTTTATCAAGCGTATTTTCTATGGCAAACGATAACAGCCGCAAATTCAAACAGAATCAAATAATTTTTTGCATACGTCCCTGAATTGTAGAGGTCTCAATGACTTTCGATTTTGGTGAAGATCGGTTAAGGGGAAGGGGTAGTTTACCTGCAACCTTTTACGTTTTAACAAGAGTAAAGTACTTGAAAATTTATTTAAACTTTTTGAAACAATGGTAATTGTTAAAAATAAAATAATTTTGTTGCCAGGCAATAAAATTAAAATTTTTTCATTTTAATGTAATATAATATTTTTCATTTAATACAGCAATAAAAAGGCAGGTAAGACACAGCCTGGCTGTTTGGCTGAAAATGATTTTAAATATAAATCTTAGAATATGGAAGTCATGTATGGTTCTCCATACCGATATTTACTTTTTCTATGGTAAACGATGACAGCCGCAAATTCAAACAGAATCAAATGATGTTTTGCATACAGCCCTGTATTGTAGAGTTCTCAATACCTATTGGTGTTGGTGAAGATCGGTTAAGGGAAAGGGGTAGTTTACCAGCAACGTTTTATGTTTTAAAAGGGTGTTTTCTATGGCAAACGATAATAGCCGCAAATTCAAACAGAATCAAATACGTTTTTGCATACGACCCTGTTTTGTTGAGTACTAAAGATCTATTGTTTTTGGTGAAGATCATTTAAGGGAAAGGGGTAGTTTACCAGCAACGTTTTATGTTTTAACAAGGGTATTTTTTTTGTGACGAACGATAACTGCCGTAAATTCAAAGAGAATCAACTAATGTTTTGCATACAGCCCTGAATTGTAGAGTTCTCAAGACCTGTCGTTTTTGGTGAAGATCGGTTAAGGGAAAGGAGTAGTTTACCTGCAACGGTTTTTTATCAAGGGTAATTTTTTACTTTTTCTATGGTAAACGATGACAGCCGCAAATACAAACAGAATCAAATGATGTTTTGCATACAGCCCTGTATTGTAGAGTTCTCAATACCTATTGGTGTTGGTGAAGATCGGTTAAGGGAAAGGGGTAGTTTACCAGCAACGTTTTATGTTTTAAAAGGGAATTTTCTATGGCAAACGATAAGAGCCGCAAATTCAAACAGAATCAAATACGTTTTCGCATACGGCCCTGTTTTGTTGAGTACTAAAGATCTATTGTTTTTGGTGAAGATCGATTAATGGAATAGGGTAGTTTACCAGCAACGTTTGATGTTTTATCAAGGGTGTTTTATATGGCAAACGATAACAGCCGCAAATTCAAACAGAATCAAATAATTGTTTGCATACAAGCCTGAAATGTAGAGTACCCAAGACCTGTCGTTTTTGGTGAAGATCGGTTAACGGAAAGGGGTGGTTTACCAGCAACGGTTTTTTTTCAAGGGTAATTTTTTTCCATAGTAAACGATAACAGCCGCAAATTCAAACAGAATCAAATGATGTTTTGCATACAGCTTTGTATTGTAGAGTTCTCAATACCTATTGGTGTTGGTGAAGATCGGTTAAGGGAAAGTGGTAGTTTACCAGCAACATTTTATGTTTTAACAAGGGTAATTTTTTATATGACGAACGATAACTGCCGTATATTCAAACAGAATCAACTAGGTTTTTGCATACCTTTTTGAACTAAAGAGAACTCAAGGTCTGTTGATTTTGTTGAAGATCGGTTAAGGGAATGGGTAGTTTATCAGCAACGTTTTATGTTTTAAAAAGGGTAATTTTATATGACGAACGATAACTGCCGAAAATTCAATGAGAATCAAATAATTTTTTGCACACTTTCCTGAGTTGCAGAGAGCTCAAGGTCTATTGATTTTGGTGAAGATCAGTTAAGGGAAAGGCGTAGTTTACCGGCAACATTTTATGTTGTAACAAGAGAAATGTTTCCATGACGAACGATAACTGCCGCACATTCAAACAGAATCAAATATTTCTTTGCATGCTTCCCTGAATTGTAGAGGACGGAAGGTCTGTTGATTTTGGAGAAGATCGGTTAAGAGAAAGGGGTAGTTTACCTGAAACATTTTATGATTTAACAAGAGTAAAGTACTTAATTTTTATAAATAAAGTATCCTGATAAGAAGCTCATAGTAATCCACTGTAGAAACGTAGATGAAATGGAGAGGTTAGGTGAACGGGGTGGAGGTAATTTTCTATTATTAAAAATTATAGTTATCGGCAACAAAGAAGTAGTTTTTTGTTAAAATTGCTTCCCGGGCTCTTTAGCCGTAGTTCAATGTTTTCTGCAAAACCAGACTTTTCGGCAGTGCCATCGACTGCCATCATCGGTGAAAATCGAGTGCGAAAACGTGAGGTGGTATACGTTAGTGACCACAGTACTGTGGTTAATGCTGAAGCAATAAGTAGAAAGACGTAGTTTCTATGGAAATATTTCATTTCGAATATGATTTTAAATATAAATCTTAGAACATGGAAGTCATGTATGGTTCTCCATACCGATATTTTACTTCCATGTTCCTTAAGGAAATGGAAGTACGGTGATAGCAAGAAAAATCGTGTTCGAGATTATTGCAGATTCTGATTGTACTACACTCAAAACATGAAAAAAAGTCATTTTTCGAAATGTGTGTGTGTGTGTGTGTGTGTGTGTGTGTGTGTGTGTGTGTGTGTATGTGTGTGTGTGTGTGTGTGTGTGTGTGTGTGTGTGTGTGTGTGTGTGTGTGTGTGTGTGTGTGTGTGTGTGTGTGTGTGTGTGTGTGTGTGTGTGTGTGTGTGTGTGTGTGTGTGTGTGTGTGTGTGTGTGTGTGTGTGTGTGTGTGTGTGTGTGTGTGTGTGTGTGTGTGTGTGTGTGTGTGTGTGTGTGTGTGTGTGTGTGTGTGTGTGTGTGTGGATTTTTTTCTATGGCAAACGATAACAGCCGCAAATTCAAACAGAATCAAATAATTTTTTGCATACTGCCCTGATTTGTAGAGTACTCGCGACCTTTTTGTTTTTGGTGAAGATCGGTTAAGGGAAAGGGGTAGTTTAGCGGCAACGGTTTTTTTTTATCAAGGGTAATTTTGTTTGTTTGGCAAACGATAACAGCCGCAAATTCAAACAGAATCAAATAATGTTTCGCATACAGCCCTGAATTATAGAGTTCTCAAGATCTGTTGATTTTGGTACAGATCGGTTAAGGGAAAGGGGTAGTTTACCTGCAACATTTTATGTTTTAACAAGGGTATTTCTTATGGCAAACGATAACAGCCGCAAATTCAAACATAATCAAATAATGTTTTGCATACTGCCCTGAATTGTAGAGTTCTCAAGAGCTTTTGGTTTTGGTGAAGATCGGTTAAGGAAAAGGGGTAGTTTACCAGCAACGTTTTATGTTTTAAAAGGGTATTTCCTATGGCAAACGATAAGAGCCGCAAATTCAAACAGAATCAAATAAGGTTTTGCATACAGCCCTGATTTATTAAGTACTAAAGATCTATTGTTTTTGGTGAAGATCGTTTTAGGGAAAGGGGTAGTTTACCGGCCACGTTTTTTGTTTTATCAAGGGTAATTTTTTTCTATGGTAAACGATAACAGCCGCAAATTCAAACAGAATCAAATGATGTTTTGCATACAGCCCTGTATTGTAGAGTTCTCAATACCTGTTGGTGTTGGTGAAGATCGGTTAAGGGAAAGGGGTAGTTTACCTGCAACGTTTTATGTTCTAAAAGGGTATTTTCTATGTCAAAGAGCCGCAAATTCAAACAGAATCAAATACGTTTTTGCATACAGCCCTGTATTGTTGAGTACTAAAGACCTATTGTTTTTGGTGAAGATCGGTTAAGGGAAAGGGGTAGTTTACCAGACACGTTTTTTGTTTTATCAAGGGTATTTTATATGGCAAACGATAACAGCCGCAAATTCAAACAGAATCATATAATATTTTGCATACAGCCCTTATATGTAGAGTTATCAAGACCTGTTGGTTTTGGTGAAGATCGGTTAAGGGAATAGGGTTGTTTACCAGCAACATTTTATGGTTTATCAAGGGTAATTTTTTATGACGAACGATAACTGCCGTACATTAAAACAGAATCAAATAATTGTTTGCATACAGGCCTGAATTATAGAGTACCTAAGATCTGTCGTTTTTGGTGAAGATCGGTTAAGGGAAAGGGGTAGTTTACCAGCAACGTTTTATGTTTTAACAAGGGTATTTTTTTTTTGACGAACGTTAACTGCCGTAAATTCAAAGAGAATCAACTAATGTTTTGCATACAGCCCTGAATTGTAGAGTTCTCAAGACCTATTGTTTTTGGTGAAGATCGGTTAATGGAATAGGGTAGTTTACCAGCAACGTTTTATGTTTTATCAAGGGTGTTTTCTATGGCAAACGTTAACAGCCGCAAATTTAAACAGAATCAAATAATTGTTTGCATACAGGCATGAATTATAGAGTACCTAAGATCTGTCGTTTTTGGTGAAGATCGGTTAAGGGAAAGGGGTAGTTTACCAGCAACGGTGTTTTATCAAGGGTAATTTTTTTCTATAGTAAACGATAACAGCCGTAAATTCAAACAGAATCAAATGATGTTTTGCATACAGCCCTATATTGTAGAGTTCTCAATACGTATTGGTGTTGGTGAAGATCGGTTAAGGGAAAGGGGTAGTTTATCAGCAACGTTTTATGTTTTAAAAAGGTTAATTTTTTTATGACGAACGATAACTGCCGAAAATCAATGAGAATCAAATAATTTTTTGCACCCCCTGAGTTGCAGAGAGCTCAAGGTCTATTGATTTTCGTGAAGATCAGTTAAGGGAAAGGGGTAGTTTACCTGCAACATTTTATGATTTAACAAGAGTAAAGTACTTAATTTTTATAAATAAAGTATCCTGATAAGAAGCTCATAGTAATCCACTGTAGAAACGTAGATGAAATATCTATAAATGGAGAGGTTAGGTGAACGGGGTGGGGGTAATTTTCTATTATTAAAAATTATAGTTGATGGTGGAGGGGAGAATTTTTTATATGTGTACTACGTTATCGGCAACAAAGAAGTAGTTTTTTGTTAAAATTGCTTCCCGGGCTCTTTAGCCGTAGTCCAATGTTTTCTGCAAAATCAGACTTTTCGGCAGTGCCATCGACTGCCATCATCGGAGAAAATCGAGTGCGAAAACGTGAGGTGGTATACGTTTGTGACCACAGTACTGTGGTTAATGCTGAAGCAATAAGTAGAAAGACGTAGTTTCTATGGAAATATTTCATTTCGAATATGATTTTAAATATAAATCTTAGAACATGTAAGTCATGTATGGTTCTCCATACCGATATTTATTATGTTAAGAATTGTTATAAAAGAACATTATACGTATCCTAGTTACTTCCATGTTCCTTAAGGAAATGGAAGTATGGTGATGGCAAAAAAAATCTTGTTCGAGATTATTGCACATTCTGATTTTACTACACTCAAAACATGAAAAAAAGTCATTTTTCGAAAAGTGTCTGTGTGTGTGTGTCTGTCTGTGTGTCTTTCTGTAGATTTTTTTCTATGGCAAACGATAACAGCCGCAAATTCAAACAGAATCAAATAATTTTTTGCATACAGCTCTGATTTGTAGAGTACTCAAGACCTATTGTTTTAGGTGAAGATCGGTTAAGGGAAAGGGGTAGTTTACCTGCAACTTTTTTTTTTTTAATCAAGGGTAATTGTTTTCTATGGCAAACGATAACAGCTGAAAATTCAAACAGAATCAAATAATGTTTTGCATACAGCCCTGAACTGTAGAGTTCTCAAGACCTTTTGGTTTTGGTGAAGATCGGTTAAGGAAAAGGGTTAGTTTACCTGCAACGTTTTATGTTTTAACAAGGGTATTTTCTATGGCAAACGATAACAGGCGCAAATTCAAACAGAATCAAATAATTATTTGCATGCAGCCCTGAATTGTAGAGTTCTCAAGAACTGTTGTTTTTGTTGAAGATCGGATTAGGGAAAGGGGTAGTTTACCTGCAACGTTTTATGTTTTAACATGGGTAGTTTTTCCTATGATGATGATAACTGCCGTAAATTTAATCAGAATCAAATAATGTTTTGTATACCTCTCTGAGCTGTAGAGATCTCAATGTTTGTTGATTTTGGTAAAGATCAGGTAAGGGAAAGGGGTAGTTTACCTGCAACATTTTATGTTTTAACAACAGTAATTTTTTTATATGACGAACGATAACTGCCGCACAGTCAAACAGAATCAAATATTGTTTTGTATACGTTCCTCAATTGTAAATGACTGAAGGCATGTTGATTTTGGTGAAGATCGGTTAAGGTAAAGGGGTAGTTTACCTGCCACATTTTATGTTTTGACAAGAGTAATTGTTTCTATGACGAACGATAACTGCCGCACATATAAACAGAATCAAATAATTTTTTGCATGCCTTCCTAAATTGTAGATAGCTCAAGGTCTGTTGATTTTTTTGAAGATCGGTTAAGGGAAAGGGGTAGTTTATTAGCAACATTTTATGTTGTAACAAGAGAACGTTTATCATGAGGAACGATAACTGCCTTAAATTCAAACAGAATCAAACAATTTTTTATGTATGTGCCTGATTTGTAGAGGACTTAAGGTCTGTTTATTTTGGTGAAGATCGGGTAAGAAAAATGGGTAGTTTACCTGCCACTGCTAATGTTTTAACAAGAGCAATTGTTTATATGATGAACGATAACTGCCGCACATTCAAACAGAATCAAGTAAGTTTTTGCATACATCCCTAAATTGTAGAGATCTCAAGGTCTGTTAATTTTGGTGAAGATCAGTTAATGTAAAGGGGTAGTTTATCTGCAACATATTTTGTTTTAACAAGAGAAATATTTTCATGACGAACGATAACTGCCGTAAATTCAAACAGAATCAAATAATTTTTTACATATGTGCCTGAGTTGTAAGAAGACTCGAGGTCTTTTGATCTTGGTGAAGATCGGTTACGGGAAAAGGGCAGTTTACCTGAAACATTTTTTGTTGTAACAAGAGTAAAGTACTTAATTTTGATAAATAAAGTATCCTGATAAGAAGATCTTAATAATCCACTGTAGAAACGTAGATGAAATATCTATAAATGAAGAAGCTAGTTGAACGGGGTGGGGGTAATTTTCTATAAATGAAAATTATAGTTAATGGGGCAGGGGATAATATTTATATGTGTACTACGTTATCGGCAACAAAGTAGTAGTTTGTTGTTAAAATTCCTTCCCGGGCTGTTTGGCCGTAGTCCAATGTTTTCTGCAAAACCAGACGTTTCGGCAGTGCCGTCGACTGCCATCATCAGTGAAAATCGAGTGCGATAACGTGTGGTGGTATACGTTAGTGACCACAGTCCTGTGGGTAAGGCTGAAGCAATAAGTGGAAAGAAGTAGTTTCTATGGAAAGGTTTAATTTCGAAAATGATTTTAAATATAAATCTGAGAACATGGAAGTCATGTATGGTTCTCCATACAGATATTTATTTCCACATCTTTTCTATAGTTAAATGGCAAATTCGTTTGTGCGGCATTATGTCCTCTTATCCTGTTACGTACAAATATTTCCTGTTGCTACTACTACTACTATTATTATTATTATTATTATTATTACTAGTAAGTTTCCGGAGCTACAGAAATCGCTCGTTATTTGAGATTGACTCGGAAAGTCAGGTATCAATCGGCCTCTGTCTTTCAGACTTCTTTTATTTTATTTTCACTTCCTCCTATTACGTACTATTCCTTTTAAGTTTCCTAATATTTCACGTAGAGACCATGGCGTGGTGGATAGTATGTGTATCAATATATTACTTATTTCGATTCGATTCCTTCCGGAGGCAAAAAAGTGATACTAATAATTCGTACAGTGCTATGTAAAACATTTGTTTGAATAAATTATACAGTATGTTGTCTTTCTCTGCAAAATGGTGGTATAAAATACCACTGTCTTACGTAATACGAGAGTGTGAGTGACCCACATTGGAGTATCCGACCAGAAAGTGCTAGGCAGGTTGGTAAAAATAAGGTTGCGTTTCAGATGGCAAGGTTATCGGTATAACATCGTTCAGAATGACGCATTAAAACCGGTTTGTATTTTCATTTCTACAAAATTTCCCATCTGTGGAGCAAAAATGGTCCGCCAATATCGTTGAATAGTTCGAATTATTTCTTGAGGAACTGAAATAAATCATAGTTTTAATTTTGATTTGCATCTCTTCCTTGCCTTTTGAAAGATTTGAGTACACTTTCAAATTTATATGAATAAATTTTCTGTTTACGTAAATTTATTTATTGACCATTTATTTACACAATTAATATCATCGTCGTCATTTTCGCTACTTTCATCATCTAGTCGTTGTCTGGTCATTGCACTCGTCATCTCTTTATTAGAAGCCTTATGCGTTTCTTATCCATCTTTCATGGAATTTCAAGGGTTTAAAAACAGTGGTACCCTCATCTATTTACCTAGCTACAGGCTAATAACCCGTACAGGGGAAACTTGAATTATTCCTTATGTAAAAATTAAACAAATAACTTTTCATATTTAATACCGGTTATCGTTAAATTACTTCACCCAATTCAGTTATCTAAAAACGTATTTGATAGGTATGTCCATTGTTAGTACCATTATAGTACCATTGTTATACTCTTGACTTTTGTCTGTATTCACCATGAGCCTTATTGTAAAATGATTGCCGTCTACACTGGTAAATGAAAAGTAAAGAGCTGCCTTGCTAAAGTAACGAACGGCGCTTTGAGCAACGGCTCTTTTTATTAATTTTTACTTTATTGCCATCTCCAGATGTAGAAAATATAATTTTGTATTTTATTTTTTATATTTATATTTATTTGATTGCTTTAGTCAATGTGTAATGTTAACTACAATCGTGTTACTTTATGGTGGCTGCGCGAAAAGTAGGGGTAGTGGGGAACAGACGTGGTCAGTCCTAATCTCTCCATGTCAAAAACGTCTGTTTACTATGGTACAGCCGTTACTATTCAGATTGACGAATTCAGAATTATGTAGATATTAGACCATGGATTTTACACATTGATTTCCTGACTTCATTCAACTAGTCTTTGAAATTTTATTCAGTATTACTGAAAATTTTATCAATTTTTTTATAAATATGTAGCCTACTTATGAAACCAAAACAATGTTATTTATTATGTAATGTAAATAATAGATAACTCACTATTACAAATCAAGTAACAAATCTATAACAATAAAATATATAGTGAAACATAAGAAACACAATCGAAAATGACCAAAACTATACTTATATGCAAATACCGCTAAAATACATGATATAAAAGTAAAACGTGGGTAAAATATTCATAACCGTGCATAAAATGACGAATTTACATAAACCCGAGCCCTATTAATTATTTTACATTGAGAAAAGTTTTTATTGTCAAAATTGGCCACAAAACTGAGTTTTTTGTAACCGTTCAAGTTGAGCTCAAATAAGTTCTATGGGCTTTAGGTCAAGGTGATACGGAGGCAGACGAATAACGGTGTGGCTGTGATTTCGTAGATCACAAGTCTATTTCATAGTGTTTTTACAAAGATTTATTCATTTTTACTAATTTATATATGCATCGCGTAAACATATTAAATGTAAAAGGAATTTTCTTATTAGGTGACCACTAAATTAAGTCACTTCTTGTAGAATTTGATGTGGTACATTCTTCAGATTGGTAATTGTGGCAAGGTGCATTATCTAAAACTAACACAGAGTTTTTTGGTAACCCCAAAATTAGTTTCCAATTACCCATTTATCGAAATCTCTATTGTTCATATCCTCATTAAAATCACCCTTTTCTTTGTCCCCTATTTAAAAATCAATAACCCACCATCGATAAACCTTTGACCTGCCTCCGCGTGGACTATTATAAATCTGTCTTCTTCATTTAATGGCACATGGCACATTTAATGGCTCCTTCACTGGTACCACGACTTTTTTTTACTGTATGAGATGTGTAGGCCTACACGATTTCGTAAAGTTATTAGTCGTTCTTCTTACTTCACATTTATCAGAATCATCAACATTAGATTTTGTAAATCTTCCTTTCGTTACGTGGTGTTGTAAAATGCGGTGACTATAAAGTGCGGTGGGCTATTGTTACCCCACCCTCTTTTACTCTTTCAGAAACTTCTGTTGCTGATACTATTCGTTTTGAGCCTGTTTTAGTGGAATACTTGTCCCATCTTTCTACAAACTTACACGTAGGCTATTAGAAATCACTTCCCAAGTACAATCTTTTTAGCAAACTTTGACGTAATAAGAAACATTTTTTCTGATTATTTAATTAAATAAAATCATATTGTAAAAAGCAACAATATTTTTAAGCAATAAAATAGTAGTTTAAACAAATACAATATCAGAAAACACATCTACAGACAGTATTAAGTGACTTTTGAAACGTGATTTAACAACAATACAGACTAACAATTAAATCAAATGCAGGCCTTTACGTTTCACGGTAAATGTTTTTGATAACACATCAACACTTACGCACTCAATGAGGTGTAAGGTTGTAATAACAAAAAAACACATCACTGCGCATGTTACTTTCACCAAGGTTGGCGACCACCATAAAATAACGAGGGAGTAACATTACTTGTAATTTTACATTATTGTTAACAGACAGGTATTTTCCCAAGCATTGTACCTGCACTAATTTTCGATATTTGGATTATGCGACAGTCGGTATCGATATGTAATGAAGATTGCTTATAATTTTAGTAAAATTGTAGACAGCATGTTATTTGATTGTTTCATGCTATTACATTGTTTGTTTTCAGTCGTAATAGGTTTTAATTGTCATGTAAATCTTATGCGAAGATGTTTTTATCAATATTACAGGTTGAACCTGCACCCGTAACAACAAGCAAAAATGGTCACCCCTTGCGGGTTACTATACATGTCTCACATTATGTGATAGAAATCGCTTTTCGCATCAAACGTTAAATTTTACATATTTTTTGTTGCCGAACCCCATTTGTAGTTTTCGTTTCTTTTTCTGGACTGGCACTACATTTACAGTGTTTTCGGCATGTTTATGTACACCGTGAAGATGGTTCAGATATAATTCATCAAGCTATGTCTTCACTTACTTATTAAACGTTATATTTTGCCAACCATGAGTTTTAAAAAAATAATCTTAAAAACAATATATTTATACTTAACCTCATGCATTAAAATATTATGTAATTTTGTATTACATTCAGCAATTGGTATGTAATTTTGTTACATTTACAATTGGTATACGACTACTTCTTCACTGATTACGTACCGATACAATCGCGTTCTCAGAACATCGTAAGTAAAGCTACAGTTACATTGAGAAAGTATCAGTAAGAATTTTACAAAAATATGCGCATATTCTGCGTTTTGTAGTAACGAAGCCGCTCGTCGTACATATCTACACACAATGTTTATGTATTTAAGTAACACGTTTTCAGTACGTATAAACTGCGCTAGATATCGGATGTACAGTATTATGCTTTTAGAATATATAGGCCTACCTAATGGAAATTAGATTTTGTTACTTAAAAAAATTAAATAGACATTCAAACTAGCTAACAAAATTATTTAGCTATCGGAAATTTAACTTAACACTTATAAGAGGCGATTGTAAGTTGATAAAACATTCTACAATAACATTATTTTAGTCTAACTCAAATTCTATCATTTCTGACTACGCATATAAATATAATTTCTGATATAAACGCATATAAATATTGTGTACACATATCTCTGTGTTCGTGGACACCCATAGGATACTATAAGAGCGACTGAATTTATTTTAATGAAAAACTAGTTTCTATCGTTAAACCACTTCTTATGATTGTTATTTACAGTACTCATGTTTTACAGTTCAAAACACTGGATCAGTATATTATTTCAAAGAAATATGGTGTTTTTCAGACACTGGCCTAGGTTTTTTAAACGACGAACGAATTACCATCCAGCAGCTAAGAAAGAATCACTTTCAAAGAGACTGTCAGTACAGTAGTTTGTTTTGAATTAACAGGAGAAACAAAATCTCAGTTATCACTGAAATAATTCCATGCCTAACTTATATTGTAGAAATCATTATACAGGTTTTTTAAGTAAACTTTACTGTTATTGTTGTTTATGACCGTTTATCAAATTCAGAACGGTATACTTCGTGGCAACAATGATCTCAGCAACAGCAGTATCAACTACAATTTAAAATTCGCAGAAGTAAGAGAAGAAAGTCAAATTATGGAATACTGCCTGCCTCATGCATATTGAAAACATATTTTTCGCCAGAGGTATTAAATTCTTGATGTCTGTATGCTAGACTAATCCGTCTGATGTTAATATAACATTAAACACCAAACTATAAACTGATAATTAAACAGTTAAGAATCTAAAGACATGGAAATAGTTAACAAATTAAATATTTGTGTTCTTCGTTTCACAGACAGAATTACCTGCGTGTTCAACATTAGCAGATCGACGTATTGATAGCTTAAATAATGGATAACCCGTAAGTCTCATTCACCAATGTACTCTACAAATTAATCTTCAAATTTTCTCGTACTCCAGTAACTAGCATTAACGATACAGAGTTAGCAAGAAAAGACTACTGAATAGAGCGTACTTATCGGTTTATAGATTATCTATTTAGATAATGGCTTTAATACTTCTTTCCATGTTTTTATGTAACGATGACAGGTGCGGTATGAAAGTATTTTCACACTCATCACCAAAACTGAAACAGATCACACGTGTCTATATGATTTACCACTATGTGACTGGTTCTGATATTCTCAGAAATCCATGCATGTATGTATTATGTATTCATTATGTTACATTTTCATTATTTATACAACTAACCATTCTGTTCGTAAGCCAATTATTTTATTTGTTTAATACAAGTGCCCCCTACTGTGTGAGGTGTTCAGCAATATATTTTACACCATCTTCTTCTGATAGTTCCTATCCGTTTCGGATGTTGGGTATCATACAGACTATTTTAACTTTCTGCACTGCTGGACGGAATAAGTCAGTTGTATTCATGCCAAACCAGATCCTTAAATTTCTCAGCCATGATATTCTCGGTCGCCCAACTCCTCTCTTTCCAAGTACTTTTCCCTGTAGTATGGACTCTAATAAGTAAAATCTCTGTTCATTTCTCATGAGATGTCCCAGATACTGAAGCTTTCTTATCTTCGCTGTGTTAATAACTTCCCTGTCTTTCTTCATCTTTCTAAGAACTTCAAGATTAGTTATAAGTCCTGTCCATGAAATGCTCAGTATTCTACGATAGAGCCACATTTCTTAGTTGTGTACCTATGTTCATCAGTGTCACAATAGTTTGAACCTGGCCATCAAATTTTGCTTATTCCCAAGATTGTGATATTCATTCATTTCATTTCTTGGATGGCATAATGTATTTTCCCAACTTGGGCCACTGTTTTCACATTCCAAGTGCATATTTTCTACGGTAAATAAATATAACCATAAATCATAATAATAACCAATAATTATCATAATTCAAAGGATCTCAAAATAATACTACAATACTAAAAACATTTTACATCCAAAATAATAAAAAAATATCTCAAAAGGCTAGAAATTTATATATTAAATTATCTTGGACTGTACACACAATAACAAAAATTAAAGTCCTATTTACCATTAAAATCATACGAGTACCTGTTGAATTGTATTCATAAATATAGCCTATAATTTAGACCGTAAACTCTTATTTTTACATTTTCACTCCAACCCTATCTACATTGTCACCACTTTTATATTTCTCCATTAAACATCTATCTTTTATACTCCCTCTTTAATTCAGATCTATCTTTCAGATTATTCACACACGCACACACGCACACACGCACGCACACGCACGCACACACACACACACACACATTAAAATATATATTGAACTTGCTAGAATTTTAGCTACCGGTACTCATTTTCAAGTGAAGTGGTTTTATCCAAATTTTTTTTGTACACGTGACGAGAAATAACATTAATTTCGTAATTTCGCGATACCTGCAAAAGTTATTGGAATGTTTTGTGAAGAAAAGCCAATACTATTCATTGCGATATGTCGCTTCCAGTGCGTGTTTCTGATTTTACTGAAACGAAACAAGTGACATTCAGTAAAATATGACTAAGTTGGCATATAGAATTTCTCATAATATTGGTAGATTTGAACAAATTAGTTATAAATGAGCAAACTATAATATGAATGAGTAGAATAGAATGTAAGTAGTATTCATAAGATACCATTTATTTTCCAACCATCACTAAGATGCTTGATCTAACCACTATAATCTGACTCTTTTCAAACAAAAGCTATTTACTGAAATTTGTAGAACTATTTGTTTTATTTCGACGTGATATTACACACTCCATTTTGACCTTCACGTGACAAACGGAATTAGATTTGTTGTTTTAAGATTTATTTCCACTAGGCCTACAGTTGTCATGTACTTAACATTTTAAATAACAAATAGCTGGTTTTTACATTTAAAAATTTATCTCATAATTATCTCGATAAGTTTTCTGAACTGAGAACTTCATATACGGCACTATGGTGCCCGGCTTACTCCCGTACACCTTGCGCTCCTAGGATAGCAAACTGATTCAACGCGTCACGAAATAGTCGAAACGAGAGAGCAGTGTTGCCAGGTCAATCAAACCTCGTTTCCTCACATAGCTACCCAAAATTTCCTCGTTGCCACAAATATGTGTGCGTTAAACAAAGCATAATATTTTAAAGAATATGAGCATATTCTAAATGTTTATATACTATTTCAAGAATAACTTAAATATTAGAAATTATTTTATTCTTTATCTGTCTCGCGTTTGATCACATCTGATGACAAAATGTTTGGCGTTTACTTCTGGACCGCCACCACAGCGCAGCACTACGGTCATTTATTTCATCATAGTGTATCACGTTACATAAGCGTTAACTTCAGGTCCACCACCAGAGTGCAGCACCAGACGAAGATTTGGTGATTACACAGTCGACTTAATTAAATAATAATATTTTTAATTTCTTGTAAAAAATTGAATTATTATACTGCGCATTTCACATTCTACTTTTCATTTAATATTGTGTAAATCATATTGTTACATTGAAAAAAATTTGTTGTTACATATTGTTTGTATATGTATAGGCCCTATATACTGAAAATAATACGACGTGTGATACGATTCTATTTATGCTCATTTTAAATATCGATTTCTTGCAATAAAATACATACAAACACTATTATGCCCTCGTCTCATGTAATTATCCATTCACTCTTATTTGAATCTTAATCATTTATAGCAAAATCTCTCTTACTCCAAATACGATGAGCAGCATTTTACACGTTGAATCAGTTCACTCGTCACTCGATACTGAAGTTCTCACTTCTGGTGTGAGTCTCACGACACACCTGTTTTCTTAAAAATTTATAGTAAATCAAATAAATCAACTAAGCAGTTTTTCCAAATCTTGTTAAACATTTGAAGTTTCCCGTTCGTTCTTGGCGTCTGTTTCAGCAACTGTCTTCTCTTTATAATAACGTTTATAATTGATTGGGAAAGCCAGATATCTTCACTGCCAGGCAAGGTTATTTAATTGTTTGTAATACACTATCTCGAAGCGTGTCATTGCCACCGGTAGGCAGATTATAATCGTAAACATTAATCGGTACGTCAAGCATTTTTGAGCTATAAGGAAATACTAATCATTACGTGGACAGTACTGAGTCGTTAAGTAAATAATCCTTATTTATACGAATCGTATCCTTGCTTAAATTAGATTGTAGAATTATTTATTTTATATTCTTTTTAAATTTGTCAAATGATGTAGATAGCCTTCAATACAATCTTTATATGGTATCTACATATAATAAACATTTGTACAGACATTTGTATATACGTTTATCTAGAGGTTTAATGCAGGATGAGAAGAATTCGGTTAGCATAGAATAATAAATTTGGGAAAATAAAATCCGACTTTTTAACATGATAATATTTTTAGGCTGGGGGTCATTCCACAAAAACGTCATCGAAAAACGTGACGCTTCCACACTTTCGATTCCCCACAGTCTAGAAATTTGATATGTAAACGCATCAAAACAGAAATAATCGCTGCTGACATTGAGTATAGCAAACGTTTTAGTGAGAATAAATTTGGTTTTACATGCTCTGTTTGTGATCGTCTGTGGTTTGGAAATGATTTACGTAATCCACCAAACGTAATCCACATTATACGTTTCAAAAGCCTAAAAACATCATGCTTCGATGTTTCGGTTTCGTCGAAATTATTTGAATGCTTTTATACTTCTAATTTTAATTTAATTTAATTTAACTACATTTAATTTTTATCAAACTTCAACTGCAATACATCGCATACATCATCAGTAGAAGCTATTCAAGTAAAAACGTAAAAATATAAATGAATAAAATGTTTACTTAAAAATAAACAAAATCAAAGACCAAAAGGATTACCAAACCAATGTTGCACCTCTCCAAGGTAGTATTAAGTGTATTGGCCAAGACAACACATACGTTTCGTGTCGCTTTTTGTATATTATTGCAGAAGTGAATAATAGGTCAAAGGTTGGAAAAATAGTAATTACGTGTGTACATTTGATAAAGAAAAACTTATGAAATGGGATAATTATCCGAAAGGACTTAAGTCAGGGAGGTATTGTGGGGGGGCAACGGGACGGGAGGGTGGAAAAAAGTTGACGACTTTTGTTAATCTCTTAATTATTAGGCTCTTTTATTATTTTTTTAGCTAGTTACTCTTTTTTGAATGTTTTTGCGTATACGTTTGAAATATGAAATACAGGAAAATCAATTCAGTCAGTACTTCTAAACAAACTCTCAGTAGCACGAGTTTTTATTGTGTTATTAACGTTTACTTTAATAGGATTGATTTCAGTGTTGTTACCACACATTTTTCAGCTACAGTACGTTAAAGATAGTAATGTTGGTTAGTCTTAACTTGTTTTTTTCTTTTGTATGAAGCGGACTCGACCGGACCCCGGACCAAATTCTAGATACACCACTGTCTTAAGTACTTTGGATGAACAGAGTTGGAAGATTTGGACTCGGACTGTGACAAACAAGCTGGTTTGGAATATGAGAAGTTACAGCTAGCAGAAGTAGGTGTGAGAAGTATACTGTATGCGAGAATTCTAAAAAAAGTTATTTTAGGTTTTTTGAATATAACTCAGTGGTTAGAATACGTATGCTTAATAGTTCGTGCCATGGCAAAATAGTATTATAAATTCTCTATGTTGTTATGTATGATAGTACACTTGTTAATACATGTAACTACATAGTTTAACATAGTTTATACATAATTTTTTTACATGTAACTGTTTATTGTTACAGTTGTTTACGAGTGCATCTGTTAGGTCTTAAGACGAACGTTGTTAGATTTGTACTTATTGTAAATGAGTATAAATGCTCAATTAGTCTCAGCAATATTCTGAGTTGTATGTTTAATAATATTTATTTATAAATGAGAACACACTTCTTTTGCTGCTCTGAATCATTCAATTTTTATTCCTTAATTTTCTTATTATAATAATTTTCTTTTCTTCTATTAATTAATAACAAATTTTCCTTTTTTAAGGTTCCTGCTCCATCTAGCTTTCGGATGCATAAAAAAATTGTTATCTCAGTGTAATAACCGAATTAACAATCGTCTTCAGCAAAATTATAAATTCATACAAGTTTTACGTTAATAACATACATGAAGAAACAAAAATTTAATGTGTAGTAATTAATTGTTGTTTGTGTATGATTGTTTGGATGTGAGTTCTTGTGATTATACAAAAAGAAATCAATTCTGATAATTTTACAAACTTAATATTACACATTACAAATATAAAACTAAAAAATACTGTGTTTGATAGAGTATTTGATAAGATGCCTCGCCTAATTTAGCGGAGTTTCGTCTGCTCCTAACAGACAGTAGATAAAGCATCCTGCAAAGAGTAACCTTCTAGGTCGTTAGTACATATTCATGTATATTACTTGCAATTTCTAGTGCCAAAACTGTAATGCGCATTGCACTCCTTCAGTTTTTTTTTCTGAAATACCGGTTTTTAAAGACATTCGTTTATTTATGAGATAATGGTATATGAATATGCAATATACGAATAGGTATATCAAACAATATTAATAATTCTATGCCATCGCAACACACACACATGCCTGGGCGGGCATGAAACAAATATAAGAAAGTTAGGCAAAGGATAAAAAAAACAAAGTCAAGAAAGCGGTAAAACGTAACTGACCATGAATTTGTTTTAGTGGAACCGAACAGTGCTGCTACAACTCACACTGGTAGGCATTATTGAAATTAAAAATAAACAGTTCGTAATGAAGTAAACAAATGTGAAACAAATTTATTAATAATCATGTTGCAAACGATTCAATTACGGATAGGAGTAAATACGAATTTGAGAAAGGGATACTTGTTAAAATTGTTGGCTGAAAGAAAAGCTATAGTTAACCGAATAATTAAAAAAACAGTTTTGTTTATGCTTGTGTGAAAGCACCACAAACGTGATTAATTTCGTAAAATCAACATAAAACAAATTATATAAATTAAATTAATGTTAATTAAACACACACACACACACACACACACACACACACACACACACACACACACACACACACACACACACACACACACACAATCTAATAGAGACAGCCGTGGTGAAATTAACGGTCAGAGCACGTAATGTCAGCTGGCAGTTCTAGGTATTAAAATAGTCATGATAGTTTATCGTCTCATGTCCTCTATGTCTTACCGATTTGGACAGATAATCCAAACAGGCATTATTGTTTTGGGTGTTACTTCCAAAGAGAAAATTACAGTCCACAGTAACTAAATTATCTTCAAGATTAGCAGAAGAAAACCCACGTGATGTCGGCCCTCTAAATTAATACTATAGTCGCTATAGTCGTACCTTTGTCATACGGACTGGCTTCAGTCTCAGATTATAATACTAGTCGGAGCGTTCCGTGAAAATATACGCAACTCAGTCGGTCGGCAAGACGTGTTACGACGTTAAACGAGTCCTGCGAAATTCGTTATTCGTAGTATGCTATGGATAACTCAAACGTTTTCCATAGCACGATTTACACGATTTTCTACTGTGATAAAAGGAACAATGCCAGTAGGAAGGCTGGATAATTTGATATTATTACCGTAGACATTGTTAGAGTACTCTGTTACGCTGAAACAGCTGTGAATGACCTCCAAGTTCTGGTATAATTATAGTTTGTGTATAGTGTAATAATTTCTTACAGTACCAAGGTCTAAGGTAGGGGTTACCGTCCTACGTTACTTGACAAATGTACGGAGTATGAACTGAGGTTATATTTTAGAGTTCCCATACAACAATGGGAAACGTCACAAAGAGAAAGACAGCGAAACTATCGGTAAGGAGAAAAATAAAAATTGGTTAGACAACGGTCTAGTCAAACGGTAGCCTATGTAATGTAAGTTATATTTGCTCTCTTTATTTTCGCTTCAGCTGAACACGAAACTAATATACAGAAGTAAATTTAAACTAAGAAAATAAGTAGTCATACTCCTTTAGAGATAATAAGTGACAGTTTTCTACAGTAACGGTTGCTAATCCGTGATTCACGATTTAATAATTGAGTGGTACGTGGGAAACTATTGGTAACGTCAACAGACATTTTCGCAGACGGACAGAAATGCAGAAAAGTTATTTTCACAGTGACGTAGGATTACAAAAAAATCATCACATGTTGTACAGGTGCTTACGATTAAGGCTGTATTTTAACGTAATATGTACAATATTAAAACTACATGTGAAGTTTAATCTGAAAAATCTTTATTGAAGGTCATAGGTAAAAGTCATAGACCGAGTGACAGCAAAAGTTACTAAATCATTCATGAGTAGTAATGTAATTTATGCGTTTTACCTTATACTGGGCCCTTCTATTTCTGTAGGCTCATTCGATTTATTTTCTTGGAAATAATGACAAGTTGCCAGTATTTACTAATAAATTTAACATATACAATGGGTGACTTCTATTGTGGTTTCGTTTTGGTCACCCATTACTAATGCATTCATTGTTCCGCCGTCGTTATAGTTGCTTTGTAGTTGTAGTCAACACTACAAGTTAATTAATCTCGAAACTGTAATTCTTCTTTACTTAACAATAGAATCTTACTCTGCGTACATAGGAAATGTAATTTTGCTCGTTACGTATACGTTAATTAGAACGTAGAAAAAGATTGGATTCTTATTTAATAGAAAATAAACATGATTTAATAGAAAGTAGCGTACGTATTTATTACGTTAATGTGCAAAATATTTTATTTAAAAAAAAACTAACTTTCCCTTTCTGTTAATATTTTGGAGAAGACATAATGAAGAGCTACGTCAAAGACTGTGATTCAGTTGCACATTACACCAGCGGCACTGGTTCACGGTCAGTGATACTATTTTACAAATTGAGTTTCTGATCGTGGGCGTAAATACTAACAGAAGTCAATTTAATTCCCTGCTTTTGTAGACATTAATTATATAGGTTGCCGTGACGCCTCCGTGTTTATATTTGCCAAGCCAATAATACCCATTACAGCGTGCGTGTCTCATATATTTTTCATTGACACTGTCATTTCGTTACCCTCTCTATAGTTAGGTATCGTTTCGTATAAACTAAAATGACAGTACGTACGAAATAAAATTTCTGTTCCAAAAATTTTAACCACTTTGAATGACTAAACAGCTTGATGCTCCTGGCAATTATTCTGCTCTGGAACAGGGGTCTGAGACCAAAGAAGCACCTATTAGCTGAGGTGATTATTCGCTTTATTTCTTCTGTTGTTTCCCCATCAGAGTTAACTTGGCATCCTAAATAAACAAAGTTGTTAACTTTTTCGAAGGAATAGATGCCAATTTGGATGTGCTCTCCTTCTCTAGCCTCCTGTCCTGTGGCCATGTATTTTGTCTTGCTTTCATTTATTATGAGACCCAGCCTCCTTCCGGGACCTTCAAGAGCAAGGAAGGATTCAGTGACTGCTCGAAGGGACCCCCCGATTATATCTAGGTCATCGGCGTATCCTAGGACCTGCACCAACCTGTTGAATACAGTCCCGGAGGAATCTATTCCAGCATCTCTCATAGCTTTTTCTAAGGCAAGAATGAAGAGGAGGCAAGCAAGAGCATCGCCCTGGAGGACTCCCTTTCCATAGTCAAACTCTCCTGATAAGTCATTCTGAATCCTCACCATGCCCTTCAGTGTCAGCATTGTCATCCTACACAATCTTATTAATTTCTTTGGTATGCCCCGTTCTTCAACAGCAGTGTAAAGTTCTTTTCTGTCAATGCTGTCGTATGCATTTCTGAAATCTATGAAGAGGTGATGGGTTTGTAGTTTATGTTCCCTACCTTTCTCCAGAATTTGTCGGAGTGTGAAAACCTGGTCTATTGTCGATTTTCCTCTTCTAAATCCGCACTGATATCGCCCAATCACCCGATCAGCATGTGGAAGCAGTTTTTGGTACAATATATGGGACACTATTTTATACGCCACAGGGAGAAGAGAAATGCCTCTGTAATTGTTACAGTCTAGTTGATCTCCCTTTTTATAAACCGGACATATAACTGTCTTCTGCCAGGCTGTTGGCAGTTTCTCTTCTATCCATATATCAATGACAAGGTGATGAAGGGTTTTAACCAGCTCTGGGCCATTGTTTTTGAAAAGCTCCGCAGGAATATCATCAGAACCGGGAGCTTTGTTGTTTTTAAGGCTTTCTATTGCAGCTATCAGATCATCTTCATCCGGAGGCTCGATGTGTTCGTGTTCCTCTAGCACAGGTGGTACATAGTTGTCCACCTCGTCATTCTTAGAATGAATAAATAAATTTCATTGTTTATGTTTGTTATTTACTTTTCGGCGAAGTAAATATTTTCTAATTATGTAAAACAATTCAATGTTGAATCCGTTGACCGACAGAATTTTGTTTTTCTTAATTCCTGTAATACGACGATTGTCTTCAAAACAGTGAGCCGTTAGTCACATACTAATGGGTAAAGTATGTGAAGATGCCTACCCATTCTCGTTTATTTTACAGTATCCTGAAATGACCTGTGCAATTTTTATCACTAACTGCGCATAGAATTGTTATTTGGTGAGTCGTTGGCTATGTAACTAACAGAACGCTCAATGTAAGCCTATACTTTGTATCACCGTACCAGGGGGTCCTAAATCAATTTTCTGGAGGACTCCTAGGATGTATTGTATAATATGTAATATAATATAATATAATTGTATAAATAGATAAACATGTATTACATTTTCTTCACATCTTATAACCATCTGTACCCTAGGGTAATGAAAAGTATTTGAGAAACTCTGATACAGAGTCACAAAATAGTCTTAGATGTCTGTCAAAGGTTTCATCCCATCGCTTCACATTTCGCTATTTAATTATTACTGAATAATAATAGTTTTAATGGGCTATGAATGTTTTCTTCGTTTCTTCAGATTCTAAGTGACAGATAAGTAAATTTTGTAGAAGCTAACTCTGTTTTCAGTCTAGAAAAATAAAAGGTCATTCAGTCTTTCAGCTTCTTACATGATTTCAGTGTCTTGTTAGTTAGTTTTCTCCTACCACTGTAGACTGTTTCAGCAGAAAACAGTGATCATTAAAATTCTATGATGTGATGACAAGACGTCAGAGATTTCACGAAAATTTATACCTAAATTAGTACATGCTTTGTTTCCAAATCTTTCGTTTGTTCAAATTTCTTCCGAACAAGTTTCAAAGAACTAACAAGAGAAGATAAGCAGTTGCCAAATTACGTACGTATTATTACACTGTACATGTATAACATCTAGGCATTTCATTCATTTGGACGTTCAGCATATTTCAAAAGCAGTAATAGATATCGACATAAATTTTAGTTTAGTATAATAATAATTCTTTACCCCTATATACAACAAGACATGCAATGATAAATCTTTATTCACACTTAATTACCCTTTTAACTTGTCCTTAAATTGGTTTATCATTAATGATAAACCATCTAGACCTATATGATATATCATTAATGATAAAATCATCTGTAGATTTATAAAATCCATTTTATTCTTGAACAACTGATTTTCAGTTACTATAAATACGGTAATAATTATATTAAAGAGCATAACGTAATATACCAGTATTAAACATTTTTATTTACTTTTCTGTAAATACAATTCTTTCACAATTTACTTCGTTCCTTCAGGAAACAATCTTCACAAGAGACAAGCCTGCCAATATGCAAAAAGAAGCCAATTTCTTTATCTGGCTTGTATGGGTAGGTCTGTTAATTCACCCAGATAAAAGTAATTTTTTGCTATAGGAAGCTGCCGGGTAAAGGTAGTTGAAGGACCGGAAGCTTGATGGTGAAACGAGACGACAAGAAAAATAAGAGGAAGAAGTGAATGAAAATACAGGTACTTAGAACAAATCAAAAGCAGTTTCAAAACCTTTAAACTTTCCCCTGCCGTTAATAGTCGTTAATATTCACTTTTCTCTTATGACATGTCCTATCCAGTTTCTCTTCCTCTCCGGTGTTTTTATCTAAAAATGTTCTGATTTCCTACATTCTGTTCAGAACCTACTTGTTACTCATTCTCTCAAGCCATTTTTTCTTTTCATTTACTAAATAATTAAACAGAAAATCTAATGTCTCCCTCTGTTCCTCGTTTTCCATGTTTTACCTACTCATAACAGAACGCTTCACAAACATTACTTTGCCATGGGCCGCTGGTATACCCGTCAACTTCACTAAAGCAAGCAAACTCATTTCCAGATCCACGTTACTGCAAAATAAGTTCTTCTTATTAAAGGCTTCTTTAGCCAAGACATTTCTTATTCTAATCTCTATTTGCCCCTCCACCCTTCCGTCAGCGTACTCTCCAGCATACTATTTGTACTTTTCAACTTATTTTTCCTCCCTTTGTCATGGCTTCATGTTCTCACTCTTATTATTTCTCGTAACGTTTGGCTCCTTAAATTTATCTTCATCAAATATTTCTCACAACTTCGATATTTTTCAGTGTTATTAAGTAAATTTATCATAATGACGGTGAAACTGATACAATTTACCTTTAGTCAACCCTTCTTCGTTCTCCAAATTATTACTTACCACCTCTATAGTGGTTGACAATTTTTTGATACTGACTTGTGTAATTTACAAAGTAATCAAAAGTTAATGAGTATGTAACTTATGACACAAAATGACTTTATATGAGAAGTAAACAGACGTATTTTTCAATCTACCACATAGTGTGATGCTTGTTCCGTCAGGTACTGAATACCGGTTATTCTTTGGCATACATTCAACTCATAAATTATAACAGTGAGTGACCATCACAAAATGATAGGCTACTCCAATGTCATGAAAATCCGGAAGCTATAACGAACACTGAGTTTAACACATGGTACTAATCATCTCGTCTATGCACTGTGGTAATGAGTAGCAAAATACAGTACATGTATTAGATACGTAAGAACCCCCCCCCCACACACACACAAAAAGCCATACAAACATACAAGATTGTTACAAGTCAGTATCGATTATGTGAATCTTGCGTGATGTTTCAATGATACAAAATGAGTCAATAAATTAAATGCTTCTACCAGGCCCTCAACAACGATCTGCGTCACCCGGGGTAAACATGGCCACCCCCACCTGGGTTGGTGAGGCAGGTGTTGGCAAATTTTTTAATTCTGTTGTACAGTAAATTAACAGAACTGATTTAATATCACCTTGTAATGTGTTCAAATTAAATAACTTACGATCCAACTTACGCTACAGAAATGTATTTTCTCCATGATTGGCTTAAAAGTGACCAAGCAACTGTTTTCAGTCCTAGTTAAAATATATCATTTAATTTTGTACGTGAAAGTTTTTAGGTTGTTTGAAAGATTATTTATTAATAATTACATAATTATATTAAAGGATATTCATTATAATATATGATGGTTAACATTGTTTATTATTTTTCAGTGAAGGGTTAGCGAGGATCGGTAAAAAAATAACACAAATTTTAACTTACAAGGGTCATTTCATAAATAATGTACATAACTTAATTTTTTTTTATTTGCTTACATGTTTATTTTCTTGCAACATCTCTTTACAATCCTTCAATATAGTCTCCCTGCTTCTCAATTACCGTGTTCCAACGTGTAGAAAGCTTTGCAATTCCATCTAATACGCCATCTTTGTTCATCTGACGAACGGCTTGGGTAACGGCGGCAGAAAGCTCTTCAAGAGATGAATAACGATGTCCTCCCATGGGTTGTTTCAACTTTAGGAATAAGTCAAAGTCTGGAGGACTCATGTCAGGACTGTAGGGTGGATGAGGTAACACTTCCCAACCGTATTAAAAAATAAAGGCGACATTGTTTCTGTTCAGCACTCAAGCAGTGAGGGACCCATCGCGCAGAAATTTGTCTCTTGTTCAAATTTTGTGTCAGAATTCGGAATACGGACGTTGTTGAAATTCCTGTGGCTTCAGAAATTTCCTCACATGTCACACGACGATCTTCTTCAAGAGCATCTGCCACAAGTTTCACACTTCTTTCATCTGTTGCTGTTTTCGGCCTTCCTGGTGTTGCGTCGTCGTTTATGCTTACACGACCTTCAAGAAAACGATTTGCCCAGCGAGAAACTGTACTACGGTCCACTGTTAACGCACCGCACACTTCACTTAAAGCATTGTGAATTTCGGTTGGGTTTTTGCCACGTAAAGTTTCGATCTTAATGTATGATCTTTGATCCTCAACAGTCACAGAACCCGAGACCGGTGCAGGCTCCATTTCTAAATCGCGTTATTAAAAAACAATACACGGTATTGATGAAACAAAAGCACGTGCTTCTTCCTGAAGCCTTGAACTACAACTGACGTAACAATCACTATCGACGCGTCCTTCACTACGCAGTGTTGCCAACCTGTGCATTTATATGAAATGTCCCACGTAGTTGTGTCCACGTTTCGACAGTGTTTATTGCCATCATCAGGACCTGTGTATGAACATAAAAGAAATGACAAACACAACAGAACAATTATTTGGGTGAACGTGTTCGTGTATGTGAGTGTATGTTATTACTGTTATATATGTATTAGGCCTACTATGTATTATATATTGCAACAATACATATACAGGTATTTGCATATTTGCCAAGGGCAGTTTTTTTTTATATTGTAATTAGTGTAAATAGAATAAGGAACAGTTTTATACAATTTTGTGCAAGAAAATGCAGGATCTGTCCTGTCGAGAGTGCACCTGCTTCGATAGTTAAAAATACGGCGTGTGTGTGTGAAGAATATGGGGTGAGCGTACGAATTGTTTGTTGTCAATTAATCAGGTCTTAACAGGATTATAATAAACTAATTGCTTGTGTTAAACCTGTAAACAAAGACTTACACCAATTATTAAGACACCATTATATCAAGGGATTTTTAACGAGTATGGTGATGTAAAATTTATTTCCAAAGGTGCAATATTAAAGATGCTAACTAAATAATGTTAATTGCTAGTGTAATTGAAGAGTAATTAATATGTGTGGTATATGTGAGTGACTAGAAAAAAATTACGCAAACAATGATATCACTCATGTGACGAGTATGTTCATGAGTTCGCGATAATTAACCAAAAAGTGAGTGTAATAAAAAGGACGCTTTGGCGCAAACTGACCATCTCTAGCTTGTCGAAAACAGGCCTGTACCTGTCAAATCGCCATCAGTATAAATACCACTGGCAATTTTGGGCGATCACACACTCAGAGTCAAGAAATCTACACACGACGTCAGGCTGGCCGTTTGCAGATCGACCAGGACACACACACACACACACACACACACACACACACACACACACACACACACACACTACCACACTCACACCAAGATGTAAGGAGGAACTCTGGAGCATCACCAACAGCAACAACCCATAGAGACAACAAACACCGCATCAACATAGTCATCATCATCATCAGCATCAGCATACTCTCAGGATTCTGGACACACACACACACACACAACGGTAACGGCAGATATACGCAGGTGATACAAAAACAATTATATATTTTTTATTGTGACGAGAGCTCTTGAAAAGAACTTAAATATGAACAGATAATAATTAGATTTTTAAAGTAAAATAGTAGTTAGATAAGAGAGTGTAATTTAACAACAACTTGTAGAAAAGAAATACTAATCTTTTTTTGTATTTTTGGGTGTGTCAGTATAAATCAATAATAGATTGGAAAGAAATGTAGGCCTATTATCATTTTTATTTGTTTATAGCAACAATAAATTCATTCTTGAATCTTAACATTATTTTGTTGGTAAATGAGTTGCTATCATTAATTAAAATTTGAGTTAATTTCAGACACACAAATAGAAAGAATTTAAATAACTTGTTTAACATGTTTGGTTAGTTAGTAAGATTATATGGGTGTTTATTTTTGTTGTATGTTATGAATAGCATAGCAGGTTACAGTATATTTGTAAAGCCTATAAAGGTGAATATTTATTTGTTTAACGTTTGAAATTTTAATATTTGAATATTTTTCTAAAAATTAATAAATCTTAAAATGATTATTTTGAAACTGTTTTAAATTATTATTTCATGTCAACAACATCTCACTCCTCTTTAAAAATTATTTAATTATTGTGCAACTACATATACTTGACGCAACGAGAAACAAAATCCTGCAACCTGGCCGGTGTAATACATATTATAGTTGCGTAATACATATTATAGACATCTACAAAAAAGAAATTGATAATAGACTAGTAGACTTATTGCTAACAAATGGGTACCCCCACAAGATAATTTGCAAAATATTGCGAGAAAGTTACAGACATAATCATAATATGGTAGATAACACTAAAACCCAAATAAATAACTTAGACGTGACTAATAACCAAATAAATGGTAATACACCTGTAGGACAGAATACAATATCCAGTAATCAAGATAACACTACTACAACTAAAAAATATTTTTCCCTTCCATATGTCAAATCATTATCAGAAAGACTTTCCAAGATCCTCACTAATGCTAATCACAATACAAAAATAGCTTTCAAAAACGTTAACACTATCAATAATAAATGTTTTACGCATACTAAAGACAGGGATGAAATAGAACTAAGATCCAACATAATATATGAAATACCGTGTGAAGAAAACTGTGGAAAAAAATATTACGGTTGTTCTGAACAGTATTTTAAAAGACGTATTTATCAACATAAATATAGCTGCCAGAAAGTAAATACTAACAGACCTGATCCCACGGCCCTAACACAACACGCCCGTACACACGGTCACTCGTTTCAGTTTCACAAAGCTAAAGTAATTCGTGCAGAAAGTAATCACTTTAAACGGCAATTCTTAGAAATGCTAACAATAGAGAAGAATAAACACCTTTCAGTTAACAAGAAAACGGACGTACAAAGTCTTAGCAAGCGTTATTCTAATCTTATTCACTCTTTTTAAAATAGACAATAGTTTACAGGTATAGGAATACTGAACAACTTTCTAGTTAGGTACTATTAAAATTTTATATCGCTGGCAGTCTGTCAGATAACTACATAACGCTAACACTATACAAATGTAATGTGTTATATGTGTATAAGTATGGAACAGTGATAAGTGTTTAGTGTAATGTGGTTGCTGTAGCTCATCTCACAGTTAATGTAAGTAAATAGTTATAGTAATGTATGACTTTACACACCTATACACACTTACAAATAATATAATTGTAGTAAGACTATATTTTAATGTTGTAGGCATGATTATGAGAAGAATAAATCTCGAAACGTCGCAAAACTGAGTTTTCATAATTAATGACCGAACCTCGAAATCATTAACAGTATAATAATACGGTCGATAATTAACATTCCTATATATATATATATATATATATATATATTACTGTTATGTATGTATTATTATTTATTACATATTACTGTTTGTTAATAGGATGTAACAGTTGCTTCAGGTGAAACACGGTTTAGTAAATTCAGTATTATTAAACATTACTTGAGAAGCAAAATGGGGCAAAATCGATTCCAAATTTCATTATTATTTTACTTGAACACAAGCAAGCGTCGACTGTTTGATACACGATGATATCACCAAAAAAGCTGGTTGCAAAAAATAAATCTTCGAAAGTTTTGGTCGATTCATTCAGTGGAATTGAATGGAGCATTTGAGTCTATTGAGTTATTTTCATAATAAACAATCCTTAAATTCGTAGTGACCGGCAATCAATGAATTTTTCAGTGAAGGGTTGGCGAGGATCGGTAAAAAATAACACAAATTTTAACTTATTTGTGTCGACGTTTCGACAGTGTTTATTGCCATCATCAGGACCTGTGTATGAATATAAAAGAAATGTCAAACACAACAGAACAATTTTTTGGGTGAACGTGTTCGTGTATGTGAGTGTGTCTACATGCGTATGAATGTATATGTGTATATGTGAAGGAGTTGAGATAATTTGTTTACATCTTCAAATGTTTTCATCTTCATTTATGTCATCTTTATCTTTAAATCGGGCTTCACATTTTTATATTTATTACGTTAACCTTGTATAGTTTATCCCTACTTAGAGTGTATAAACATGTCACTAATATGTTCTAGTTATCTTCTAGCTGAGCACAGCTAGTGCCGTTGCTTAACCCTGCTGAGGTGTTCGGGTCCTTTTTGACCCAAAAGATTTTGTTTTACGCTGCTGTTTGTTAAAAAATTATTAGATCAACTTTCCGTTTTGTGACTTTGTCAAATACCTATAAATAAGTATCATTCTCTAATATAAATTTTTTAAACCGCTTATAAAATTTTATGACACGTTTTTATACAAAAAAGTTGTTCGGGTCCTTTTGGACCCGTAGGTGAAGTAATTATTTTATTAATATTATAAGCTGTACTTTGGATTCAAAAGCTTCATTACTTTGTCTCGTTTGATGATTCAATGCATAGTCTCATAGTACAAGGTCACACTGGTTGCTACATTCCCTCCCAACTATTCCACTTAGCAACAGTGCCTGCCCACCTACAAGAAAGTTTTCCCTCTCCATCTGTCAGTCAGTGCTCCTTGAGCAGAGTGTGAGTGAGGTTGTTGTTATGTTATGCAGTGAAACATTCTTTTTTCAATTTCAGTAATTTTATTGCTCTTTCTTTGGTTTTATTACCATACTTGTGTTTAACCTAAAGTGGCTTTTGTATGAACAATGATGGACGTTGAAGAAGTGTTATCGGAAATCTCCGACGAAGGAGAAGTTGCTTCAGAAATTGAAGATAATATTTCTGAATGTGTGTCTTCAGATTTAGAAGATGAAGAAGTACATCATGAACCAGGAAATAACACTTTATTATCTAAAAACGGTGACATCCATTGGAAAACCAAGCCTGAGCTCCAGATAGGAAGACGTCCTTCTCATGATGTAATGACACTTACGCCAGGACCAACCAGGTATGCAACTGCACGTGTTACTGATGAATATTCGGCATTCAAAGTATTTTTCCCCCTCCAATTGAAAATATAATCCTGACCCAAACAAATGAAGAAGGCAACCGTATTTATGGGGAGAATTGGAAAAAAATTGACTCAACAGAACTAGACGCTTACATTGGACTTTTGTTACTGGCAGGTGTTTATAAGTCACATAATGAGTCAACTGAGAGTTTGTGGGATGAAACAAAAGGAAGGCCAATATTTCGGGCAACAATGTCACTGGAAAGATTTAAAATTATTTCTCGTATTTTTCGTTTTGATGATCGTCAAACTCGACCAAGTAGGCGCGCTTGTGATAAATTCGCACCTATTAGAGAGCTGTGGGAGAAATGGGTTGAAATTTTGCCAAAACATTTCAATCCTACCGAATATGTCACAGTGGTTGAAAGGTTAGTTGGTTTTAGAGGAAAATGCCCTTTCCGTCAATACATGCCTAAAAAACCAGCTAAATGTGGCATACAGTTTTGGGCTGTATGTGATAATGCCACTAGTTACGTTTGGAATGTCCAGCCATATTTAGGAAAGCCACAAGGTGCACTACCAGAGAAAAACCTTAGGGTAGTTCTGGATTTGACAGTTGGTCTGAAAGGCCACAATGTTACTTGTGACAACTTTTTTACATCGTATGGATTAGGCCAAACACTTCTCAGAAGAGGTATTACAATGGTAGGAACTATCAAGAAAAATAAGCCTACACTTCCTCCCCAACTTCTAGAAACAAAAAATGTACCTGCACTGACCTCAAAGTTTGCATTTACGAAGGATACTACACTGGTCTCTTATTTTCCAAAAGAGAATAAGTGTGTTGTACTACAGAGTACTTTACACCACGATGACAAAATAAGTTGTAATGATGATAAAAAACCACTGCTTATTTTAGATTACAACAAAACTAAAGGGGCTGTTGATACTCTAGATAAGATGTGTGCAAACTATACTTCAAAAAGGAAAACAAATCGTTGGCCCATAGTTGTCTTATTGATATTTCGGGTGTCAATTCTTTTGTTTTATTTACTTCCATCAACCTTCAATGGAAGCCAAAATGCAATGACCGGAGAAGAATATTTTTAGAAAACCTTGGAGAATCTTTGATCAAAAAACACATTGACAGACGACAGTATATGCCACGAAGAAAAGCTGCAAGAGATGTAGTTGAACGCGTACAAGCTGAACGTGCAGTACCAACTCGGTCTATTATGAAGAATCCAGATACAATGCAGAGAAAAAGAGGGAGGTGCCAGTTGTGCCCAAAAACTGACAATAAGACTTCTGTGAAGTGCTCAAAATGTGACAAGTTTACTTGCAAGAATCACCTCACCCATATATGTAACAAATGTTTCAGTGAAATTGTGTAAGTTTACGTAACAGAAACAGTTTACCTGACAGATAGTCTCGTAACATACAAATATAAGATTTTCCATTTTGTTTTTTGCCTGTGTTGTATAATAATTTAGAAATGACTTTAATCTTTGTCGTATAGAATAGTATTTCATAAAAATTATGTTCATGAAATAATGTACATTTTTTAATAATACAGATTTTTAAATTTCCAATAAACAGAATTTTAATAGCTAGATTATCAATAAAGTTTCTTGTTTCAGAATATAATAATGTGTTCGTTTGGTGCTTAGAAATCTTTACTGTATTCATAACAAATAAAAATACAGAATTATGTTAGTTTTAGTACACAAATAAATATATACTTACATATATAAAAATAAAATATGATGAAATATGCAAGGCAACATATATGATAAAAATGCTGATATACTGCATTGTTAGTTGATTATTTTGGTCATTCATTATCAGAACTTAGGCATAATGTATAAAACATAAATATGCATAGGCTACCAAGAAACTTTTTTGTTGAAAAAAATAATTTTTCCCGTATGGGTCATTTTGGACCCGAACGTCTTAAGTGTTGCTAAAATTTGAACACCCCAGTAAGGTTAACTTATTTAGTGTATTGTGAATTACTATAAGCAGGAGGAAACCTTCGGTATACAAATACTATTTGTCATTTTAGCACCCACTCCTAACACGGCGACCGGGGCACATGTCCCCTTTGCTCCCCCTTGTTGCGGCCCTGGCTTCTACTGTCAATATTCTACGTTAAAAACGAAACAAACAGCAAACAGTGTCAAGGTCGCTCGTAGCAAATCTGAATGACAGCAAAATATGGTATAATGTCAGAGGTGAAGGGACGCTGTGCTAAATTTAATGACGTGTAAGCCTAAGACATGTAATAGGCTTACTAAAATGGCACTTCACACACACACACACACACACACACACACACACACACACACACACACACACACACACACACACACATAGCCCTGTGAACATGAGACTGATAACAAATAAGAATACGAAATATTTCATACAAATAATAAATCTATCCAGACCGATGGTGTCTTTGGATGTACAGGGTAGAAAACAACTTCCGTATGTTTTGGAACCCTGGATACCCTTGACATTTGGCTGTGTGTTGTCACTGTTATAATCAGTGACATCGTACCTCAGCGTGGTAAATAATTAAAGATACTTGTTTATCAGTAATAGTGTTCTGTGCTCCGTCACAGTCGGAACATTAATTCTTGAAATTATTCACTTCCTTTATTTATTTTATGTGTACGAAGAATGTAATACAAATTAATTAATTCATCATATACTGGACTATGCCACATGTGCGCTCACCGACCTTGAACCTGCCTGTTTTGGTATAACTAGGTTTCGCTTTCTTACCAAGTAAGAAAAGATGACTGCTTAAATTTTGCTTCACTGTTTGCCTTAATTGGTCTCGGAGAAAGTTGTCTAGAAAGTTATTTGGACAGCACAAAACGAGGGACAAACCGTATTTGTATAACGAAGACTTCCCGTTGACTTCAGCGTATTTGCGTTCCTGCAGTTACTTACAGAAATATTTAGCAATTTATTGTATTTGTAGATAAAGCAAATCTTAAAACGATAAATGTGTTAATAAAAAATGGTTTATTTTGCAATTACAAAATAATTAATACTCAAAATTCAGTCTCATACATAATCTAGTCTTAAATTTAAGACTAGATTATGTATGAGACTGAATTTTGAGGATAAATGTGTTACTGCAATAAAGTTCGATGCCAAAAAGTCTTTCCATTATAGTATTAAGTTATAACAAAAAAATGTTGCTTCAGCAGGTGTGTTTTTTAAATTAACCAGTAGAATGTATTATTCAAATACCATCGTGTATCATTATGTATGATGTATATACATTAATGGAATTTACATTGGTGTAGGGTTTTAACTATTACTAATTAACTACATAACAAGGATAACTTTAACTATATGTAACAAGGATTTCACGGTTAATATGTACTACTATGCTCCCTGAGTTGCAGAACTCGCTCACTACTTTCAACGAAATACATTTATTATTAAATTAGATAGTTTTTCAATTATGGAAAAAGTTTCAAAAATCCCGATTACCTAACTATTTCTTTAATAACATAACAGTTGGACAGCACACAATCATACTATAAACACTAAAAATTAGAAACATTTTGATTTGGATTACAATTCCTTTTAGCCTGACACCCTGCTGAATTCACAATAAAAAAATTTTGATCTCTTTACTGAGCCCTATGTTTGAAAATTTTGAAATTTTCAGAACTTAAAACTTCATTAAGATTTTACTTGTAATTCTTTTCAATTTGATACCTCACACGAAATTTTACGATTTTATCAAACTTTTCACCCACTTTTGGACCCTAACATCCGAAAATTTTGAAATTAAAAAAATGAACACTATATTCAGATTGTGCCTAAAAATCTCTTTAATTTGATACCCGACATGGGCTTTTGCGATTTTGTTCACAATTTTGACCCCCTTACATTTTTGTCTCCCGCCTCCTATTTGGGGAAATAAATCTAAAAGCGATAGAGTTATGTAAGGTAAAAGTATGGACAGGAATGTAAAAGCTTTACGAAAATCGTTGATGCTTTGAAAAGTTGTCGTAAGACAGATAGACAAATGCCAAACGGTCGAAATAAAACTGAGCTCACTGGGCTCGTTCAATAACAGTTATAGATACTACCAGTAAAAACCCTTATCAAATATTAATAAAAACTATCACTGAAAGTGATATTACAAACATTGCAAACTATATTCTTCAACACTGTATTTATTAAAGAAGTGACAAAGAATTGACACAATTACTTTGATTTAGTCAAATAGGAAACAATAAAATTATGTACGGTAAGCGCCAACATTACGGTGAGTCGCGCTCAGACTGCTGTCATCTAGAGTGGTCTACGGCTTTCAATTAGGTTTCAGCGCTCTGTAAGGACGGCCAGTCTACATTACAGTATTTTGTGCTCGCTGGTACAAACATCCTTCCTTCCCCTCCCAAACCGAAGTACCAGAATTGGTTTGGGAAAAATCATTCCATTTTCCGCCACCTGAGGACCTACTGTATCCCGGACTAGCTAGTTGGAAACGGCTACGTAAAAATACATTTCATATATTCTGATTTAACTTAATGACACATATTATGAAATAACGTTCTTTCAGAGTATCACGGACCTCCCACCGACTCATCTGGAAACCTGAAATTTTAAGATTTCTTGAGTAATAATTTGAATATAACAATACTGTCTCGTAATAAAAATACTCAACAAACTTTTTGTTCAAATTTCCTTCTATTTGTAACTTATACAGATATGGTTATTGTACACGGTTTTCCAATCCGTGTTGTTTATAAATTTTGTCGGTATTTTTTATTTAGCGCTTTATTAGCATCTTTTAATTCGTTTTCTTTTAATTTTTATAGTTTTATTCACAAAGTTCTAACTCCCCACCCAAAGTCCCTTATAAGGAATCTTCGTTGCACCCCTGGCGAAGAGCGTTTACAAAACCGCTTAAAATCTATAACCAACACAGTAGCCTACTAAAGAAAATTTCATAATCTTTCATCTGAAACTGGATGCATCCCCATAAAATTTACAGGTTTTGTTGAAATCCAGAATAAATAAAAAATCTTAATTTGGTCTGAAAATTGTAAAGAATAGGCCAAATTCAAGTTGAATAATTTCCAGAGTACAATTTAAAAATTTATTAACTCCAGAGCAATTTTCTTACTTAAGCTTGTAAGGAACCAAGAGTATCACATTAAAAATAATATTTTCTAATGAATTTATTATTGAATAATAATGAAATTTTTACCAATTTTTGCCGTCTGTAAACATATTGTTTATCAACTGTAACGCTCCGTAAAAAAAAGAAGTTAATTCGACTTGTAAGGTCTTGTTTAAGAAAAATATACTGATATATTCAATTTTATTCAAAACATAAACATTTCATTTGTTTTAATTTTTTTAAATTATGTATTTTACATAATTTAATTACTACAAAACTAGAAATTATGTTATTATTTTTTTCGTGTTGTAAAAAGAATGTATAATGTGATGTTGATATTTGTGAAAAACAAGAGTGAAAAACTGGAATTTTCCATGGATTCCCGCAAATCCTTCAATTTTTGTTCTATCGGACGTTTATATTAAACTTTTTTTATATAAAGAGTTGTTTTAATTCACAAAACATAATTGTCTTTCCATTGTAACTCGTATAAAAGTATGCACAACTTCGTCTAACATAAAATTTTCTAATCTCGTTTCTGTCACTGAAAATAATGTTTGTTCATAGTTGCAGATAGTTCGCTTTGACTCCGATGTAAAAAAAAAAACTATCTATGCTGGACTACTAGGAATACAACAAGGCAGAGTTATTTATTTAATTGAACTAACTGAATTATTTATTACTGTGTATGTTATCGATTTTTTATAATTTTATATTTTAATTGCAAGTCAAGTCAACCTAATTGAAGTGTTTTGCTGATTCTGGCCTTAATTAACGCTTTATATAAGTAAGGTCAGAGTCTAAAAAAGTGTATATAGCTTTGTTCATAATTTTTCCCGGTACTTATATTGCTTTTTAGATACCAAAGGGTTTTCAATTTTCTACATGGCCTATCGTAATACCCACTCGCAGCTTAGTCTTCTTCATACGATTTCTGCTCTTGGGCTACTTGAGGTTTGGGAACATGACGTTTTGGGTTTAATCGATTTAATATTTCTTAGGTCTGTGAGGACATGAAACTTATAATGAATAAGTTATAGGAAACAAGTGTTTCTACGCATCACGAAAGGTGACAAAGACAAAGTCACTGTAATTTAAATTCAGAAACTATAGTGATCCGACCGCTAACTATGTACGCAGTACAGGACTACAAAATTGTGGCCCTACTAGATAAGTGGGAGAATTTTAGGTGCTCTTGAATGTTTCACCGAAACACAGTGCGACTATCAGTTTACACAGTCGACTTAGCATATTTCAACACATAAGCGGGGCCGTACAGACTTCAAGCTAAACAAAATTATACGAGTAATGTCTCTTAAGTTCTATAAGTACATTTTCCAACTGTAGAGTGTGGAAATAAAAGATTCTCAAAAAGGTATCAAAACCTAAACTAGAAGAAAAACGCACGCAGCGTTTGGGTTATGTAGTCATAAAAAGACTGAAAAAAGAATATTGTATATTTGTTAGCCGTGCAGAAAAAAAATCAAGATTTAAAGACAAGTTATTCGGATAAATTAGGTTTTATAACTAAAAGGAATTACACTAATTATAGGTTCTTTCACAGGCGGTTTACAGTTTTCAGCGAAATAAAATCACCATGAGGGGATCGTACGTGAGTAGGCTTGCTAACTTATTAATCACTACTTGCTATACACATTTTCTTGTCTGATAATGAGCTCTGGGTAACAAAAGTTGTCAACTGTGAAGTGTTAGTTCATTTTAATAACTTGTCCTTGTTAACTACGTTTTTATTCATTAGAAAGTTGTCGAGTTTTTGATTAATGATAATAACTATTATTATTGTTATTGCATGTAATAAAATATGGACAATTACATGCATGCATCCCCCTCGCACACACACTCACAGTGACTTTTCGGCTGTGAAATGATCTTACCTTTAAGTTGGTAAACTCTGCAAATTACAGAGATAATTCAGTGAAAATGGTACAGCATTTGGTATCCTTTCTAGAGATTCATTTTTAATGTATGACATAATGTTAACATGTCCACAGAGTCGCAGGTGTACGGTTTAGATTCAATAAATCCCGTATACAAGGTTTCCATGCGATCAGTTGTTAGAGTAGGTCTGTGCGTAATACTTATCTGAATATCCAAAAACAGAGATAATTCACAATTATCAACAGATGTCTGTTCTGTACCCTCCCCTCCTTGAGCACTGAATTTTTCAAACACACAGTGAGCCAAAGATGGTCCCGACTGCGCCTTTATTTCCGTACGGATTCGGATAAAACGTTTCTGGTCAGAAGAGACTTACGAGTCTATCTACTCATAAAAAAAGAAATTTCTCTATACCTTTATGCTGCTTGATGTATAATAGCATAGTATCTGCCTTCCCATATACACACTTGCAATTTTTTCAGGATGTTTCTGGTTCTCAAATATAACTGGTCGCTGTTGCTGAGGAATATGCCCACCAGAAAGTTTTGAAAGAAGAGATTTTCTGCGATAAGCAATTTTTTTGTTACCATATTCTGGCGATCATAGAAAGTCCTCCCCTCAGTTTTACAGCATTTCTACCTCCTATGAGCAGAAGTACGGCCGGCTCTAGTAGAAGGCCGGAATAATAAACGTGGCAACGTTGCGTCTGAGGCCTATAAGCATAGTGTAATAAAATAGCTAAAGTGAACAGGTTATATTTTGATTTAATTTCATAGCATTACTAAAATCATTAGTAGCCCTGTTTATAGCTATTCCTAAATTATAGGTCTGTGCGCACTTAGTACTATACGTTTAACTTGAAGATATTAGTGAATTAGTGTGAGGCCTAATGAATTAATTTTGTTCGAATTATTGAATTCGTATCATATGAATGAGTTATATATTTATTTCTTAAATAATATAACAGTATTTTACATAATAAACTTTTAATTTGCAAAAAATGAATAATTATAAAACTGCTGTTAACCGACAATGACGCGATTTGATTACTGAAATACATAAATTAAGAGATCGTCTAGTCAGCCTTAAATATCAGCTGATTCCAGTGTTGCCACGTTTAATATTCCGGCCTTCTACTAGAGCCGGCCATGGCAGAAGCCATTTTTACCTTTTTTTAAAAAGAAAGTGGCAATTATTCTTATTTTTCAGTAGGATTTTTCGTTTTTTATTATCTCGGCTTCTGTATATCGAATCTAAACCAAAAAGGATAAAAAGAATAATTTCTTCGAACGATGTACTCATATTTAGCCTTCTAATCTGCGTACGCAACCTAAAAAGAGAAATAGAAAAACCACAGAGTAGAGGAAAATGTTAGTAATCTGTAATAGCTTAATATGTTTACACGGATGTTTGAAATTTATAAGAAACTAGCAAAATACCCGTGCTTCGCTACGGAGTTTCACGTTGTACGTAATTGTACAATTATTGCTCGCTTAATAGTATAGGATTAGATAGATTGTACAAATTCTCAACTGTTAGTTTGTTTATTTACATTCATAGCAACAGCTATTTATTATTTATTTCGAGAAAATCGTTAAAGCCGTTTCCGAGGAAAAAAAGGACATACATTTATTAATTAATTGAACTTCGAAATTTTCTTGACTATAAGAACCTGCAAACAACGAAGTTTTTTCAATTTAAAACAGTGATTAAAAACTCAGAACTAAATGTATTCGGGGGTTTCTAATAAACTGAGATGTCAACCACTTCATTTACAAAGTATGCAATTCCCGCGATAAATTTCATTATTTGGTTTTTTGCCCCTTAGGAGTGAAAGTTTTTAAAACCGTTTCTTAGTGAGCACCTAAGACCTATGATGAAGCTATGTTCAAAGTTTCATTGATATCCATTCAGTGGTTTCAGAGATATCGTGATCAGTGTGATCAGTGGTATTTGGCTTATATAGAGATCTATATCTAGCCGATTTACCCAGCGTTGCTCGGGTTCATAATTTATTCATCGGCTCATAGGCACCTATTCTTGTTCTAACGTTATATTACTTGTATATTGTATAATCTTCCTTATATTGTTACGTTCGCATTCTCACTGGAGGAATACTCTGTAGCGCACCTGTTTAAAAACATGTCATAAACTGTATTCTTATATCTGGTAAGAATTATGTTGCGCGTGATGCTCCTGCTCGATTTCTAACTCTGGGAGAGGGCGAACAGCTGAATTAGTTTTCAATAAAATGTCTACAGTACTTGCACGCGCTGCGTATTTACTGTCTTTTATAATTCATTGTGTTAATGTTGAAATAAGGCATTTGTTAAATTAGTGTCTCCTAAACTTATTCTAACAATACAATACCTCTATAGATTTCAGCTTATCAATTTTTAAAGTCAAACTGAAGCAAGTGCTTTATAATGCCTGAACACTATGATCTGAATACATTTGCTATCAAAACTTTGCTCGTTTATAACTTATAACTTTGTTTGTTATACTCGCTTATAACTTACTTCGATCTTAACTTATCCACTTTTAAATTTAAACTGAAACAACTCTGAATTCACACACTATTAAGAAGTTTCTTAAGATGCATACACCACCTTTGATATCATAACCTATATCTTTATTTATAAGAACCGTGGACTCTGGCCCCGCCGTCTTTCGCGGGATCCGACCTAAGACTCCCCGGCTTCCGTGGATGAACTCCGCGGAAGGCCCGTCGGACGACTCCCGCGCTATTTCCTACGCGGGAGACTTCCACCGATGCTATGGTAACCAGAATCTATTCTATTAGGTTGCCATAGTAACCAGATCTAATAGTTTTTAAGACCCAAAGGACCCCCCAAAAGTTCGTATCGAAAAAACACTTGTCCTATGTTGATTCTCCCGTTGCGTAAAATATTTGTGCCAAGTTCGGTTGAAATCGGTCCAGTGGTTTAGGAGGAGATGTGGAAGACCCCAAAGGACCCCATCGAAGAAAACACCTATGCTATGTTGGTTCTCCCGTTGCGTAAAATACTTGTGCCAGGTTTGGTTGAAATCGGTCTAGTGGTTTAGGAGGAGATGTGGAAGACCCCAAAGAACCCCCCAAAGGACCCCATCGAAAAAAACACCTATCCTATGTTGGTTCTCCCGTCGCGTAAAATAGTTGGGCCAAGTTTGGTTGAACTCGGTCTAGTGGTTTAGGAGGAGATGTGGAAGACCCAAAGAACCCCCAAAGGACCCCATCGAAAAAAACACCTATCCTATGTTGGTTCTCCCGTTGCGTAAAATATTTGTGCCAAATTTGGTTGAAATCGGTCCAGTGGTTTAGGAGGAGATGTGGAAGACCCCAAAGAACCCCCCAAATGACCCCATCGAAAAAACACCTATCCTATGTTGGTTCTCCCGTCGCGTAAAATATTTGTGCCAAGTTTGGTTGAAATCGGTCCAGTGGTTTAGGAGGAGATGTGGAAGGCCCCAAAGAACCCCCAAAGGACCCCATCGAAAAAAACACCTATCCTATGTTGGTTCTCCCGTTGCGTAAAATATTTGTGCCAAGTTTGGTTGAAATCGGTCCAGTGGTTTAGGAGGAGATGTGGAAGACCCCAAAGAACCCCCCAAATGACCCCATCGAAAAAACACCTATCCTATGTTGGTTCTCCCGTCGCGTAAAATATTTGTGCCAAGTTTGGTTGAAATCGGTCAAGTGGTTTAGGAGGAGATGTGGAAGGCCCCAAAGAACCCCCAAAGGACCCCATCGAAAAAAACACCTATCGTATGTTGGTTCTCCCGTTGCGTAAAATATTCGTGCCAAGTTTGGTTGAAATCGGTCCAGTGGTTTAGGAGGAGATGTGGAACATACATACAATAGGGGGGGGGTTTGCCCCTTAGGAGTGAAAGTTTTTAAACCTTTTTCTTAGTGAGCACCTAAGACATATGATGAAGCTATGTTCAAAGTTTCATTGATATCCATTCAGTAGTTTTTGCTCTACGTTGATTATATGTCAGTTAGTCAGGCAAACTTCCCCCCCTTTTTCCCCCTTTAAAGGTCGAATTTCCAAAAATCCCTTCTTAGCGGATACCTACATCACATAAGGAACCTACATGCCAAATTTCAAGTTTCTAGGTGTTATAGTTTCGGAGATTTCGTGATGAATCAGTGAGTCAGTGGTATTTCTCTTTTATATATATAGATATACCTACTAATAACGAAAACTGTATGCCAAATTTTAGGCTAAAATATTCAGCAGAAATGCAACAAAACTCGGTTTCTTTCCATTAGTCGATTTCTCGTGTTCTGTTCAAGGTGCAGCCAAATATTGTTTATAAACGTATGTGGTTTTATGTACGTTAAGGTGTTTGAGATTAAATTACTTAAACTTCACCTAAATTTAAATTTTTTTTAGCGTTTGAGCGTTCTTTTAAATTGAGCGTGTGGCATTAATTCGAATACAGTAGTATATATCAGCATTTCTTAATAAAAATAAAAAGCTGCATCACTGATAGGAAGTTCCTGAATATATAAGACAGAAGCAATATATAAAACATCCTGAAAGTTAGTGATACTAATTAAGGTAGATATTTTTTACATTTTGTCGGTGAACGGTCTGACGAACTTCCAGTTGTCTACATGTAACTCAAGCAGCCGCTTATTTTTATAAAGAAATACAGAAATACTGCTAAGATTGATTTAATTCGACTGTTTTTATTCTACATTAAAAAACAATATTTCTCTACACCAAGAGTAGAACACGACTAATTAACTAATTGATTTGGAAACAAATCGAGTTTTGTTGCCGTTCTATTTAATATTTTCGGCAAATTTCATTGTAACTAATGCAATAAATTGTGATTTGTTTCAGATTTTCCTAATTTTCGTATATTCGGGTTTTTTTGTGTACGCATTCTAATGACGCTGCCGCTAAGAGCGCTGTCCTTCCTGTTTTTGTGACGGCGCCGTCGTTTGAAAGATCGTTGTGTGTGTGTGTGTGTGTGTGTGTGTGTGTGTGTGTGTCTGTCTCTGTCTCTCTCTCTCTCTCTCTCTCTCTCTCTCTCTCTCTCTCTCTCTCTCTCTCTCTCTCTCTCTCTCTCTCTCTCTCTCTGTGTGTGTGTGTGTGTGTGTGTGTGTGTGTGTGTGTGTGTGTGTGTGTGTGTGTGTGTGTGTGTGTGTGTGTGTGTGTGTGTGTGTGTGTGTGTGTGTGTGTGTGTGTGTGTGTGTGTGTGTGTGTGTGTGTGTGTGTGTGTGTGTGTGTGTGTGTGTGTGTGTGTGTGTGTGTGTGTGTGTGTGTGTGTGTGTGTGTGATATAGTATGTGTGTGATTTATATTGTGTCTGTTCATTTAGGATGTTGTTTCTATTCGTTTTTGTTCGTTTGTGTCCGTTTCGTGTGTACATGTACAATTTTCATGTTGTTGTTAATGTTTGTGCATGTGTGGTCTACATACCTCAGTGAGAGGATTTGCAAAGGCAGATTCGGTGGTAGAGTGTAATGTTTTTATGTTTTCAATTTATCTTTGTTTGAAGCTGCGTCCTGTCTGCCCTATGTAGAACTTGTTACATTCTGAGCAGCTTAATTTGAAAATGCCAGGTAAATCGTTTAGCTGTTTGTGTGTGTTTTTTGACAGCGTGCGTTCTGTTTTGACTGTAGCTCTGTACGCAATACTGTATCTTGAGATTTTAAATTAACGGACTATTTTTTCAATGTCGTTATTGATATATGTTAGAGTTACGAATTTGTTGTTTTCTGTCTTTGTCTGTTGTTTGTTTTGTGTTTTGCGTAGGAGTTTGTTAATTATTGTTCTATTGTATCCATTTGGTTCTGCTAGGTTATGATTGTGTTTAATTCGTCTTGATAGTCTCTTTCTTCTAGTGAAATGTTGTATTGTCTATGTATCATGGTTCTAAAAGGTTGATAGTTTGTGTTGCATTGAGTGATTGAAGGAGTGTTGTCAGCTGTAGTGGATTTTCTGTATATATTGAATTTGTGTCTGTGTTCTAGTTTTGTGATAGTAAGGTCTATGAAATTTATGTTACTGTGTTGTTTTCGTATTCAGCGGTAAAGGTTATGTTTTTTTGGATTTTGTTGATGTGGGTTAGTAGCTGTTCACAATGTCTTGTTTCCTTTGTATAATTGTATGACGTTATCAACGTACCTATGACAATATATTATATGATGTCTGTCAATGTTTGCAAGGATTCTTGTTTCTTCCATGTATTGTAGAAAGATTTCAGCTAGTATGCAAGATATGGGCTAACCCATGGGTAGTCCGTCATTCTGTGTGTAAAATGTTTTGTTATAGGTGAAGTAGTTGCGCTTTGGGATTAGGTTGAGAGACTAGGTTATTTCTGTGAATAGTTCTTCTGCTGTGTTGTTCTGTTTGAGGATGTCATTTAGGATTGTTTCAGAGAGAAGAATGTGTGTGTGTATAGGTTTTTTTATCGAAAGAGGCAAGCGTGGCATTATGGGGATGTGTATGTCTTATTTTTAAAACAATTATTATAAATTCAAGCCAACTCAAATCTAACACGTACAATACGGCACAAGCCACAAGCTCGAGCCGAGCGAAGCCGAGCAGTTCGCTGGAACTGATGCTTTTACATTGTATCCTGTCAGTTTTTATAGTGTACTTGTTTACTATTCTGATTACTAGAATAAATGAGAAAGTATCCTTTGGCAAGTCTTAGATCTTTCTAGAGTAAACAAAAATATTTTCATGAGTAGTTATATAAAGCGGTACATAAGTAAGAACAAACACAGCTTGTCCTAAATGGCCCTTACAGCTAAATACATCAATTGGTAAATCGTACAGTTACTTTTAGAATAACAAATAAACTAACGATAATATTATGACAATAATCTATTTTATTTATTTTTTAAAATGAAGGAACAATAATTATAAGAAAAAACATTAACATCTCGCTTCTAGCATTCAAAAACGTTACTGTAAATTTAAGGTAAACGATAGACACAAACCAAGTTAAAATTTGGAAGTTCATGCAAAAATTAAAAAAAAATAAATATTTGATTCGAGAGGACAAAACATGTGTTATGCAGTGTAATTAAACGCATGTGCGTTCTGATAATGTTTGTAGAATTAAGAAAATAAAACGAAGGTGGGCAAGGTGAGAAAATATTAGTTAGCCGGCAGTTGAGACCAAGAAATCGAATGTGACTTCAGCCCTTGTCAAGGTGGGTGGATGATCTTCTTCTTCTTCTTCTTCTTCTTCTTCTTCTTCTTCTTCTTCTTCTTCTTCTTCTTCTTCTTCTTCTTCTTCTTCGTATTAACATTATTATTATTATTCAAGTCTTAGGCAGAACTGCCTGTACAATCTTCAAAGGATTTGGGAGTTATTGTTCCATCCATCTCTTCCTGGGTCTTCCTAAAAGTCTCTCATCATTCGGTTTATATTTCTTTACTTGATATGGTATTCCTTGTTCAGAAATTCTATCTACATGCTCTCTCCATTATTTCTATAATCATCTATTTTACTAAGATCATCCATGTTCAATTCGGTCCTTACATCTATATATATTGCTACAGCTAGTGCCGTCTCCCTTCCTTCAACCTGGCTTTCCAATTCTCCCGATGTTCCCATTGTCCTTCCTCAAGTCCTATACGTTGCATAGATTCATCCACTTCGTCCCTCCAAGATCTTCTCTGTCTTCCCATTTTTCTCCTTCCTAATGGACTCCGTTCCGTCACTTTGTTGATCCACCTATTTTGAGCTCTCCGGACATGACCGTACCACACCAATCTTTTTTCTTTGATGTAGTCAATTACACTTCTTTCCGTTTCCATTCTTCTTCTGATCTCCTCGTTTGTTATTCGGTTGCTCTCGTTATTCCACAGCACCTCCCCCAATATTCCATCTCCGTTGCAAGAATCTTTCTTTCATTCTTTTTTTTAATAACCCATACTTCCGCTGCATACATCATAACGCTTTGGACTATGGTCTGATATATAATTTTTTTGGTGCTTTTTCTAATCTTTTTGTCCCATATAACACTGTGTAATTGTCTAATACCTGTCCTAGTCTGCCCTAATCTACTTTTTATTTCCTCTTCCGTTGTGCCTTGTTTACTCAGTGTGAATCCTAGGTACTTGAATTTGTCTGTTCCTCTAATTTTAACATTTTCATCTACTTCTAAATCTGTTGTTTCTTAATCTCTAATTGCCAATTATTCAGTCTTTTTTATGTTTCGTGATGTGATATGTTTACTGATTATATGTGATTGAAACTTTACATGTCAATTTATAACGTTGTTCCCTTATGTTTTTTTGTGTTTGTATATTTCAAGTTATTCAATTGTGTCTAGTTTTCGAATCTTTGTGTTTACGTGTAGTATTTCTACCTTGTTGTATGTGTGTGTATGTCTGTCTATGTTTGGGTGCGCGCGCGAGATATGTCTCAATTAACATGTGTTCATTTTATCTTTGTTTAAAGCCGCGTTTTTATCTGGCCTATGTTTAAAGCGGTTTAGTTTGTGAAGAACTTCGGATGCAGTTTGCATTAGCTTCGGCTTAGTATTTAATTGTGTTACAGAGCCTGAAACAAACGACAGAAAAAGACAAAAATCATGCAAATCGTTTGCAGCAGGCAGCAGATTCATGACACTCACCCATAGTAGCACTGAAAAAATTGGTCGCAAATTTAGAAAAACAGATTAACAACCTTACATACAGAACCACAAACAAAACAGAGCATACACTGTCAAGAAACACGCGCGCGCACACATAACCAGGTAAATAAATCTGATTTATCTGGAACTTTTAAAGATCTCACAACCGTTTCAAACAACGCCGCTGCTTCCAGGACCAAAACTGACAGAGCTCATAGCGGTCACCTGTGAAGCAGCTCGCAACGTAACTCAGGGGAAGGTTAAAATTTCATCAAAAATTGTATCTAAAAATTACTGTTTGGTAGTCAGTAATAAGTATTACAATACTATTCTTAATCAACGTGTTGTGAACATATTTAAAACTTCTAGTATTCTGAAAACTGTCATTCTTAGACAGTTTAATTTGTTGGAAGTCGCATGTACCTAAATCACAATTTCTAAATAAACAATAATTTATGTTTACCGTTTCATGTTATAGTTAACTTGAGGTCATCGTGTACACACAGGATTGCTTAGCGAGTGAAAGCTTATAAATAATTTTAATATGTATAACACATTAGTATAAACTGAACAATGGGCTTCAGGTAATCATAGGTACGTTAGATCACACATAGCATTACGCAAGCAATGTTTATAAATACAGAGTTATATAACTTGTTTTTGTAAATACAAGTCTCATTACACACCCGCATGCCCTCCCTCTGAAACGCAAACAGTGACCTTGTCAGTATTACATTAATTTAGTGAAACATTAATCATCAGTCATGGACTGTCTGTCTACATTGAATACCTAATGATAATACAAATTTTTATTCCTAATGTTTTTAAAAGCAGTTAATTTTAATATTAAATCATGTACCCTACCTTTCCGAAGAGCGTACAACCATCAACTATTTCAGTTAAAAACGTTCCGGTAATTTGTCTGAAATACCGTATTTACGTTCCGGTAATCACTAAAGCAAATGCTGGAACACTGTCAACATTGAGTGATATAGAGGCTCATATTACTCATGGGCATGGAAGAGAATGGTTTGGGTGTTTGGGTGAGGATTGAAATCTTTCCCACTTATCTAAAACGCATAATAGTGTGCCATTAATAAATATCGGTATGGAGAACCATACATGACTTCCATATTCTAAGATTTATATATAAAATCATTTTCGAAATGAAATATTACCATAGAAACTACTTCTTTCTACTTACTGCTTCAGCCTTAACCACAGTACTGTGGTCACTAACGTATACCACCTCACGTTATCGCACTCGATTTTCACTGATGATGGAAGTCGATGGCATTGCCGAAACGTCTGGTTTTGTAGAAAACATTGGACTACGGCCAAATATCCTGGGAAGGAATTTTAACAAAAACTACTTCTTTGTTGCCGATAACGTTGTACACATATATATAAAAAATATGCATAAAATTAATGGCTTGTATAAGTTAATGATTGATCTCCATTAAGTAGTGCTCAAGTTTCCAAATTTTTAATATTATGATGTCCGTAATTAAAACATCAGAGCAGGTTTAGTGTGTATGAGGGTACACCGTGGACAAAAATTTTCAACATTTCCTATTGAGCGTTGCTTAGAGTAAAGCTGCGAATCTACAGTGTACGTTTCACAGAACAAACACGCGGAAAAGAAGGAGCGCTCCGAAGTCACTCATGGACCCTCAACATCTTGCAGAGGGTTCATTCCCTAAAGACGAAAAGTCTGTCAATGAATCGTTCCTCTGTAAACACGTGCAGTTACTCTGCCCAGCGATCCACAGGAAGCAAATCGCTATCCACGCTGGACACTTTTTCGGCTTGCACGCGGTATGTTGGTATGGGTTTCGGCACTTTCCATTTAAAAAGCGTGCAAATGTAAGAAAATAAACATGAATGAGGTAGAAATAACGCGAATTTTGTGTGTGTGTGTGTGTGTGTGTGTGTGTGTGTGTGTGTGTGTGTGTGTGTGTGTGTGTGTGTGTGTGTGTGTGTGTGTGTGTGTGTGTGTGTGTGTGTGTGTGTGTGTGTGTGTGTGTGTGTGTGTGTGTGTGTGTGTGTGTGTGTGTGTGTGTGTGTGTGTGTGTGTGTGTGTGTGTGTGTGTGTGTGTGTGTGTGTGTGTGTGTGTGTGTGTGTGTCTTCCCTGCCTTTTTATTGCGGTAGTCATAATAATAAAATGGAAACGTAAACATTACATAACTGAGATATGCTTGCCTGCCACGAACGATATATTTTCTCTCATACATGATTTACATTAAAATGAAAAAATTATAACTTTATTGCCTGGCAACAAAATTATTTTATTTTTAACAATTACCATTGTTTGAAAAAGTTTAAAATTAATTTTCAAGTACTTTACTGTTGTTAAAACGTAAAAGGTTGCAGGTAAACTACCGCTTTTCCTTAACCGATCTTCACCAAAATCAAAAGGCCTTGAGTTCTCTACAATTCAGAGGTGTATGCACAAAATTATTTGATTCTGTTTGAATTTGCGGCTGTTATCGTTTGCCATAGGAAATACCCTTGATAAAAAAAACCGTTGCAGGTAAACTACCCCTTTCCCTCAACCGATCTTCACCAAAAACAATAGGTCGTGAGTACTCTACAAATCAGGGCTGTACGCAAAAAATTAATTTATTCTGTTTGAATTTGTGGTAGTTATCGTTTGCCTTAGAAAAAAATCTACAGACAGACACACAAACACTATTCGAAAAACGACTTTTTTTCATGTTTTGAGTGTAGTACAATCAGAATCTGCAATAATCTCGAACACGATTTTTTTTGCCATCACCATAATTTCCTTAAGGAATATGGAAGTAAAAATAAACTAGGTGCAAACAGGAAAAATATAATTTAACATAAACTTCTGGTATGTAATTTAGATAACATTTTTTCATAGACTGTACTAATGTGAGGTGCGTCATTCTGTACTTCCCTTAAAAAGTCGTGCGCGACTGTCAACAGGAATCAGAGTTCAGTGCAATGTCTACAATAAAATAACTGGCTAAGAGAGTACCCAAATTCAAGACCACCAAATGCGTTGCATGCATTATTTATACAGTCCATTTTTTTGCTAAGTACAAGGCAGTTGATTCAAATCTCCATAATATTCCCAGGTTTTTCAGCTACTCCTGAAAGGTCATTTTTTACCCTGAAACACATAAAAAGTATTTAAGTAACGCATTCAATTAGAATATATTGGCCCTGCTCTTCTGTAATGCTCTGTATATTTGTAGACAATGTGGTTTCATAGATGTCAAAGCGAGAATACACTTCCGTTTAATGTAGGTCTAAACTTTATTCATTTAAGCAATAGTAAGCCATTCTGTGTAACTACAGACATATTGATAATCATAATATTTATTCTTTCCACTTTTTGTTGAACCCTTTTTAAATGCAATTCTGCTTGCGACGACGAAATTATTATAACTTTAATAACGCTATCCTTATGAAAACACAGTCTCTTACAGTTATGTAGAAAGACAAGTTTTCAGATTAGGCGGTAGATCTTTCGTTGCGACTAATCTTTAACACTTAGTGTCAAGTTTGTAACCAGTTCTCTTGCCTAGCAAGAATTCAAAACACGCAGTAGTCGTGAATAAATAATAATTTATAACAATCAGTCCAAAAACATTCGGTCGAAATGATAGGTGACAGTACAGCGAAGTTGAAGATTTTTTGTTATCATAATTTTTTATGTTAGTTAAGTTACAGGGATTGAAATGTATAAGACAGACACTAGTAGTGAGATCAGGTTGTGTAAGAAGTGTTCGTTTGTTCCATTTATGATTTAGGGCAATGCATTGTTTATTTTTCAGTCAAGTGTTCTTGGTGATTCCTCCTTCCTTTGTCTGTGTCCACATCAAACCAGCGGTTAAATACTGTACAGTAGTATTGCTTAAAACAAGTTCACTCAAAGCAAGTGATGGTGACTTGATGTTCTAATACAGTATGTCGATTGTTGGTAAATACAGGCTAAGGTGAAATATGTTTTAGTATCGCATGTTACATATGATATATGTTTCTGGCAATTTGTGTTTGTATTAATATTTTTTCGAAACAACGTATAGGCCTTCAGTTGCGTATATGAACGGAAACATTATCTCTCTACAATCATTCTCACAGTACACCGAATTTTCCATATTCCTCTCACTTCTTTCTGCCTTTTACAATATTTGACCTCTTTACTTATCCACACTATAACACACACACACACGCACGCACACACACACACACACACACACACAAGTAGGCCTATACAAATATATACGATACTACAATATTACATTGGAATAATACTAATTTTCAGTATAATATACATATGTAAATATAAATACATAATTACATTTCTACTAACATTTATGTAGTATTAAATACTCATTTATCTATTTTAATTCATATTTTAATACACACACACACACATGTATAGAATTAATATTTGTAATTACATATTTATGTGTATAACTACATTCATAAAATTCTGCAATCACCAACTAATTTCTGTGCACATTTTAAAGTTGTTTTCATAATCTGTCTCCATAAATGTTTGAATGAGGTACGGAAAATACGGAGGAATTCAGTGAGGTACGGCTAGAACGGAGAATATACGTATGACAGTGATAACAACAAAAATAAAAAAAATATAACAAAATCAAAAATAAGAGTTACGGTGACATACAGACGTTGAAAACGTTGCCACCACATTAACAACTAAACGTGAAACCTATTTTATTGTTCAGAGTGAGTTTAGAAACGTTTTCACATTGTTTTGATGAGTTTAGAAAATGTAGACATTCATAATAACATTAAAAGTTATGGCCAATTTAATTTTTTGTATTCTTAAATTTTTATTATTTGGCCTTTTATATAATTTAGTGTGTTATAGGAAAATAAATTAATATTACTGCATAAGTAGTGAGTTTATTTACCGACGAGCAAAAAAAATTCCCATTAAACACACTTTAAGAAAATCATTCTTATTATTAAAAAAATTCCCCATTAATATGTAATTTCTGTTTTGTACAAATAATAAACTTAAGCGCCTTTAATTAATAAAGAACTAAAATTGTTAGTTGTAAATAAAATAATAATTTCAATATTTCTTAATAAAATTCTAAAAGCAATTTAGAAAAAATATTTAAACGTTGATAAAATCTGACACAAAATAAACTTACTAAAATTGTTATGAAAAATTACGAGTATATACCTCTTCATTATTCTGTAAATTACCATCACTGTATCGAAATTAACAACTCAAAGGGTAAAATATATAAAATTATTGGTATAAACAATCTATTAATACCTAATAATAATAATAAATTTAATTATTAATCTATTAATAAAATTAGCTCTAATCTATCAATATTCAGTAATTACAAACTAACGCATGAAACTAGCAAGGAACGTCGTATCAAACAGATTGTGTTAATCAAAATGATTTTACGTCTGTATCATATCAAACGGTAAAATTATGTAATATTTTATCACCCATATCTGAAGAAAAGGCTTTGTACTAAACATAAGTACACTATTAACATACTAAACACTATATACAGTATTTTAAACGTAACGATAATAATTTTTTTTTTTATTTGACCATACTCACCGTTTAAACAAATATTGCTTATAAATAGTTTGAGATAATGCTGTGAAGAAACAGTTCGAAGAGCTTTTTTGCAGAAGAGTGCACTTCACTATCAATTACTAAATGGCCAAGGTAAGTAAAGTCTGTACTCACGATACGAGAACAGAAAACCGTAATTTCGTCAGTTAGAACTTAATTTACATTACAGCTTGAGAAACATTCAGCAATTATATAGATAGTATTTACTAGTATTCATTAAAATTTATAACTGTATCGAGTTAAATTTTTCTTGTTGGCTCTGTCACTGTCAGCGCATTTACGCTATTGTATTCTGTACTTATTGCACTAGTGAAGTAGACGTTTCAATGTATTTACGTAGATTTACGTAGCAGTATTAAGGAGTTTATTTAAGCCACATTTTAGAAATATTCGTACTGCTTAGTTTTACGTCTTAAATAATTTCATACAGATTAATCAACATTTTTTTGTAGTGAGAATGTTCCAAATATATTTTCTGTATAAAAAGTATTCCCTTTTCCTCCATCATGTTGATTTTTAAACTATTTTTCGTTTGTTTTTTCGTTTAATGTTTGTTACCGTTAGCTTACACTGTTCAACTTCTCCTATAAAAGACATTGTTGGTTTTAATCTTTATTATATTCGGAATAGTTTCGCCATTCATTATTTTGCAATATTCTCACTTCATAACAGTGTTATCGCCTTTCAGCCTGTATACATAATTAGGTCAAAAACTATCTTACAGACCTCCATAGGGCAAATAATCTGTGCAGAGATAATTTATAATCTTTAAAATGAAAAATATTTTGCGTTTACATGCTTACTCGACTGTGTCTGTATAGTTCATAACACTTAGCCGAACAGCTTAGATATTATTTTCCGTAGAGAATTCCAAAAGGAACGTACATAATTGACTAATGCCGAAAAACAGCGGTTTAAAAACGTCCCTCTGAATCAGCAAATGGGCGGGTGATGTGCGTGATGCCTTTGTGAAAAAGCCACACATATGTATATATCTGCCATATATGTTGTCACCGGACAAAAGGCTTGCCGCATGACAAATGGCGCCAATCGTACACTCTAGTGTTTTTGGTGGCCCTAAAAAAGACCGTGTGGCGACAAGGCTAATGTTGGTCGTGCCGCGCTGAGATGTTCGGCGGCTGCGGCCGCTGTTCGTGGCGTACTGCAGTCCTCCTCTTCTTTCGGCATCGGGTGTAGAGTCGGCTGCCGGCCCAGTGAAATCCATCGCTGGCGCGGAACTGGAGGGCGAAGACGCAAGAACGCCGGTTCTATTCTTCGGCCGTTCCTTCCGGCTGACTCCGCGCCGATTCCGTCCGAGAGAGGAGAGGAGGTGAAGTGCGTCCGTTGGCGTGGCGATGAAGAGTGCCAGAAAATTTCGCGCGGGGCGCGAGTTGTGCAGTGTCCCGAGTCTCAGAAAGGACTCCTGCCACTGGGTCAGATTGAGTTCTTTTTATATAATTTTATCTATTTATGGGGGGTCTGAAGCGACCTGCGATTGGTGGATTATACCACCGGGGCTAATAAACGAGGTCGCTTCCAGGATTCACCTGGTCGCGGGGTGTATTTACCAAGTCCGGCAATGAGGGAATTGTGGGTTACTCTGTCGGAACGAACATAGAATTTACGCGCCAGGCGTCACACGGTGTCATCAAAAGAGCGGACACCGAGTCCTCTCCTCAAAAGACGAGAAGAGTACCTCCGGGGGACTTTACACGCAAGCTTCAGTCCCCGGTCGAGTACGGGCTGGAGCGCTGTTCTATGACCACGAGCCAGGTATCCCCAAACAGGACAGGCGTAGGTAATCACGGGCAACACGTACGAGTTGACTATGAGCTTACCTAGCCGGGGGGTCATTGCCGGATTAGATAGCACGGGCCAGAGTCTACTGAGTTACGCCGAAGCGCGTTGTCTGATATACTGTGTATGGGTTCGCCAGGTGAGTCAGGAGTCCACGTGGAGCCCGAGGTAATTGACGCTATTGGTCCAGGGTACCTCGACGGGGCCTACTTTAAGCGGCCGAGCCCGCTTGCGTTTTCGCGAGAATATTACCGCGGCACTCTTGGAAGCGTTGACGGCAACTCTCCAGTCTTCGGTCCACCCGACATACGCGTCGAGTTGACGTTGGAGCTTGATTGCCGCATGACTTGCGAGTGCCCGAAAATCACACACACACACAACTGGGGGTCGCGAGTGGTGCAGTGTCCCGAGGCTCAGGAAGGACTCCTGCCACTGGGTCAGTTTGAGTTCCTTTTATATTATTTTATCTATTTAGGGGGGGTCTGAAGCGACCTGCGATTGGTGGATTATACCACCGAGACTAATAGACGAGGTCGCTTCCAGGACTCACCTGGTCGCGGGGTGTATTTACAAAGTCCGGCAATGAGGGAATTGTGGGTCACTCTGTCGGAACGAACATAGAATCTACGCGCCAAGCGTCTCACGGTGTCATCAAGAGAGCGGACACCGAGTCCTCTCCTCAAAAGATGAGAAGAGTACCTCCGGGGGACTTTGCACGCAAGCTTCAGTCCCCGGTCGAGTACGCGCTGGAGCGTTGTTCTATGACCACGAGCCAGGTATCCCCAAACAGGACAGGCGTAGGTAATCACGGGCAACACGTACGAGTTGACTATGAGCTTACCTAGCCGGGGGGTCATTGCCGGATTAGATAGCACGGGCCAGAGTCTACTGAGTTGCGCCGAAGCGCGTTGTCGGATGTAATTTGTATGGGTTCGCCAGGTGAGTCGGGAATCCACGTGGAGCCCGAGGTACTTGACGCTATTGGTCCAGGGCACCTCGACGGGGCCTACTTTAAGCGGCCGATGCCGCTTGCGTTTGCGCGAGAATATTACCGCGGCGCTCTTGGAAGCGTTAACGGCAACTCTCCAGTCATCGGTCCACCCGACATACGCGTCGAGTTGGCGCTGGAGCTTAACTGCCGCATAACTCGCGTTCGGCTCTGAGGCAAAAGCCGCAGTGGCGTCCGCGAACAGCGACAATTTTACTCCAGGAACTCGGGGCGTGTCGTTGATAAACAGCGAAAACAGGAGAGGCCCAAGGACACTTCCCTGAGGGACGCCGGCGGTAATACGCCTCTCCGAAGAGAGAGCGTGGTCTATTCTCACTCGGAAGCTACGGTCTCGCAGAAAGCTGCCGATCAAGTAAACGTAGCAGTCTGGGAGAAAGACTTCCGTGAGTTTGTAAAGGACACCCTCGTGCCACAAAGGACACCCTCGGTCAAAGGCTTTCTCTACGTCTAGGAAGATCGCAGTCGTCTGTTTGCCCTGGCAGCCAGCCTCGGTAATGCATTCCACGAGTCTCATCAGCTGATGAGTCGAGGAGTGCAGCTCACGAAAGCCGAACTGTTCGGGGATCAGCACGTCTAGTCTTTCTAGATGGTCGCGGATCCTACGCTGGATCAGTCGCTCGAAAACCTTGGACGTCGCGGACAAGAGGCTGATGGGCCTGAGGTTTTCCACGCGAGAAGAATTCTTTCCCGGCTTGGGTATCACTATGACGGTAGCCGTTTTCCATTTCACCGGAAAGTAGGCCAGTCTGAGGCATGCCCGAAAATTTCTAGCGGCTCTGGTTTTATGCACTAACCGGGATCGCTGATTGGCTCGCTCCGAGCACGTTAGATGGCCACTTCTCGGCTGCTGATCCCTGATTGGCTCGCCGTTTCCGCCGCTGGTACCGGAGAGCAGATGTTCGCATACCGCTGCCGTCACAACTCCCCCGGGTCTTGAATGCTCTCCGGTAGCCAGCCTACTGCTCTTCTCCGGATCTTGTACAGGTGTTTGTTGGGCGCCATGTTGTTGGTGTGCCGGCTGGTAGCTCGCTGGCGTGGCTGGATCTTGCATCCGCAAGATGATCGTAGCCCCACGTTGGGCGCCACTTGTCACCGGACAAAAGGCTTGCCGCATGACAAATGGCGCCAATGTATATGTGACTGCACGCAGGCTAGAACACATGATTGACACTCGGACATGCCTGTCTAAGCGCTTTATACAGATTTGTTTTCATATAATGCAGGCGCGATGGCTGAACGTTTATGATAATGGTCACCTTTGTCGTACTCCACAACTTGTTAAGTGATTTAAGTGATTATATCCTCAATATTTGTAACACGTACATGACTCCTGTACTCTTGAAGACCCCCCCCCCCCATAGACGCGATACACAAGTCAATATGGCAAAGTCCGGTACAGTACTCGGTAAGATTATCGCTGCTTACCGACTGGACTGCCTACACTAGCGCGACACTCGGTACATTCGTTAAGTCGGACACACAGCTGGGCTTGACTCATACGTGCTGTACCGAGTCCGTATATCGTCCCAACCGAATCACATATACACTCAGAGTTGTCACGTTCTCCGAAATTTCGGAAGATCTTATGAATATTTTTAATATTCGGAAAATACGAAATTTGGTATGAATCTTCCAAAATTTGTTCCTACGTCATTTACAGTGTTATGACACGTGTGCAGGAAGTTGTGACACTTGCTCTGAATGACATTTGCTCGGAGAAACAATGGTTATAGGAAATTTATAATGATTTCAGGAAGTGTAGTATGGTATTAAGCAGTTACATTTGCACAGAAGCCAACGAGTTTTAAAAACTGTTACCTGGTCAACCTGACTGCATAAACCCAAAAATAAATCCTTTATTTCATCTCTATAAGTTAATTAAAACATAGAACGTTTATATTAACGACATTTAACTAATCATTTGGAAACATCATTTGCAGTTCTTTTTCTGATCAAATTCTCTTCGCCTAAGTCCCAGGTTTTTTATATTGTTATTGACGTTATTAATTATATTATTTACAATTAAATATAATTAGTTTTAATTATTATATCATATTACATTATAATTATATAATTTAGTTAATTATATGCATTATTTATTTAACTATTACTCTTAACATTGAACACATTATTATTTGTTGTCGTTGTTGTTGTTGTTGTTGTTGTTGTTGTTATTATTATTATTATTATTATTATTATTATTATTATTATTATTATTATTATTATTATTATTACTATTATTAAATTCCTGTTACTATTTTGTTTTTTTAAGTGCATTACGTACGTGCGCGCGCACAAAACACACACACACACACACAAACACAATTACAAATTTTGAAGCTTCACATATTGAAAGCTTCACCAACAAGTAAGTAGGCCTACTTTTCAGGTGTACCAGCGTTTTTTTTTAGACTGTGTCATTTCAGAAACATTCGTATAAAGTAGGCTACTACGAGGGCTGCCTTTTAAGTCTTTACAAACGACCACTAGATGGCGCTAGTGAGATGTGACATTATCATTGTTGAAAAATTTGTCATATGTTATTTGTAAAACAATTGCAGCTCAGATATTGGCCGAGTAGTTTATTTACAGTGAGCGTTTAAAACAAAAGTGTTTGTGAAAAAATGGAAATTTCATGTGAAGGTTTTCGTTGGATGATTTTTTACGATTTTAGTAAAGGCCTAACTCAACAACAATCCCTCGAATCGCTTCGTACAACTTTTGGTAATCAATCACCATCACAAAAGACTGTTTACAATTGGTTTGCGGAATTTCGCCGTGGTCGTGCTTCAGTCAGCGATGAATTTCGTGAAGGTCGACCTAAATCGGTTGTTGTTCCCAAAAACATCGATGCTGTGCACAACACGATTAAAGAAGATCGGCATGTGACTTACCGTGAGATAGAGGCATCCTTAGGCATATCGAAGACTGCAGTACATTCGATTTTACGTGAACATTTAGCTGTTAAAAAGATCTGTTCCCGATGGATTCCGCATAATTTGAACGAAACTCAAAAACAGGCTCGTGTCAATTGGTGTAAGGAAATTATCCAAAAATTCGACCGAGGAAATGCAAAATCCGTATACAACATCGTAATAGGAGACGAAACTTGGATATATTCGTACGAGCCGGAAACTAAGCAACAATCAACTGTTTGGGTGTTCCACTTGAACCGAAACCAACAAAAGTTTCGATGTTCACGAAGCACTTCCAAGAAAATGATCGCTTGTTTCTTTGCTTACACTGGGCATGTCGCGACCATTGCTTTAGAGGATCGAAGAACAGTTAATGCTAAATGGTATACAACAATTTGTTTGCCACAAGTCATCGATGAAATCAGGAAACACAACCGAAAACGTCGCATCATTCTTCATCACGACAATGCCAGCTCTCACACAGCACGTCAAACAATTGATTATTTGAAGGAGGAAAACATCGAATTAATATCTCATTGCCCATATTCACCTGATTTATCGCCAAACGACTTCTTTTTGTTCCCGAATGTCAAACAAAAAATGCGTGGACAGCGATTTTCATCACCTCAAGAAGCTGTTGAATCCTTCCAAAACCATATTTCTGAGGTACCAACATCAGAGTGGAAAAAATGTTTCGAGACTTGGTTCGAACGCATGCAAAAGTGTGTAAATCTCAAAGGCGAATATTTTGAGAAACAATAAAACGATTTGTATCAAAAAATGTTTTTTCTTTCATTGTCTTTGTAAAAACTTAAAAGGTAGCCCTTGTACTATCGATTTGAAAACTGGAAACTTGAAGAATCCTAACCAATATGTTAACTTTTAGACTGCTTCTGTCGTCACACCATGTAATTTACAAAAAAATATTCTTTCTTGTTGTGATACCGTGAAATTGTTGTTTATTGATGTACCTTTCATTAATTCTCTTTCACTTTACTTGCTGATCAACACTCTCCGAAAAATCACTGAGTACTACGATCACTCATTTGTCAGACTAAACCTCAACCTTAAAGACTAGAAGAGAGGAACACCTGTTGTAAAGATAATATCAATTCATTTCCAATGCTTTTGGAAAATTTAAAGGTTTGGGGAACTTCCAAACTTAGCTTTCAGTCACAAATTGCAGTAAAAAAAAATATCTCTGAAAAATTCATATGAATTGTAAATAATGTAAAGAAAACAAATTGTAATTATTTTATAAACGACTCTTTACATTGTATATCAAGCTATTAACAAAATTAACAAAAATGAATTTTTAAAAAACACAAAAAAGGTTTCCGGGATCTATAAAAGACTACCTGTCAATAGTGTTCTCTAGAAACGGTAGACCTACACTGTAGCTAAATAACTCCTTAAAAAAGTATAATAAAATATTAAATAATTAAAATAAACATCTAGCTCACATCTTTCTCCACTATTTATTCTTATAGTCTTCGCCTTAATAATAAATTAAATTGATAATACAGGCCGTCATACTAGATAATCATAGATAAAGAAACATGCACACCTAGAATAGAATTTAGCATTAAGTTATATACACACTTGTGGAAAAGTCAGAATCCTCCTTGTCCGGCATGTAAGATTCGAACTTTGTCTATATATTAATTAAACAGGACTGGAAGAATGAATTAGACAAATTACTTCTTTACTTGGTATACACCTGTGTCGTCCGCGCGCGCGTGTGCGTGCGTGCGTGCGTGAGTGTGCGTGAGTGCGCGCGTTTTATCAGTTCGTTGATAATACACGTACATTCAGAGCAAATGTCACTAAGGGCAAGTGTCACTCCGAGCAAGTGTTAAAACCCTCGTTTGCAGAATCTTGTTTTTGCGTATGACAGCAAATCTGTTGTTCCTCTTCATCTACGATTATTACTGCTTTCAATAAAAGTTTATAGTTTCTTCCTCCTGTAATAAACAATTAGGACCACCCGCTCACAATGACGTATTAGGCATTTTTCAATTTATTTTGCTTTCAAACCTGACGATGTCAATTTTGTGTTTACACCATTCATCTTTCAGTGGTGAAAAGTTATTTTTTTACTATAAACAATAAAAAAACTAAAATTAGAAATATGTTGAGCACCCAAACGATCTCAGGACTTCTGCATTTCAAAAGAAATATAAAATCTGCATCCTGCTAGAATTTCAAAGTTGGTGCGCAGTTTGTAAGTTTGATGAACAACACTATCATACATTACTGCGGGGAAAAACGAGAAGAAACGAGTTAGAATATAGCAAAACTTTGATGAGTGAAAATTCCTTTTCCCGTAATAATTATACCGTATGTTAACCTAGTATTCTTTTAAGCTATTACAGTGTTTTAAACAGGAATAACTGACAAAAGTAGAACTTCTTCTTAAAAAAACGAATCCATGCTACCTACCTCGCTTGATAGACCGAAATACCGAAGCGATATACCGAGAAAAAAAATATCGCGCTTCTCAATATCATATATGTGTGTGGTGACCTTCATTTACCGCAGTGTAATAAGATATCGCCACGATTTGCGTATCCCCTCTGTGTGGGGAGATGTCTTTACTCTTCGGATCGCGCGCGCGCGCGCGAGAGAGAGAGAGAGAGAGAGTGAGTGAGAGAGTGATGGTGGAACAGTGAGTGAGAGTGAAAAGGGGTGTTAAATTAACAGAATTTTGTGTGGATTTTGTATAATAAAAGGTAGTTTGTATTCATAATGAATTTTATGTCGATTTTGTATAATAAAAGGCAATTTGTATTCATAATTTTGCCTGTGACAATGTCGTATGTACAGCATAAGAGTAGGACACGAAAAGCGATGATGGTATGAGTAAATTGAAGGCGCTCGCATGACACACATAAGTACGCGCGCAAGTAACACACTGTAAATAGCTCGTAAAATACCACCTACCAGTAGCCTATTGTTTCGTCCTTAAATTGAGTTTAAGTTAGGAATAGTTTATCATATGACTGCATTGCATATACAAAAATGGTATAACCATCTGTTCAATTTACGCATCGCCGCTGACTTTCCTGCTTTCACGTAAGCTCTTACATATTTTTCGATGGTTCCAATCAGCGCCTAGCCCTTTCAGTTATTAACACAATTTATTTCAGCGTTTGTATCATCCAGCATGACCCTGCCTTCTTGTAGCAGGTAAAAGTCTACCTACAACAGTGATTTCCAACTGGCGGCCCCTGACATCTTTTTATGGGCCCGCGACCTTATCTTGGAAAGTCAATTTATTATTCAATTTATTATATTTATTTTAACAAGTAAATGAATAATACAATACTATTTTAGCAATACTATTTTAGCTGAGAATGATCCCGTAGCAGAAACGTATGAAAAAAATATTTCGCCGATTAGGTACAGTAGATTTCACCTTTGTTTAACGGAATTAAACAAATTTATTGTCAAACATATTACAATACCGAGTCTATTTCCTTCCATCCCTGGGTTAGACAAAACGCACCCGCTTCTTCCATGTTTCGTAACAGTCGCATCTGATATTCAAACAGATGCAACTCTTCACAACACACAGAAAGACCTGCGTTTTAGTGACTGCAGCAGATCGACCTCAGTTTTCACATTGAAGGTTTTATGTAAATACACAGTAGCCAATTTAATATCTTTCTTGTATCCTCATTATTATACTAACATAATAAAGGTTATACCATTAGAAGTAAGATATGTTAAATGTGTAAATTACATATTTTTTCTTATTAATAATTAAATACCGTCTTTACGTTTTCTTTTGTCAAAAATAGACAGCTTATGATGGGCCCGCCGGTAAATTTCCGAGTTTAATTGTGGCCCTTGTGCACTTTTAATTTTGAAACAACTAACCTACAAGCAGTGGCGTAGCTGGGGGGAGGGGCAAGGGGGCAGTCGCCCCGGGCGGCAAAGTAGTGAGCATAGACTTGAAAATATTGGTTTCAGTTTATAAAACTACAAACAACTTGTTTATTTGATATGATTATTCTTTAAGAACTACAGAAATATAAGATTTTCTTAATACAAGATTAAGAACTACAACAAGTTTCAAAGAGTTTATGAAGTGTTTTATTCAAGGAAAATCGAACCCTGAGTGTTAAAATATTACAATTAACAAGGAATCAACTTGCGATCATAAAACGGATATTATTAGCGACGAGGCTGTTCATAAATACAGTAAAGTTAACGACGTGAATACTTCAAACTGTGAAAGTGTCAAAGTACAGTACAAGATTCAGTTGGTTCTAGAACCATGGATGATGTTGCAGCGTACAGTCTTGAAATTACAGGCGATGAAGGACAGAACATTACTAGCAATAATGTAGACCGTGTTCTCGGTGCTGCTCTACAAGATATGGGAGTTGGCCAAGCGAGATATCTCAATCCTTCCGAGATATAACGGTGAATAGAGGAACATGTTAGTTGCAGAACGAGGACAGCTATTTTCCTGAAGATGAAGCTGGACGATCCTTAAACAAGTATTGGTTTGATAAAAAATTGCAAAATGGCGAAAAGGTAAATCGCACTTGGATGTGTTGTTTTCCTTCAACTAAAAAAATCTCATTTTCCTTTTGTTGCACTTTATTTCCAGAAAAGACTATCAAAGAAGCAATTTCAATAGTAAAAATTGGTTTTCGTCGTGACGAAAGTTAAATCCCCGTACTGAGGATTATGAAAATAGTCCTGTTCATCGCTCTGCGTTTTTTGAATGGAGGAATTGGAACATTCATTAAACAAAGGGGGACTTATTGATGTTCTACTTTAGGAAGAAATGAGTAAAACAGTTAAGACAAAGAAAGAAATCCCCGAACGGGTTATTGCCACAGTACAAACTCGTGCACAACAAAACAGGACATCGAGAGTCAATTACTAATGATCCAAATCCTGGAAACTTTCTGACTTTGTTAAAATACTTAGATAAATTTTTAATGTATAACAATATATTATACGTTCAGCAATATACTTTGTGCATAACAATTAAAATAATTTGTTATGCTTTGGGTAAATAAAGCATTGACACGTCTGGAGACGTTAACGGACAAATTAAAAGTTTGGAGGAATGAGCTTTGTGACAATGTCATTACTAAGGCAGAGCAGGTATGTAATGAATAGAGTCTCGGTATAACAAAAAGCATAAGAAGGAAGCGCACGATGCCAGGGGAGTATGCAGACGATTCTGCATTAACCTTTCGACAAGAAATGCTACGTTCTCTAATAGGAATTTGGACAAACTGTCAGTTGAAATTTCAAGTTGTTTCTCTAACATAAAAGAGTTAGAAAAACGCTTTGGGGCGAACGTTAATGTTGGGGATGTACATTTTAAGGAACAGCTTTCCAAAATCAATATTAAGTGCACAGTGCTTGCAAATCTCTTAATTCACATGACCTAAACAGTGAAGAATTGTTCAATGACTTGAAAGACGTCATACTTTTATTTAAAAGGAAAAAAAGTTAACGGAGAACAAAAAGACTTTACACCTCAGGAACTGCTACAATACATTTCTTCAATGAGATTAGAAGCCTACAAAACACTAGCAACAGCTTTAAAAATTTTGCTTACTTTACCAGTGTCTGTGTCTTCTTGTGAATAATTGTTTAGTAAGCTTCAATTGATTAAAACGATCAACAACATCTCAAGACAGGGTATCAAATCTAGCGATACTTTCAATTGAAAACGACATTCCTTCGTCTTTAGATTATGGTGATTTAATAATCCACTTTGCAGCAATTAAGACCAGGAAAGTTACAAATTTTTTATATTACTACATTTTTCATAGTCTACATTTGTTAATAATAAATGTATACAAACTGAATATAGGTAATATTATAATATGTAATTTCTTAATTTTGACTTAACAAAGATTCTTAAGACGTTTCTGAACGTGCTTTCATACAAAAATCTACAAATTTGCATTTTTGAAGTACTTTGTTCACTGGGTGAGCCTCCATTTTTGCTCTTTTGTCCCCCTTTAATTGTGAAGGTGAGGCGGCCGACGATCCCCTTGCCCCGGGTGCCAAAAAGCCTAGCTACGCCACTGCCTACAAGATTTATTGAAGTGTAAAAACCAATACAGTCTGTTTCCTCAAGTTTAGTATTAAATGTTTTTAAACCACATTTATACTAAAAAATGTCTCTAAGTGTAGGAAAACTGTAGGTTCATCGATAACAGATTTTCCGTGAGCTGAAGTAAATTCTATTTTTTTATTTAGTTAAATGCATGAATTTGGAACCCCAATAGAACGTAGAAAGTCATTTTCCTTCTTCGATTGCGCCTTTTGTCGATATTAATAGGCATTTCATTTACGGTGCAACGTTCATAAATCGATTTGATGGTCTCGAGCTTCATAAAGTAAAGAATATCTGAAAATTAACATAAGTTATATGCTTGCATAGATTACTCTTAAAACACTCATCTCAATGCTAAATATTGAAGAATTCTGCCTGTCAATTGAAGAATACTGAAGAATTAAAGGGCAACAGGCGGGAGAAATGGCTGGATATGGATAAGAGAAAGATGGAAATTGTACATTCAACCATAGATGACATCAGGATAAGCAGTTCCCTAGGATACAGACACCCCCAAGCAGCAGTTCAGGGCCTGTGCAAGCATCAGGTACGCCCGTCGCCCGCGAATACGCTGCGTTCCAAGCTTCTGATGAGGTCTCGCTGCGGGACAAGGATAACTGTTGGTTTCTAGGCGTGGCCTTGGGGTTTCAATTAGACAAAGGCTAATTGGGAGTGTGAATGTTCGCCGAGCACGGGTCCAAAATTTACCTGGCACACATGGGTGTTGACCGATGGCGCTGGAAACGAGCACAGCAGCGGTAGAACGCCCTGGGAAATGTCCCTATGGTGTCGTTCAGGGAATGGAAACATAAGCGTTACGGATAATCAGGTTAGAAGTTTGAAGAGTAGGCCTACTTGAGAAACACAAGATTCCTTAAGTTGTAGTGGTTTGATCCATGAATTCATTGTTTACATCAGAGGTTTAAATTTGTTTCCTACCTAACTTAAAGAATATTTTATGTGTGTGTGTGCGTGTGCGCGTGCGTGTGTACACGCCCGCGCGTACGTTGTCAAAATTATAATTTGAATAGAATAAGCCGAAATAACCTCATTATCATGGTATACATTATGCAAATTGCCAAAAAGTTCGGGTGATTTAGTAAACACAAATTTAATTCAGAGATAAATGTCAATAATGCAGACTGACATTTGACCCTATTATGGTTATTGACAACACGATCTCTGTTATTAACTTCATCGCCACCATAATCTTGCTGCAAGTAAGAAATGACTTCGAAAAATAATTATCGGATGCTATATATAATTCCATAAATTAAAATTCTAATTACATGATCCCACATAAGCCCTTATGAGTGTAAGCGAACTTATTTATGTGAAAAAGACAAACTGTTGTTCACAAGGTGTTAGTAGTACTTCTCTACAAGCTAGGCAGATTTTAATTATGATTGACTGAGTACAATTTACGTATTTCCATTATCAACAACACCACCACCACTACAACCACAATTATCATCAACGTCCTCATCGTTGTTGTCAACCTTTCAAGCATTCAAGCAGTTGCCTGTGGTGATTTGCGTTTCCACAGCCAGCTCATGACCCGTTTAAAAATAGTCTTGAATTCTTTGACCTGGTGGACAGAAAAATTCGGTTGTATATTCCTAAGATATGGAATCTACATTGTATGTTCTTGCTTGCATGTCGTTGTTCCACCAACGAATTGGACGTAGCCAATACAAGCTAATATAAGCCAATATAAGGTATGCTTTACAAACTTAAACTCTCCTCTATAGATCGGTGTAATCCAAAGTAGTAGTCTACGCAAAAAACTTCGTAATTTTTATCTTGTCTCAGCACCATCTAGGTATATTCTGTGTTAACATATGTTTCGTGTTAACAGATTACACATATCTGGACCCAGTGGCGCAGTTACGTGGAAGGATCAGGGAGATAAATTCCTCCCCCAGACCTATTAAAAACTTAATCGAAATTCAAAAATCACTTGAAGTAGCTATATTTCTAAGCCAGTTGCATGTGTTAAAATAAGGCTTACAAATAACTGTAGAAACAAAAAAATTTACAATGCTCAGTGGATAAAAAGAATTACCCGCAACGATAACTCACCGACACGATACACAGGTGACAAACGAACAATTATTTTTTTTTTAACAAAGAAAGATAAGATCTCGTAAAGAACTGAAGTATGAGCTAACGAAAGATAATCAATACGTAAATGTAAATAGCGTAACTATTCAGAGCAAATAAGTTATATGGAAATTGAAGTTTTATTAACATTAATTTTTCTAAGTAATTAAAAATGGACGCTCTATTTTAAATAATAATTATTTTTTACTTAAAGTAAATATTATTTTATTAAAATATTATTAGTAAACTTTCAATTTGATGTAATAAATTGTAACATAACAAGATTATGCCCTATAATAAATATAAATTAATCATCAAAATTCGTTGTGAATTATGCCTAAACGCAATCTTTCTTATAGATAATACGCAGAAAAGTATAAAAACAAATTAACAAATAAAGGAATAAAAATAAGATGTAACTATTTAAAAATAAATAATAATTTCAATTAGTAAAAAGTAATAAAAAAAGGAATATTGTAATAAGTACATACAATAGAAATAAGAAATGAAAACCTATTAATTAATTATTTTAATGACAATGACAAGACTATCAGACAACATGACTATGACTACTACACCCAGGAGGGAAGATCAAATGATAATAAAAAAATGTAAATGATTGTTAATGTAAATAGAAATATAGTGTATAAGCGTGAAGTTAGGAATTAAGTAAGAACACATTTGTTATGGTATGAGCCTATCAAACTATATAGAGGTCTGCGAACCTCAAACAGTTATTTTATGTAATCTCACTACGGACTATAAGTGATATAAAAAAAACAATTAAAATAATATTAAACAATAATTACCAACTACCTAATGTAAGAAAGGTGAAAATAATTAAAATAACAGTGATTAATGTTAAAAAGCGGTGTATAGTGAAAGTGCATAGGAAATAGACCTGGTTATAATATAAACAGTGAGTAACACATGTAATTTATATAAAATAACTATGTAACTAATCTAATAAGATTAAGCAAGGTGTACAATACTTATAACTAGTGGAATATATCCATAAAAACTAACTATGTACATCAGGGACAAGTAAAAATAAGATTAGAATAAATCATGTTAATTATAAGGTATAAAAACAACCCTGTGACCCATAAAACATGTCGTGAAGCCAAGAGCTTTACTAAGTGAATCTAGAGATTAAAAGAAGGAAAAATTATTGAATTGTTGAATTTGGAATAAGCCAGAACAGATATAATTCGAAGCTGAACATGTCTACTAAAAAATAATGTTACACAGTAAATTAATGAAGGAAAGTTCCGGAAATAATGAGAAGTATAATATAAAACACGGAAACTGAAGGCCAGGAGAAGTATAACAAGAAAATAATCTGTAAAACTAAACAGCAATCTGGTGAAATGGTTCTATTAAGCTAAGACATACATTTGTTCAACCGTTATTAAATTTAAAGCAACTAGAACAGTGAACTGATATAACAAAAACACTATAAACATTATTATTATTAATTTTATTTTCTCATTTTACTATTTTAGTTTGTTCAGATTATATTAAGTTGTTTCTTTTGTATAATCCAAAGAACCCATGACAACACACATACCCAACATCACATTAATGAAACTGATTTATAATTTTTATATTTTCTATAATACGTATGACATGTTGTTATTATCTATGACTTTGACTGTACATTGACTTTAATTTTTCATTAACCCTGAGAAAGAGTTCTTATGTTATTGAATCTAAAGGAGCTACCGAATGAAGAGAAGGGCATTGCATGTCAATAAATTTTAATATATGTTAAAAACTAAGGCGTAATAAAATAAAGCTAAGAATTAAGACTAGACTGAACAAGAGTTAATTTTTTTATTTCACTTTATATAAATTGACACCAACAACTTGGAGCTACAGGATATCATTACATTGATGAAGGGTAAGATTTACAATTAAGACTTAAGACTTATATTATAAATATAGAAATACCACGTTACAAAATATAATACTATTTTCGTAAACGATTTTCTATGATTTAACAGTTTTCATAATGATTCAAAATTGAGATTATTGTTAGATACCCAAACAATTTAAATAATTTTATAATGTTTTATGTGTGATTTATGTTGTAATGTTTAAATGCTATTATTGTATGTTACGTATAAGATATATAATATGTTGTCATTGTATCATCTTATGAAAGGAAATATTCTGAATTCACTTTTTTAATATACAATATTTAATTAATTTTTTAACGTAATAATTCGTAAATTGTTGATGATTGAGTATTCCAATAGCGGCTTTCAAATGAGTCTTTAAATTGTTCGTAAGTCTTTCAAATGAGTTAAATTGTCTCGAACAATCGTATACCATCTTGCAGCAGAATCTTGAAAATGTTTACTACGAATGTTTAAAACATCATTCATATTGATGATTTATTCTTTTTTCAATATTTTAATTAGTTATTTCATGCCGTCAATAAAAATTAAATTCCTCACTCCTCTATAAAAAATTGTTATTGTGCAACAGTTATACTTAACGCAACGAACAGACAAAATCCTACGACCTAGCCTGTGGTGTACACAATACAGTTGCGTTGGGTGTAAACACGGAATTGTATCCATTAATATTATTACTTGTACGGTGCATAATAAACGTTTGTGTTGCCAACGTGTGGCACGAGAATTAGCAAATTGTATTATTATTTTTATTATTGTTGTTGTTGTTGTTGTGAATATAATAATAATAATAATAATAATAATAATAATAATTATTATTATTATTATTATCGTTATTATTATTATTATTATTATTATTATTATTATTATTATTATTATTATTATTATTATTATTGTATTGTTTTCAAAGATTGTATTCTAATTTTGTTAGTGTTGTGTATTGGCACTCAACAAAATCTAAAGAGGAGAGAAATAGTTGTCATGAGATAATTTATTAATAATAAAAGTAGTATAATAAATAATATTAAATAAAGAACCAATAGAGTCACGGTTAACCAAAAATTAGTACACATAAAACAACGAATTAAACTTTTTCTAAATTGAAACGAACATGGCTGAACCGCAGAAAGAATTCGACCTTGAGGCTATATTTAAAAGTCTCCAAAAATAAATACAGGAGACCAGTGAAGAATCTAGAGCCGAATTCAAGGAATTAAAAAAGATTAATGAAGAATTAAAGAGGTCTAATGAAGAAACTAGGGCCGAGATGGCGAAAAATAATGACGTTATCGACAAAACTTAGTGAAACTAATAACTATAAAGCATTAGTGACTCTTGTACTCTAGAGGCTAGAGTACAACAGTCACTTAGTGAGCAAGTTTACAGATCGAGAGTAAATTTAAAGAACATATAGTAAAAGAGAATGGACGAAATAGTTAAAAGGAATGAGAGATTCAGATTATCCAAGCAGGAACAAGATGTGAAAATAAAAGAAGTCAGTGAATGAGTCCGCGAAAACATAGGTAACACGCAAGAGTTAAAAGCCAGAACTACTACACTGGTAACTGCCGTGGTAGAGTCTATTAAAATCATAAAAGACTATTCAGGTGAAATGAATCAAGGAAGATTTACGTGGTGAAGTAGAACGTACTAGAACGGTAATGAAGAGAAGTTCGGCGCAGATGATGGTGTACCCTACACATATGGAAGAGAGGACTAAATTAGTATTCAAAGAGTTGAAGAAGGACAATCCAATCGTATTCCTACTGAATTATGAACGAGAAATGGAACTGATAAGCAATAATATAGCTGACAAAGAGAAGACTGACCTCGTTAGTAAACATTTTCAAGATTCTGCTGCAAGATGGTATACGATTGTTCGAGACAATTTAACTCATTTGAAAGACTTACGAACAATTTAAAGACTCATTTGAAAGCCGCTATTAGAATACTCATTCATATTCAAGACAGGCGAGAGATCATCTGGAATATGATAGATATCAAACAGATGGAAAACTTACCCTTGAAGAGTACGTGATTCAGCTGGTTGAGAGCAGTAAACACTTAATGTCCAAAATTTACAGAACACGAGTTAGTGTTAAATTAGCATATCACTTCAACCGAGATATAAGATTAGCCAAAAAATTATATTTAAGATTAATAAATTAATTTACCTTCAATAATCCACCGTGTGACTTATAAAACTCTTCTATTACGCGTTTCGAAGACCTTCTTAATAGAAGAGTTTTATAAGTCACACGGCGGATTATTGAAGGTAAATTAATTTATTAATTCGATTAAGTGACTTGGATACCAGATTAAACATGAATATTATATTTAAGATGCTTTCTGACTCTATCAATGTAAAATAAATCGGCAGCCAGCAGTCACTATGTGATGAAAATAACAAAAATTAATAAAGGATGCAACAATTTAACAGAAATATGTAATAATTGTTTGTTACCGGACGGTAACAATTTAATTTTTTCTAAATATAACCTTTTAATAAATTATAGGCACAAATTTTGAACAGCCAATGGTTGATAACGTCTGAACCGGAAGTGGGGCCCTTGAACACCGAAATGTGACAACTTCATGCCATGACCTTCCGAAAGATGCGTGCCATATGGGTATATGGCTAGGACAATATAACTGACACAGAACTTTCCATATTCTTTTAAATGTACAAAGAAAATTGGGTTTCTTATTTTTTTATACACCTGTTTACGAATATTTAACAATATTCACGATAAATATTTCAACCGTTATGTTGTCAATGGTAGAGTCTCTATGGAAATTCACTTTTGTTTTAAAGTTTGTTTTATAAAAAAAAATCAAAGAAGTTTTGAATAAAGATCGAGATGTATTTGTGCTTTACGAGTAGGCATATTCGTAAATATTTTTTTGCTCCAGCATATGAAAACACGTGTCGATAAATATTAGAATATTTTATGTAATATTAATTTCGATATTGTGCAAATTATATACAATCCCTTATCTGTTAGGAACGTGTGTGGTGTGTGTTAAGTTTCTTTATTCCGAGACAGGCCTACATTAACGAAATGTCGTTGTTATAAATGTTTGACACCTTTTTACATGCCCGATTACAGTAAGACATTTGATTTTAATCAATTATTGAAGGAATGTATTGTTATAGGCCAAACGAACCACGAAAAACCTAAATTACCAAGAGTGTGGGTCTAACCGTTGTCGTAATGGCGGTAATAATTTTAAGAACTTCAGTATTCTTGGCAATCACAAATACAGCCTTACTTTTCCTATTTGTTTCGCGCCTGTTCTACGCAATTTTGGATACAGGTCTCTTCATCAATTTTCCCGGTTTTTCTATTCTCGGCTCCAGTTATCCTCTAGCTCTTACATGTAATTTAAAATCATCTGCCCATCTTAGTTGTCGTCTTACTTTTCCTCTCTTTTTGTATTCCCAATGTGGAAAGAAATAAAGTGGACAAATAATTTTAAACGACAAGTCAGCGTTTTCTTTAGGATTTGGACAAGCATGAAGCCTAGACGAGTCTACGATCAAATTCTCATGCGGCGGTAGTTCTACTGGCAGGATCGCCGAAAAATGAAGGCTGCAGTCTGTTGTAGTTTAAAATATTAGGTAAGAAACGGTTCATCAGACGCGCAAGCACACTCAAGTTCGGATGAGTCAACTTTTCGCATTGCTCAGAGCCGACAGTTTTTTAGCTAACACACTAAAAAAAAATGTGAGCGCTAATTTCTAAAAACAATAATATTTTACTAAAACTTGTAATATTTTATCTTAATAGTTATTTGTTTAAGAATGCATCAAACTACTAATTCTACTTCCAAAATAAAAGGGGGATAGATAATGTCGGGGTCACTACCGCTGAGGTTTTTGGCGGAAAACGTCTTACCCTGGAGGAGTTGCGAGTTGCTGGGACGGGGTATTTGTAGTTTTGGGGAAAAAAATGAACGAACTTGCATGTCTTTCGTCCTAAAACGAGTGACTAAATGAAGTGTAAGAACTTAGTGAACTTCCGTCGTAGAAGACACTAAGTTCTGACACGGGATTTCCACTACCAGGTTTGCGAATAAAGCGTACCACTGCCAGTGTTGCCGGGTTTGCCACAGCACAAATATATGAAGACATGATTTTTCATTTGGTCATCCAGGTTAATGCTAGGTAGACCAAATGTTTTTATTTTAAAAAAATGTGCTATTCTGTCAGCAAAGTTAAAAAACGATTTGCCGCTTATATAATGTTGTATAAACAGCTAGTCGGTATTTTACAAAATATTTATAATAAAAATATAAATAACTGATGAGTCATTTTTTACTTCAATTAATTTTACTACTGAGTAATGCATTTTATCAATAATAAATAAATAAATAGGCCTATTTCAAGAATATTATTATATGAAAAAGATGAAAATATAAAGTGTGTAAGTAATGATACATCCCGTCAGAAAATAATTTATGAAAATGTGAATCACAGACCAGACTTTCTAAAGAATAAACTTTTAAGTTAATAGAGTAATAGTGTTTGCTACGAAAATGAAATGATAAAGGAAGTGAAGTGAACATTTATTCTTAGTGAATGTGAAGTTCTGTGTAAGACGCTCAAAACGATATTTTGACAAGCTAGCGTAAATTGTTAAACGGAAAGAACATATGGTTCGGAAGAAGAGTAAAGAATCATTGGAATTACGCTTGATCATTTTAATGCGGATAAGGAAATGTCCGGTAACTGCTGCGAACGTCATCTGGTTGCCTTGGTGACAGGTCAGATTCCATAAATCAGCGCTTTCACTCTGACTGAGAGCTAAAGTTTTGTTGCCAACTGAAATTATCCACCGTTTAATTTCTGCACTAGCATGCGTGCAGTACTGAGTAGCTTCTTCATTTTTCTCGACTTCACATTTTGTCATCTTTCGAGAGAAATTATAGCAACTATCATAAACAAAGTTAATGAAATCTTTCTAAGGGAGTCACATAACCACTCTTCAGTGCACCGAACAAGAAGACACAGAAAGACTTAGGAAGGTCTCTGCAAACAAAAATAGTACATATCTCAAACAGAATGTTGCCTTTTTTTAAAATAGCGTTCTTATTTTAGCTTAAGAGAAGAGAAAAATGTACCGGCTATGTGTAAAACAATTTGGGCATATTAACAAAATGTCTATCACCTTTAGCTTGAATAAAATTCAAAAGTATTTTTTCAACTAAAATATTTGCTTTTTTGTTTTTCACTCACAAATGTGAAGTAGAAATATATTTCAGAATTTAGACAGTTATATATTTAGCCGACGATTATTTTATAAAATACAAATCAATTCGAATAATATGTCGCTTACAAGCTTATGTGTTATTATTAATTAGGCATTTAAGTAGAATTAAGAGGTTTTGTTAGTCTGTTTTTTAAACGGTGTGTAAGGTATCCAGTAAACTCTGTAATTAAATGCCTGCAAATAGTTCCACCCTGTTAACACAGAAAAGTTCTTGACCGACTCGTTTCGGGTATAATTGCAGTCTCTTTGACGGTCGAATGAACGAGAGAGATCTATCACTGACGACGAGCCACAACTAAATAGCGATGTAGGCTGCAAATGTTAAACAGAAAGCTGAATTAATCATATACTCTCAGTACAACCCAAATTTTACAACTGGTTTCTAATTCACAGTATGATGTTTTGAAATCGACGAGGCATGACACATGGCACTGCATAGTCACAATTTTTTAGGTAAAAATTTCAGGATATCTATAATTATCACTAAGAAGATGATGGAAGAAGTAGCAACAGGATAAATTAGAGGACAAGAGCATAATTATATTACTGGTCCGAAAGGAGAATCGACTCCAAGCGGCTAGAGCTATATGTTTACAAAGAGTATCAAAGTCATTGTGCTGGATACTCCATAGATTTAGAGAAGCAAGCTAGGCCATCCAGAATCCCTTCCAAAAGAAAACTGGAAGATTATGAGTCCTGCTGAGAGTAAGAAGCAGTCTTTGGTAGACAACGACGAAGCAATGCAACAGCTAATTTCGGTTTAATGATAGTGTGCCAACAACAAAAAACACATCAGTTCCATCAGTGTTTAACAGCGGAAGGAATTTTATGGAGGAATTTTCTTTTCAACCCAGAATGAATGACCGACAGATAATTAACAATATGGAATCTCAGATTAATTTAATTTCACAATTTACAGATGTGTAAGTTAAGAAAAATAAAAACACACGTTGTTTGTGTTTGTGATAAAATCAAAACTCACTTCTGTTTACTGTGAAATTAAATTTTGCATGTCGTTTTCATGAAATGTTTCGCGTTCCCATTAATCATCGAGATTCATGTGTTCTTGTAGTGAAAACTCGCTCATGTTCTTTTAATTACACATTCTCTTTGACTGTATGATGCTTGTTCTTCTGTACCTGCTACGCACGACGATATGAATGCTTCATGGGTAGCCTGTATCAAATCTATAGGCCTAGTTCTAGCTCTGAACGGCCTACTGGCCAGTGTCATTGTTTAGCAATAATAGTTACTAGACAATGACCGTTTCCAAAACCAGTAGTAAGTATAACTACTGACGTTAGTTATTTGTGAAAATTATACTTTTAACTAATTGTCATTGATTCATGGCGTCACTCAAACATGACAACTAGCGTTACTGATGTTACGGAAATTTAACAGTAAATAACAAATATCACTGAAACTTTGACCCAGCTCTTACTCGATTCTGATACAATGAATAAAAGTAAATATTTTAAGTCTTCTTGATTTTCAACAGTTATTATAAATTATATTTGAGGCAGAGGTTGAAGGCTAAACTAAGGGGGATAGTGCCAACTTGGGGGGGGGGGTCTACACGACTACTTATGAATTCGAAACGTATTTCTCCAAGTAACGCAGCAAATGTTAATCGATAGTAATTCAGCTCTGTGTATGTAAAATTTCCATGGCGTGCTCTATTTTATTCCACGTGGTTTCAACACACACCACTATATCACAAGAATAAAATTGTTTATATCAGGTCTGGTAAATAAAATATGACCGACCTTTTAACTTCATACAACCCTTTTGAAGGACAATGGATACGATAAATTATCACAAGCTGAGAAAAACAATGATAATCCTAACTGACCTGATATATCAGACTAAATCTATAATGTAATGCTAAATAAATAAAATGGATATAACAGCAAGTTACAATATTGTTGATCTGAGGAATTTTCCTGCTATTTTACTTTAAAAGCAACAAGTTGTAATATTGCTGTAGTTATTTATACAATTTCTTCCCAGGTGTAAGTATTGTTAATCGCATTGTTAACCTCTGTTACTTCTAGTTTGAACACAATTTTTAATTCATTTTCATTTTACTCTTTCTTACTTTTGATAGAGTCAAATAGAAAATTGAACTGATTCATTACAGGAAGAGCTCACGTTCAAACAGATCTCTATTATCCAATTTAGCAAAAGACTATTCTCTCGGTCAAAAGATGAGATAAAAGATGAAATAAAGGTCTAAGAATCACGACTCGGAACCACAGAAAGACACTTAAAACAAGACGCCCACACAGTGTCTTGACATACAGATATAAGATGGTAGCATAGTGTCAGTCAGCAGGTAGAGAAACGATGAAAGACTTTATAGCGTTGCAAATATAATACTGATTTTCAGTTTGTGAACAATGAAAGATGTTAACAAGTGGCACCATGAATTTTCAAACTGCTACATTGCAACAATAACTTATTTCACCTGCTGGTAAATTCAAACTCGAAACTATTATAATTCAAACCAGAAATGACAATATATAATGTTAGTTACAGTGGTTTTTAATTTTTTCTGAAACCTGACCCTATCAAACATCAAACGTGACCTTCACTACCATTATCAAATGATTACTAGGTATCTTAAAATGTACAGACTGTTTTTTTTTTTTTTTTGCTTTTTTAACTGGTAACAGATGTCTTATACATGGCAACAGTAGTTCTTGGCATGATTGATAACGAATTTAATTATTTAATTATCATTTGATTACAAACATGTATAAAAAAGACACAGTCCGTTATTTGAACCTACGAAAGTGAAATGTTCTTGGTTATTGAATGGTGTTATGAAAAATTTAGTTTCGTTAGAATGTGATTAATACTGGGTAATTTAATTCAGTAAAACGTGTTGCTGTTTTATTACTTCCATGTTCCTTAAGGAAATGGAAGAATGGTGATGGAAAAAAAAATCGTGTTCGAGATTATTGCAGATTCTGATTGCACTACACTCAAAACATGAAAAAAAGTCATTTTTCGAAAAGTGTCTGTGTCTGTGTGTCTATCTGTGTCTCTCTCTGTAGATTTTTTTTTATGGCAAACGATAACAGCCGCGAATTCAAACAGAATCAAATAATTTTTTGCATACAGCCCTGATTTGTAGAGTACTCAAGACCTATTGTTTTTGGTGAAAATCGGTTAAGGGAAAGGGGTAGTTTACCGGCAACTTTTTTTTTTAATCAAGGGTAATTATTTTCTATGGCAAACGATAACAGCCGCAAATTCAAACATAATCAAATACTGTTTTGTACACTGACCTGAATTGTAGAGTTCTCAAGACCTGTTGTTTTTGGTAAAGATCGGTTAAGGGAAAGGGGTAGTTTACCAGCAACGTTTTATATTGTAACAAGGGTATTTTCTATGGCAAACGATAACAGCCGCAAATTCAAACAGAATCAAATACTTTTTTGCATACAACCCTGATTTGTAGAGTACTCAAGGCCTATTGTTTTTGGTGAAGATCGGTTAAGGGAAATGGGTAGTTTACCTGCAACGTTTTATGTTTTAAAAGGGTATTACTTCCATGTTCCTTAAGGAAATGGAAGTATGGTGATGGCAAAAAAATCGTGTTCGAGATTATTGCAGATTCTGCTTGTACTACACTCAAAACATGAAAAAAAGTCATTTTTTGAAAAGTGTCTGTCTGTGTGTCTGTCTGTCTGTCTGTAGATTTTTTTTCTATGGCAAACGATAACAGCCGCAAATTCAAACAGAATCAAATAATGTTTTGCATACAGCCCTGAATTGTAGAGTTCTCAAGTACTATTGGTGTTGGTGAAGATCGGTTAAGGGAAAGGGGTAGTTTACCTGCAACATTTTGTGTTTTAACAGGGATAATTTTTTATATGACGGACGATAACTGCCGCAAATTCAAACATAATCGACTACGTTTTTGCATACCTTTTTGAATTAAAGAGAACTCAAGGTCTGTTGATTTTGTTGAAGATCGGTTAAGGGAAAGTGGTAGTTTACCAGCAACATTTCATATTTTAAGAAGGGTAATTTCTTTGCGAAAGATAACTGCCGCAAATTCAAACAGAATCAAATAATGTTCTGCATACACTCCTGAATTGTAGAGTTCGCAAGATTTGTTGTTTTTGGTGAAGATCGGTTAAGGGAGAGGGGTAGCTTACCTGCAGCGTTTTATGTTTTAACAAGGGTAATTGTTTGTATGACGAACGATAACTGTCGCACATTCAAACAGAATCAAATATTTTTTTGCATGCATCCCGAATTGTAGAGGACTGAAGGTCTATTGATTTTGGTGAAGATCGGTTAAGAGAAAGGGGTAGTTTACCTGCAACGTTTTATGTTTTAACAAGAGTAAAGTACTTAATTTTGATAAATAATGTATCCTAATAAGAAGCTCATAATAATCCACTGTAGAAACGTAGATGAAATATCTATAAATGAAGAGGTTAGGTGAACTGGGTGGGGGTAATTTTCTATTAATGAAAATTATAGTTGATTGGGGAGGGGAGAATTTTTTATATGTGTACTACGTTATCGGCACCAAAGAAGTAGTTCATTGTTAAAATTCCTTCCCGGGCTGTTTAGCCGTAGTCCAATGTTTTCTGCAAAACCAGACTTTTCGGCAGTCCATCGACTGCCATCATCAGTGAAAATCGAGTGCGAAAACGTCAGGTGGTATACGTTAGTGACCACAGTACCATGGTTAAGGCTGAAGCAATAAGTAGAAAGAAGTAGTTTCTATGGAAATATTTCATTTCGAATATGATTTTAAATATAAATCTTAGAACATGAAGTCATGTATGGTTCTCCATACCGATATTTTTTTATGGGAAACGATAAGAGTCGCAAATTCAAACAAAATCAAATAATTTTTTGCATACAGCCCTGATTTGTAGAGTGCTCAAGATCTATTGATTTTGGTGAAGATCGGTTAAGGGAAAGGGGTAGTTTACCTGCAACGGTTTTTTTTAATCAAGGGTAATTTTTTTATAGGCAAACGATAACAGCCGTAAATTCAAACAGAATCAACTACTCTTTTGAATACAGCCCTGAATTATAGAGTTCTCAAGACCTATTGGTTTTGGTGAAGATCGGTTAAGGGAAAGGGGTAGTTTACCAGCAACATTTTAGATTTTAACAAGGGTATTTTCTATGGCAAACGATAAAAGCGGCAAATGTAAACAGAATCAAACAATTTTTAGCATACAGCCCTGATTTGTAGAGTACTCAAGATCTGGTGTTTTTGGTGAAGATCGGTTAACGGGAAGGGGTAGTTTACCTGCAACGTTTTTCTTATCAAGGGTAATTATTTTCTATGGCAAACGATAGCCGCAAATTCAAACAGAATCAAATAGGTTTTTGCATACAGCCCTCATTTGTAGAGTACACAAGACCTATTGTTTTTGGTGAAGATCGGTTAAGGGAAAGGGGTAGTTTACCTGCAACATTGTTTGTTTAACAACGGTAAGTTTTTCTTTGACGAACGATAACTGCCGCACATTCAAACAGAATCAAATAAATTCTGTTGCATACGTTCATCAATTGTAACAGACCGAAGGCCTGTTGATTTTGGTGAAGATCGGTTAATGGAAAGGGGTAGTTTACCTACAACATTTTTTGTTTGAACAAGATTAAAGTACTTAATTTTGATAAATAAAGTATCCTGATAAGTAGCGTTATAATAATCCACTGTAGAAACGTAGATGAAATATCTATAAATGAAGAGGTTAGGTGAACGAGTTGGGGGTAATTTTCTATTAATGAAAATTATAGATGAAGGGGGAGGGGAGAATTTTTTATATGTGTACTACGTTATCGGCAACAAAGAAGTAGTTCTTTGTTAAAATTCCTTCCCGGGCTGTTTAGCCGTACTCCAATGTTATCTGCAAAACCAGACTTTTCGGCAGTGCCATCGACTGCGAAAACGTGAGGTGGTATACGTTAGTGACCACAGTACTATGGTTAAGGCTGAAGCAATAAGTAGAAAGAAGCAGTCTCTATGGAAATATTTCATTTCGAATATGATTTTAAATATAAATCTTAGAACATGGAAGTCATGTATGGTTCTCCATACCGATATTCTGAATTGGCTGCATTGTCACGCTATCTTCTCCGAACTGCAAACAAAAAGAAACGTGTTTCTGAGTTAGTTTTATTTTTTTAATATTGTTTTTTTTATAAAGAGAGAGGTAGTTGGATTTAAATTGATCATGATGCCATTTATGAACTACAGTAAAAAATTGAAATAAATATCGAATACTACACAACTTATTATATGGAAGAAATATCAGCGATTCATCATTTCCTGTGATTCGCTATAATTGAAACAAAGAGAACAACGTGAGATTATCTCAGAATAATGTGATGATTCTCGGGATATCCATATGACTAAAAATCATTATTTTCTATATTTTAAACGTAGGTATTTTATTATAACATTTCTGTTCAACTAAAAAAGTAAATAACATGTTGCAAGTGTAATAAATGTACTGAAACGTAAGAAGAAACGGATGAAAGGTATTTAAGAGTAAAGTTGTATGAATGTGAGCACTGAAGACAGGCTTGACAGGAAATGGCAAGGGAGAGAACCAATCTCTAGTCTGGCTGAAGAAGCCAACTGAGCGTGACGTTGGGGGGACATCCAGAATTTATGGAAGAAATCATTTTACAGGCGTTGCCAACTCAATAGATCTCAAGTCCTCCTGTTCAGCGTTCGGGGGTCAGTTTGACGCAGGGTTCTCACTAAAGCCGCTCGTCATCCTCAAGGCAGCCGAAGACGTGTAGCACAACCTTCTTTCATTGATGTAATGTCAGCCAGGCGGTGTCTGCCTTGTGACAATCACTTGGATCCCGCAAAGTGCCCCTGACCTAGGGGTCATAGTTCACAGCAGGGTTGATGGACGAGTGCTGATTTCTATTATCTTTTCAGGAACAACAAACAAAAACTTGTGGTAAATCACTGGTGATAACGGACTGGATCGAACGCCACAAAGTATAATTCATTAACCGAACACACAATATTATGACACTGTTTATTATAAATACACTATTTTCAGAATAAACAAGTTGTCACTTTGATCAAATCTGCGCCGAGGGCTGGCAAAAATCGACCTTAGAGACCACAACGCGTGTTTGGTATGAACTTCTCGAATGGAAACAGATAGTTGGACGCCTCAATGCAGGTGACTGCACAAGTAGGCAAAACAGTCGAGGTGAACAGTTTCCATTAAGTTAGCTTAGATCACGTTAGATCAAGTTGAAGGAACAAGATTTTGTACAATTGGTTATTTAACGTTGCTTCGGTAAAAAAAAAACTTTATGCCTTATGCCTATTTATGCCATTTTTATGCCTTAGCTGTCAAACGCTCAAGTGTTTACGTAATCTATTTCTTCCTTTCTTCCTAAATAGCCAGTTTAAATTTAGTACATTTTTGGATGAGACCAAAGAAGATGACAGATATTAAGGTATAATGGATGACCCTAGATACAGCATTAACCAATTATTTTTTACTTCCATGTTCCATAAGGAAAAAGATGTATGGTCATGCTGAAAATATCCTGTTCGAGATAACGGCAGATTCTGATTGTACTACCATCCAAACATGAAAAAAGTCATTTTTCGAAAAGTGTCTGTGTGTCGGTGTGTCTGTGTGTAGAATTTTTTCTATGGCAAACGATAACAGCCGCAAATTCAAACAGAATCAAATAATTTTTTGTGCACAGCCCTGAATTGTAAAGGACTCAAGGTCTGTTGTTTTTGGTGAAGACCGGTTAACGGGAAGGGGTACTTTACCTGCAACGTTTTACGTTTTAACAAGAGTAAAGTGCTTAATTTTGATAAATAAAGTATCCTGAAAAGAAGGTCATAATAATCCACTATAGAAAGGTAGATGAAATATCTATAAATGAAAAGGGTAGTTGAAGGGGAGGGGGTAATTTTTTTAATAAATTAAAATGGTAGTTGATGATGGAGGAGGTAACTTTTTATAAGTTTTATATGTGTACAACGTTATTGACAACAAAGAAGTAGTTTCTATGGAAACATTTCATTTAACTTTAACAAAATTCTATATTTTTTCATTTTAATTTAAATCATGTATGAGAGAAATTATATCGTTCGTAGCAGGCAAGCATATCTCAATTATGTAATGTTTACGTTTCCATTTTATTATTATGATTATTGCAATAAAAAGCAGGCAAGACACACACACACACACACACATACAATTGGCATTATTTCTGGCCTCACTCATGTTCATTTTCTTACATTTGCACGCTTTTTAAATGGAAAGTGCCGAAACCCACACCAACACAACGCGTGCAAGTCGAAAAAGTGTCCAGCGTGGATAGCGATTTGCTTCCTGTGGATCGCTGGGCAGTGTAACTGCACGTGTTTACAGAGGAACGGTTCATAGACAGACTTTTCGTCTGTAGGGAATGAACCCTCTGCAAGATGCTCAGGGTCCATGAATGACTTCGAAGCGCTTCGGAGGAGGGATGATTGTCTGCGTAGTTCGGTTTCTTTATAAGAATAAAGTAAGCCTACCTAATTTTTTTGGATAAAGTGACTGAAAATAACATTATATTAAACGACTACCCCATAATAACAAAAATATCTATAAATAGTGAAATTAGTTTGAGGATGGGCGATATTTTTTTAGAAATTATCGAACCGAATTCAAGTAAATTATTTTAAACTTAAATCTTACAACATGGAAGTCATCTATGGTTCTCCATACCGATTTTTTGACTCTCTATATCATACAGTCAGTTTATTATAAGAATATAAATATAGGTCAAGTACTTTTTAAACTAAATCATGTATCTTGTGGGGTAATATCCCGGTGAATATTCTCCATTGTTCACAGAGTCTGCGGAATTAGATTTATGAAAATCTACTTAGTTGGTAGGTGTTTTGGTTTGAATCGTTTCGGTGTTCAGCATTTTTATTTAAATAGTGTGGATGAAATATATTTAAATAGTGTGGTATATTGGTATTTCATTTCTTTACGTGACTCATTTTCATTAGAGCCCACACCATGTTTAGATCTGTTTAAGTTGGTTTCGTAGCTTGACGCAGTAAGAGTATATTCTTGTGAGGCTAAAATCGTTGTTGTCAATATTTGCTGAGTTTTTATTAGGTCTGGTACAGCTATTAAACATATACAGGTTCAAGCGTGCTACTCCTGTGATACTCCAGATCGTATGTTGTACAGTTTTATGAGCTCTTTTTTACTTAAACCGGTATTGTCGGTCAGGTACGGTTTCAGAAGTGGATATGGGACTGCGTGTTTAAGAGTCAGCTGATGATCTGTCATACGTTATATAAAGCTTGGCTCAAAGCACCTGTGTAATACCTCACCTTGTTGGTTTATTTGTTTCCCATCGTCGTTATTTATTTTCTTGGTTAACCTGAGTTCTTGACCAACTGTTTCATGTTCCTTTCTGAATCCAAGTTTGTGCGAGATACTAGTTTTCTTTCGTTTAAGATAGTCTTTTTTGGGAATGATCTTTTCTAGGATCTTTGAAAATATTGGGAGGAAGGTATCTCGCTAATATTTTGTAATTTGGGGTTATAAAGCTTTGCATTCGTTATGTTGTCCTACCTTCAACTGACAAGTATTCAATTCTTACTAAAGCATTATTGTGTACTGCGTTCAGACATGTGTGAAAAGTTTTATGAAAATTTCTTCATCGGTCATATTGTCGGTAAAGCCTTGTTTGAATTGGTGTCATATTAAATTACGTTTCGATCTCGCTATCTGTAGTTTCCTGTAGATAGGTAAGGGCATCTATTGTTCATTAACATCCAGTCTTCCAAATCCATTCTCCTTTATAACAATATTGAGGTGCAAGTGGATGTAAGACTGATGCAAGATCTTTTCAAAATCTTCGTGCAAGATCTTTTTATCTGTCCGTTCATAAATCAGGGCTTACTATTTATTCATATTGATAGCATTTGGTGCTGAGGTCTTTGAGGCTGTTTTGTGCCAGTAACCTAACTTAGTAAAAACTTCTTATCTTCTGTCTGTTCTGATCATCCTTTCATATGTTCGTGAAAACCTCAATGTTTAAGAATGTGTAACAGACTTTCTTGTACCTTTCCTAGTTTGTTGTAGCTTTATTTGTTTGCCGGAAATCTTGTGTTTTTCTTTCTTTACGCTATTTTTCTCTTACAAAAGACACAAGTGAGTCCACAACTTTTGTAACCAGATGGAACATACGATCATAAAAGTTTCTGTACGTTTACAAACAAAAGCTTTATTAGTACTGACGTCTAGAAAAGAGCCACGAGAAACTACCATAGTTGTATATGTATCCTGAGTTGATAATAATAATTTTGAAACAACGAAGAAAAATTTATATAGCGATTATGTCTTAGTGTATAACTACTTCTCCACTCTGTATAACGTGTGCAAGCGCACATAAATACCATTAAACGTACTGTCGTACATAATTATTTTTACTGATAAATAATTCCTAAAGGTCAGGAGGGTAGGAGAAACGCAAAAACACAAAAAGCATGAAAGTGAAGCGATAGAGCGAGCCAGCAATAGAGAGAGAGAGAGAGAGAGAGAGAGAGAGAGAGAGAGTGTGTGTGTGTGAGAAAGAGTGAGAGAGGAAGGAAGGGAGGGAGATTGTTATATTTTTGAACATTTTCTGCTGATAACCGTGAGAGAAATGGATTGTTTTCATGACATTTACTCAATCCGATAAATAGTGTGATTATTGCAGTTATAATTCACTTCTTATCACAATGACAAGATTATGTTTTTGTGAATTTTTTAATTGTTGATAAATTAACGGTTAATATAACATTTTATATTATGTATGATTATCATCGAAAAAAGAATAATCCGGTTTAGATAAAGTTGAAAATAAACTTTTTATGTTTAAGTAGATTGCACTGTTGTCAAACTTAATTAGCCACTACGTGTATGCTGCTAAATATTATACACAATGTTGTTGTCTACAGATGTCCGTTGCTGTTTGAAACAAGAAATTTACACCAAATGTTGCTTCAAAATTTTGTATTTTTACTCTTCGTATTATGCACAACGATGAAAACAAACTAACATCGTATCTACTACTGGTTCTTTGAGCCTGAGTGTGCAGGGGTGTAGTGTCTTTGTTTATACTGTGTCAAAGTGTTGGAAAAATCTGGAGCATTGTGTAACTCAACTGAGCATAAGATTCTAATTTTGTTTTGTTTGCCGACTCAAGTGAATTTCGGGAACTTTTGGATAATATTCCTTTGCCCGTGCAACGTTAGTTACTTGTGGCATGTGTTTACAAACACTCTGTTGTTAAGGAATACATTCCTATTGTTAAGGATTAAACTTGTCTCTTTGTGTGTGTGTGTGTGTGTGTGTGTGTGTGTGTGTGTGTGTGTGTGTGTGTGTGTGTGTGTGTGTGTGTGTGTGTGTGTGTGTGTGTGTGTGTGTGTGTGTGTGTGTGTGTGTGTGTGTGTGTGTGTGTGTGTGTGTGTGTGTGTGTGTGTGTGCACGTGTGGTACAAAAAAGTATTGAGAATTATTTGTCTGGAATATTCTGTAGGAAATTCCAAACGATTGTCCGTGTGAATGTTTGTGTGTCTGTGGATGACAGACAGAAGTTTCTAATAGATGGTTTGTTTGTGCTGGTCTTACAATAATAATAAACTTTTATGCAGACTGAGAACTTACATAAATTTTGTGCCAATTATATGGTTGACAATGAAACATAAAATAACTGAGCATGTTGATTCGATCCTGTGTGTATCATCGCCCCTGACCAACTCGTAGGATACGCTGACAGCTTCCGCGTTGACACACATATTGTGTTGTTGGCTGGTAATGATTTGATGATCTCAGTCTGACCTGTGAGTGTTTTACCCTTCGTCTCACTTTCATTTATGACAGTCAATTTGTTTTTTATATTTTACACGCGGTCTGTGTCTGGTCGTATTTTCTACTAGCAGCAGATCTATTTTTATTTACATTATTCAATCACGTGTCAATACATACATATATTTTTTGCTGTCTCTTCTTTACTAACACGTTGCAATTTAAACTGTTTTAGGACGATATTTTTTGTAATCGTCTTTTTATAAAATGAACGTTTAGGATTACATGCGTTCTAATTTTACAATATTTTTCTTGTCTCTTCTGTGGCGTACTCTTCTCATTTACTCGTAACAATATGCCGTTATTATCCGACTAGCTTCGACTCTCCTTCTTTCTTGTAAATACAGCCATTCACAGGTGTATTCTTATTTCTTGCACTTCGTTTTTCTACATTAAACTCTGTTTTTGTTTCTAACATTCTCTTCTCTTGTGAAGATTTATCTTCCTCAGAAACTTCAGTCAGTAGGCTACTTTGAAAAGTTGATATGTTTTCTGTACGTAAACGATTCAATTCTCTCCACACGGCCAGGAGATAGAACTACTGTATTTTGTTTACAGACGTACATTTCAGATATTACGTGGTATTCAGATTTAGGTGTGATCCAGAGAGATCGAATAGTTTAGCTCGTGAAAGAGTGAGTATTCCCATCAAGCACATATGATTTGCGTGCTACCTACCTTCCACCAAAGTAGACCCACCACCGTGTTGGTGTATGAGTAGAATGTCTTTTGGGACAAGGGATACCACAGTCTCCCTTACAACTACAAGCAAATTTTCTTAAAAATTTAATGGCCACTAACTCCAGGATTTAACCAGGATGTTCGGGCCCAAGAACAATAATAATAAAGTGAAAATAGCCATTATTCTTATAATTTTGTTGAAGCTTAACCCTCGTCAAGATCATGACTCTGGCCGCCACGGGGCAGCCAGACATTCGACTCGTCGTCATCTACATAGCCTCTAACGCAAACGAGGAGGGAACCTCGCCGATCCATATTTATAGGTCATATACGGGATCTCTTGTTTAAGATGGAGCTTTTATCCAGAATTTCAACTAAGACCCCTGGTAATAACCGCTTACAACCGCCGGGCAACCCAAAAATCACCCGACTTGGCCCACCATCGGACCGCGATCGTGGGGAAGGTTACCAACTAGCACGTACTAGACTTAATATCAAAGTAGCCCTCAGGTTTTGTGGAGTTCAGGTTTCTGGAGCTAAGCCCAAAATAGGGTACACTGGAGCCACCGACAAGAGATTCACCATCATCCTCCATATTGTTATAAATTTTCATGTCACTGAGTAAAAATTTCCTTGGTTTTCTAAAGAATCATCAATTTGATTGCACAAAAAATATTGTTATTTCGGTCACATAGATCGTGGTCTTAAAACAGTAGAATAAATTGAACAATAAATTCTCGTAATTACATTTCTAACAATAATTCTCACAACGATTTCCAATACAGAGGATTTAAGGTGGAATTGATGATGTTGCGTATCTCGTCTGCGTACATTATGGGTTGTGGGAAAAAAGCGATTCTCTAGGATTTTGTCTCAGTACGTACTCTGTGACTATTTATCATGTTAGCCAGTACGAAATACTTTAAGGTGATACGCAAGTCTAGGGCAGTTTTATCGCTAACTCTTATGATAGTAGTCTTGTTTACACCTATGTGGTGTGTTTAAGTGTACCAGTGTATATAACTAATGACACAGAATTTTGTTAGACCATGTTGTAACATCGGTATGTCAACAACGGTTACAAAATGTACATAGTGCTTACAACACACGTTGTCAAGTAAACACAACGTGGCTGATTGTTGGAATACGTAAGTTGGTTACACAGGCAATGCCTTGGTCAAAATTTATTTAATGTTAATTACATAAGCCAACCAGTTTCGTAATCCGTCGTTAACGCATTGTTTACTGTACACATTTCGCATTGAAAACAAATGCAATGAATTGTTTTACTACAAAAGGGGAAACACTAAAATATACTACATTTTTATATTGAGCAGGACGGACATAAGAGAGAGAGAGAGAGAGAGAGAGAGAGGGGGGAGAGAGTTTTGTAATGGTTTGAAGCTCAAATATTCTGGCTTTAGGCAGTCATTCTTCTTTCGTAACCCATTAGAAAACCAACTAGTAGTACGCCTTCAAGTAATACTGCTGCACTTGGCTGCTTAAATCGGGCATTAAACTGTATTCCACACACACACACGCGCGCGCGCGCGCACTAATTTGTATAGACAGTAGTACAGACCAGCCTTTCAATAGTTTACTCTGGAGACAAAAAACTAATTAAATTAGGAGTAATTAATTGTTTCTTTAAACCTTCCTAAACGTTTTCGAATCAATTAACATATGCAGTACTGATAACAATACTCACTCTGTAATTTAAAATAATAATATAATAACTATTACTGAACCAACTTGAATTGCAACAGTTCATTTTGTTGACTACTTACTTCCATCAGCATAGAGGTTCCAAGAATTGACAACTTGATCACTCAGCACTTACCCTGCGATTCACCACCTGGGCCCGGATTTTGATGGTCTAAAACCGTTTGGAAAATGTTTATAAAATGTCAGGAAATCCCAATAAAAAGCTAAATTTTTTAAATTACGCAAGTATTTTGACGAAAATGACTACTTACACAATTTACGTATCACTATATACATATAGCAACGTTACAAGTATTATAAAATGAATACACTTCAGTCCATGTACCCAACGCAACTATGTAGCGTTAAACACCGGCTACGTCGTAGGATTTTGTGTGTCCGTTGCATTAAGTATATGTGGTTGTACAATAAATGTATTTTTAAAAAAGGAGTGAGACGTTGATGACATGAAATAATTAACTAAAACATAGTAAAAGAATCAATCAACGGTTTATTAGGCCTAAATATTGCAAAGAAAACTAATTGATTATTAAAATTTGAACTATAAAATTCAAAATATTCTCTTTTATAAGGTTACACTATGAAAACGTATCTTTGCTATTCAGCACACATTAATAACATATAGTCATAAATATCTAAACATATATGATGAACAAATTATAAAATTCTTTTATATTGTTTGGGTGTCTGACTTTGAATCATTATTAAAATTTGAAATCATAGCAACAAAATAATATTAAATTTATTCTTGGATTTTGTTGTCCGTTGGTTAACTAAATATAAGTATATTACTACCGACTCCGAGTCGGTAAGTATATACTTATATTTATTAATTTTATAAATAAAAATTGAATAATTCCTACTAATATTTTAATAAAAATAATATTTACCTTATAATATTATTTTTATAAGAATATTTATGATTTATAATGACACACCCAATTTTTAAACTTAAACAGAATAAAATTATTATTTTTAACATTAACTTACAATTACGTCTTTTACTCTGAATATTTACACTATTTAAGCCTACATTTAAGTATTTATATAACTTTATTATCTCATATTCTGTTCTTTATGAGTTCTTGGTTTAACAGAAAATATAATTGTTCATTTGTCACCTGCGTATTGTTTAAGTTATCGTTGCGTATGTGTGTGTGTGTGTGTGTTTGCGTTTACTGAATGATGACAATGACGATGACGATATTGATGCTGACGCTTCCTCGGTACTCTATAGCCTGTTGTTGATGGTGGTCCTGTGCTCCTCCAGCAATCGTAGTGTATTGCAGATGATAGTGATGATTATGATGTGATGTCAAGTCGATTAGCAGACGGATATAGCGACCTCGTGTGAAATTTGCTTGAGTCTGACCCTCGTCAAAAATTGCCGGAGGTATTTATAGTAGACAGCAAACTGACATGTCAGAAATTGTTTTTGACATGTTAAAACTTTGTCAATTCGTGTGTAGCGTTCTCTGTTAACTGATCACTTTTTAATCCATTTTCGAGATAACCAAAAACTTGATCTTTAGGCGAGTGGTTGCACTGTCTTCGTAATTTTTCACTCGTCATACGACATTATTACATATAACACACTCGTTAATTACTAGCCAATTGTGGTAGTAATTAACTTTAATTTGTATGACGTCTTTATTATTGCACTTTTCTGCAATAATTTTGCATCACCATACGCGTTTAAATGTCATTCTAATGGTGTTTTTAGAATTAATTGTGATATGTCTTTGGTAACAGGTAAAAACATGTTTATTAATTTATTTTAATCATGTCAATACCTGATTTAATAATAAAAACCAACAATTCATCCGTACACAAGACGTCTCCCCCATACGTGGTACAATGCATGTCGTCGGAACTGGCACACACACACACACACACACACACACACACACACACACACACACACACACACACACACACACACACACACACACAATGACTTACACTTGTCGGGCAGGTGTACAATTTAGACAGGCTCTCGCCTGCACACGCTTGTACTTACACGCACTAAATTTTTAAAACTATTCGTCATACCCTCTTTGCATTAATTTACAAAATACTGCACTGGTAAATATGCAGTGTGTGTGTGTGTGTGTGTGTGTATGTGTGTGTGTTAACATAGCAGCAGTAATAGTAGTATTAGTAGGCCTAGTAGTAGTAGTAGTAGTAGTAGTCATAGTAGCTATTATTACATCATGTTATTCATTTTTCTATAGGGAAACTAGAAAACTAATTTTCGCCGTAGGAAAGTCCACACTCTACGGTTTGTGGGACTCCCACCCACCAAGCTACAAACCCATACTACTTGACCTCAGTTCACCCTTTCGTATTACTCCAGGGTGGTGTCAGCCATACTCCGCCTAATTAAGCGCTGTTACATTTATTCCTATTTTCTTTGATGTATTGCAGTATGTCACTCACTGTTTAATGTTTCACGTTGATTGCGCTCTCCTGTAGAATATAAGCAGTCACCTTATTACAAAGTTCCTCGCTACTAATAAGTATTATCTCGATAATGTTACCAGGTTAATGTGCCCTTCTTCAATATCGAGAAGTCCCCGTTGCGTTATCCTTCTTTAACATACAAAGAGCGCATCATCCCGATGTGAGACACAATATTTAAATGTGAGTCTCCCGTCATCCTCACGTTTTAGAGGTAAGCACGAAAATATCCATGTCCTGATTGAAACTGCGTTAAGTAATAGTTAACTTTACCAAGTCCTCAGTCGGTCCGGGTGTCCATATGTCTAACACATCTGGTGGTCCCCAAATCCAATCTTCTGCATGAACATGTCTCCATGTTAATATATTATTATTTAGTTTGATGGCCTCTGCGTCACTAGTCGCGTAGGCTATATGGAGACGAAAATCTTCTTTTCACAGACTCTTTCTTTTATTCTTTTTATTGTTTTGTAGTAGTAGTGAAAAATGCATTTATTTCTCATTCCAGTTATTTAATTATTTTTCATGCAGTTATTTCAGGCTCGCCTGAAATAAAATGGTAGGTATTTTCTTTAAGGATCCAACAGTTATTGTATGTGTTTTGACAGTAATCAGTGTAGTCACTATAATTAAATAATGAAACAGAGGTAAGAAATATTGTTAGCTGTTAAAATGAGGCAAATAAAGGTACGAGTACAAAAATAATAAAATAATAGTGAAAATTTGAAAATTACCTAAAATAAAAACGTACAAAATTACAACACCATTTTAGTTTTAAAATAAAAAATCATCAAAATTCAAATAAAAAAACTCCTCTTCACATAGGCCTGCCATAACGGTCGCATGTCATGGTACATTTTAGCCTTCTTGAATACGTTTTCCAAACAAGTAGCGCTGTTCTTGATATAGACTGTAACGTATCGCCGCGTTACAAATCCAGGGAACCCATCTTAACTAAGCTCCGTCAATTAGATGGGCTGCCTACGTTGTAACAAAATGTATCCACAAATAATTAACTTAACAAATTTACTTACTAACTGTGTAAGGAAACAAGGGAAGGTATACTATTGATGTACGCACTCATTATATGTGTGTAACAAGACGACTTCTCTTTATTTAACATTTAAAAACATTTACTGACAGATCCCATGACATTACTAATTAAATTATTAAAGTTATTTGAATGCTTTCTTTAATCTTTGGGATCAAAATTGATTTTATTTAGCTATACCTCGGATCCGGGTAACCTTCGGTATTTAGTCATTAAAACTTTTAGTTATACTCAATTCATGATATTAGCTTGCAAGACTTTCTTTAATTTAACCATTTGAAGAATGGTATTATTACTTGAATTATACTACGATACATTAACATATAAACTGTTACAACGTATGATGTTTGAATAGTTACATTAAAATTCTTAGATTTAATCTTTTAATCTTTACAAAGTTAATAGTCTCTGAAAAGTCTCTTTTAAGGTGTGTTGTGTAACAAATATTAGTAACCCTCGATAGACAGGCTATCGAGTCACCTTTAAATTGGTATGTAGAAACCTCGTCCTGGGGTGTCCGTCTTGGGAATCCTTAATAGCGCCGTCATCATCTCGGTCTGGTCTTCGTCATTAAAGGGCTCAAAAGTCCGCAGGGTAGATTGAACCTTCTACGATGGTACTTGTAGATTCTCGGATGTCCTGATCTGCATATTCTGTCGGGTCTACTAGAGTTTGTAAGTTCTGGTAGTTCACATCTCCAGGTATGATGTTGGAAGTGTTGTTAGTTCTTGAAGTTAGCAGTCGTCTTGTTTTACACCATTTTTATATTTCGTGTTATACTTTAAGTCTCTTGTTTTTTACATAACTATACTGATTAATACATAACATATGCTTTCAGCAGCAATTTCTTGTATACAACATTAAAGTAAAACAAAAGTATCGGCAACATAGTGTAAGAGCTTTTGCTCGTACGTCTGTACTGCATGAAGTCAACATAGCGAGAGAGCGAAATTCTGCTCCCTTCGACTGGTACCTAACAAATGGTAGAGGGGCAATTACTGCGCGAGAATATAGTCCCTGTCTCTCTTTAAGTAAACATTTTTATTTATACAAACTATCCCTAAATAAATATACACAATTTAAATAAGTTGTTTTAGCGACTATCTGTGTCTTCAGATTTTTAATTATTAACATTAGGTTTTTTATCTTATTCTAAATTACAGAAGACTCGGAAAACATGTCGAGTCCGGAATTAACAGGTCAGCGCCTGACAACAAGCAAGGGTTAAATACGACAATAATAACTATTTACAATTTGTCTTTTTATTAAAGTTTCTTTGGGCTTATTAATTACTTCTTCCTCTCATACTGAGTACATACAGGTTTTTATGTTATTATAGTGAGATTTAAATGGATTAATGGCTCGCAACCTTAATTTTTTAAAATTTCTTTATTTTTTTATTATTGTTACATTTTAAATCGTCACAAGACTACGTATAAAATGTTACTTGTATGGAGTGTGTATATACACGTTTATGGGTAGAGAAAGTAAGATACATTTTAGGACAATAGAAAGTGATAAAGTCTGAGGATAGAAATAGATAAATAAAAATCAGTAAATCATTTTGCCTATTCGAACAGACTGAAAAGCACACGCGCGCGCTAATTTTATTGTTTCACATATTGTCTATACACTTTTCACTACACTTGATTTAAATTATTACGTTAAATAAAAACAAAATATTAGTTCCGGCATGTGAGTCGAGGCCTGTTCTGATTTCTTCAAAAGTGCAACTGATTTATTTTGGCAATAAAGGAACTGTGCCTTTTGTTTAACCTTCTTTTTTCTTTTCATGTTTTTCCAATACATTGATATTGCTGTATGTATTTTTATATATACGCGTGTTCTTAGAATAGGCTATTAGATTTTCTAATTTGTCAATTTATCGTTTATCTGTGTCTGTGGGAGAGGGGCTTAGGAAGAGAGAGAAAGAGAGAGAGAGAGAGAGAGAGAGAGAGAGAGAGAGAGAGAGAGAGAGAGAGAGAGAGAGAGAGAGAGAGAGAGAGAGAGAGAATTGTTAATTTGTTAATTTATTATTAAGTATCACTTGTTATTATTAAGAATACAATACTGTGTTCAATTTAGTTGTATCTGTTCAAGAAATAGTCTGTTTTTACGATTTATATATACGTACAGTTTTCTAAGATGCCTATTTTTTCATCTTTTGTCCAGGTTCCGTCTTGGCCGTTATTTACTGTCTACGAATGTGATTCACTGAAGATCCGACTTTGTACTCCCGGGAAGAGCCATCGAACAATTCTAGTTGCGGTCCATCATAGGCAGCTTTCTATACGACCACGTAACCAACAGTCTGTTCCGGTAGCTCATCCGGTAGAATTCTCGCCTGTCAGATTTAGGGGAAACCAACTGAACACCTTTCCGAGGTTACCCGGTGCGTGGTGGGGAAACCGTATAGAATTTACAGCAACTTGCCCGTTGGAGTGCCCGCCTTAATTGTCGATTCCTGTATGCTCGGAGGCATTTCCTAATCCTAGCGAGAAGAGAACTCTCATAGCCCAGCTTAGATCTACAGACATCACCCAGCCATTGCTGTTCATGGGCTCCGTACTTAATTCGAAGTAGATTAGGCACTGAACTCCGAGGAAGCTTGGATAATTCCCATTCCCTTTGTAGTAACTTGGCAAGAGGCTTCCGACGTGGTCGGGAATCCGCCAACTGCTGCCGACAATCAGGTCTGTATAATGACTGTATGACCCATGTTAATAACTAATGTTGTCGTTTCTTTGTGGGAAGCTTCTGATGTGACTGAGTAATAAGCTGCCTTTTCTGGGAACCTGTCCAGCGCAAATAGCATGTCATAAATCTTCTCTTCTGAAGCTGAAGGTATGTTGTAACCCTGAGGAATGATCGACAGGCCGGACGAGACCTCCAAACTCCCCAATTGTCGGTAGCTACAGAACCTGACCTTGTTCCACTAGAGATACAACAGTGGACGCCGGGGAGTTCTGTGTCTTCTGTAGTCGTCGCTCGTTTATAGAGTTGAAAGTTGGCAGATAATCATACGACATTTCCTGTAACCTAGCAAATGAAATTCCCTTCTCAGGAATTGGTCATCGGGGAGACCGGACTAGTTCATTAGCCCGTCCACCTGTATTCATGGGATTCGACGCTGCTCTGCTAAAGATCCGACTCCGGAACCGAGGAAATCCCGTAGAGTAAATCTCGTGGTCGTGCTTTCGCAGTATGCTTCCGATCATTCTGGATAACTCCCTATTATTTCCGATGCTCTCACCAATGCTATTCTTACTTCAGATTTGATCTACTCCTCTCACAGTTTCTCCAAATCATGTGGAGGACATTGTTGGGTCATCCAGATTCCCGTACAGTGTTTACTGGATACTTTATTACTTAATTCATATTGTTACGACATTACAGAATATGCTATGTGTTTCTCGGCTATTCCAGCGGAGCCCGACTACAATATTTGTGTGCGTACATCTTGCTGCTACTTTGAGATGAAGGAAAATTACGTGACACTTCTCACGCGTTCGTAGCCGAGACTGCTCCAGATTTCACCACTCCGTCCACACTGTGTTTAAGGCGGCAAGTAATTACTCTCTAGTGTTTTCTAGTAGCGTTGTTGACGCGTAGTATGGATTATTCTGGAACATCAGCGAGGTATAAATACAAGCACTCAGCGACGCTTAGTGCAGTTTAAGTGGCGATTTATTCCAGTCCGTTTCGAAGTATTGTGGCGAAGTGTTATGTGTGTTATAATTGTGCGGGACACTTATAAGTTGACATTATTATTGCGTGTGAACAATTTTTATTTGATTTGTCGTAAGAGACTATCTTTTTGATTACAAACTATTTAATTGTGATAATTAAAGCTGGTGATTAGTGACTTAATCCTTGTCTTGTATTTTGTTTTCCACTGTACTATACGATGATCAGTAGACCGTAGTAACAATATTTATGCAAAGAAGAGATAAATTTCAATGTTGTTATGTAGCTACTATCTTAATAAAAATAGCCATAAACGTAAAAGAGTAGAATAACTGATGGATATATTAAATATATTAAATATCAATTCTATAATATTTATGACTAAATTTACCTCAAGATATTTTTTTTTTTCCTTTAGGAACATGTTTCGGGAGATCTTGTTCTCCCATCTTCAGCCTTCGCCATCTTGTTTCTGGTGAAGTATTTGTGTGTTGGCTTCTGGATGTTATTGAGGTAGTTTGTTGGTCTTTGGTCCTTTAAAGTTGCATTATTGTGTGTGGTTGTGGTATCTGTTTTTGTATTTTGTGTGTTTTCGATGTTGAGTGCTTTGAATATTGTGTCATGTTTTGTATTGATTTGTATTTGTTCTGGTATTAATTTGTTTTGTGTTTTATGTTTGTAAATCTGTAAATTTTCCCAAATATTCATTATGGTGCCTTTGTGTGGTATATGTTTTATTAGTGTTACATTGGTTATGTCTGGGAATTCATGTCCTGTGTTTATTGCATGTGTGGCTAAATTGGATTTATATATATTTGGTTTTTTGTATGCATTTAGGTGTTCAAAATAACGTTTTTTCAGCTGTTTTTTTGTTTGTCCTATATAACATTTATTGCAATCTTGGCATTCAATTTTGTATATACCGTTGGTTGTTGTATTATCTTTGTTGTGTGAGCTATTTAGATTTTGTAATTTATTTTTATTAGTTTTGTATGCTATTTTTATATCTGTGTTTTTAAATAGTTTTGTTAGTTTTGTCATTTTATTATTTATATATGTGAATGTGGCCCATTTTTTGTTGTTGTTATTATTTATGTGTTGTTCAGTTTGATTAATTCTTAATTGTTCAGTTTTTATTTTGTATTTGATTTTATTTTCTATTTTGATCATAGTATTTTTATTGTATCCATTTGCATAACCAATTTGGTATATTATATTTCTTTCTTTGTCAGTTTCTTGTTTGTTTAGGGGTATTTTGTACATTCTGTTAAATAACGAATAAAATGCTGCCATTTTATGTTGTGGTGGGTGGTCAGAATGGTTAGGTATAATGATGTTAGTGGAAGTTGGTTTTCTATATATTGCATATTGTATGTGTTTGTTGTATCTTGTGATGGTTATGTCTAAATAGTTGATTTTATTGCACACATGCAATAAACACAGGACATGAATTCCCAGACATAACCAATGTAACACTAATAAAACATATACCACACAAAGGCACCATAATGAACATTTGGGAAAATTTACAGATTTACAAACATAAAACACAAAACAAATTAATACCAGAACAAATACAAATCAATACAAAACATGACACAATATTCAAAGCACTCAACATCGAAAACACACAAAATACAAAAACAGATACCACAACCACACACAATAATGCAACTTTAAAGGACCAAAGACCAACAAACTACCTCAATAACATCCAGAAGCCAACACACAAATACTTCACCAGAAACAAGATGGCGAAGGCTGAAGATGGGAGAACAAGATCTCCCGAAACATGTTCCTAAAGGAAAAAAAATATATCTTGAGGTAAATTTAGTCATAAATATTATAGTATTATATACATCAAGAAACGGACTGTAGCAGAAAGTGATTGAAATAAATATCAATTATATAAAGTATATCAAATATGAAATATATCAATATACTTCATATCAAATGGTACAAATAGAGGCATCTGCTGTAACTGTCATGAAGCAGCAAAAGTGTGCCATAAAAGTTCAAAACGGCTGTGTATCCTACTGGAAAAATGAAGTGAGAACAAGTGGGTGTATGAAAAGATAAATAAATTATTATATATTTTTTTTAACATAATATAATAGTACAGGCAGGGAGAAATGAAATCAGAAAAACTTTTATAAAATTAATAATCGCAATTAACAATTAGGCCTAGCTGAAACAACGTCGGTCTACATGCATTTCCTACAAGAATTTTATTAACAATTATAATTATAACTGTAATTTATCATTATGAGAAATTGAAGATGGGAATGACAAGATTAAGATCAACCAGTTAAGAGGTCCGAAGTGCGTAGTGGAATTAAACTAATTGAACAAAAGTAAACAGCCAAAACAAAGGTCTGCAAAGCTCACTACCTAACTTCTACCCGACTATCGGCAATGTGCCTTAAGTGTCCGTTCCCTGATCGCCACCATACAGACATTTTCCAGGAAGTTCTACCGTCGTCGTGTCCTCGGGCGGAACCCATCTGTGCCAGATGATTCTCAAAACGTCCTCGGCGAACGCTCACCCTGATACACTACAGCCAGCAGCAGGAATAGACATAATTGTTCCGGCGGCGAGAGCTTATTTACAGCTTGGAACTCGGCGTAATCGCGGGCGACGGGACTGCCTTGCCCTGCCACTAAACTCTCAGATTCTCTTGTAAAACTGTTTATCAACTGGAATATTGTTTACAATGATTTTAGTGTTTTGCAAAATAATGTTAGTGCTCATGAAAGAAAAAATATTAAGGGTTAGTTGAAAACAATTTCGGATCACGTTACAAGAAAATAATACAGTATAATGCAAAAACAATTTTGTACAAGGAATGTGGAATATGTAAAAGTATAGGCCTACAGGCCTAACACATGTTTTGAGAGTTTTGACGAAGGTTTTCATTGTGTCTAAATGCCCCCTCTATGCGTGTAAATACAAAGACACACGTACACATCTTTATTTATGTGTCAACAACAAATAAAAAACAAATCTTTCACTTTTTAGACTCGTAATTTGCAATCAGTAGTTAACGGAAATTTCGTGACGCCACCGATCGGAAATATTGAGCGAACTATTACAGTGCGTTGTCTGTGGTGCACAGTGTAGACCTACCAATTCTTTTTCCCCAAAAATTTTATAACTACTACGTTCAAGAAGTCACGTCTAGTTTTCGTAATTTTCGTAACGAATTCATTGTTCCTACGATATATGATGATAATGTGGTACGTATCCTTTTTATTTGTGGTACGTATTGTTCGGACATTCTTAACGTCAAATAACTCTTCAGAATATGATGTAATCTACCTGAGCGGAACCTTTTTTCCTGAGAGAATAGGTTAATACGATATGAGATTAGTACGATAACGATACTGATTCGTAGAATTGTTATGCACTGATAGCTTATTGTCAGAATTAAAGTTTGTTTTAACCGAAGTGTGCAAATTTAATGTCAAAATATTTTTTCGCCTTTCTTTCCCGCAACCCTTTCAGTGGAAATCCCGTGTCAGAACTTAATCTCTTCTACGACGGAAGTTACTTCGAAGCTCGAGAATTTTGACAGATCGAGATAGTCCTCTCCAAACCTGCTCGTACCCTTGTTAACAGCATCCGCCGAAGATTTGATAGCGGATTCCAGAGAGGACACTAACAAGTTTCGTGGCTGCTCCTTTATACGAATCTTCGTTATATTGCTGTATATGCCTGGGGGATGGCCTGTTATAACCTTAGAATCCCATCTGTAGAATCTCTAAGGACTCTGACATCGAGCTCCCTTCGGCGGCCGGAAGCGTCACCGAAAACTGAGAGACAATCAGTGGGGTTGTCGTGATCCATAGACTGCCTGCTGGTCGGTACTCAGGTACTCAACGGGATCCAACCGTAATTCTCCAGATATCCGCAGTCGGAATCGGGAGGGGGGACCGGTCTCGCACTTTGGAATGGGAGGTAGGGAGAGTTGTGACTCAGAAAACAAAGGACAAACTGATACACACAATTTTAATCCATAAATTGGTTTATGGATATAGTAAGAAACGTTCAGTATCAGAATAACTGATACAAAGCCACCAAATCCTATCTCAGAAAGAGAAGGGTGAGGGCGAATCTTCTGCGCCCAAAACAGGGGCCTTTCGGTTAAGGTAGCCTATATGATAACCATGACAGAAGAGTCTCTGATCATCCTGGTAGATGTTTGTGCAACAGGCCAGTTACCTGTTCATGTAAAACTTTGTAATACTTGTAGTACACAAAGCACCCTAGGAGTAAGGTCTGGAAAGACGTGGATCGTCCGAGGATGAGTTTGTATAACCTAATCCTTGAAGAGAAGAAGAAGGAGAAAAAGAAATTGATTTTTTACTGTTAATATTTACTTGTAATAGTTAATGTGTATAATAAACTTTTCTTTGTATGGTTTTACACCGTTGTCCAAAAAAACTTTTATTGGATTAAAGTTCAAGTGGCTCGGAGGAAGCCGTACAACAGAATGCCCATATTCAGCCAGAATAGCATATGTATATACATTCAAACACTTTTTGCTACAGTATATTTTTTGATGTATATAATATATTTAATATTTATAATAACTTTACCTCAAGATGTTTTTCTTTATTTGGAACATGTTTCGGGACACCCAGTGTTCCCTTCCTCAGCATTCTTAATTTTGAATCTTGTAGAGTACTTGTGTGTTGGTTGGTTGTTGTTATGGTTTCCTGTTGGTTTTTGGTATTTTAATTGGTATTATTGTGTGTGATTGTGTATTTTCGATGTTGAGTCCTTTGAAAATGGTACATAGGACAAACAAACAAAAAGAACTGAAAACAACGTTATTTTGAACATTTAAACGCGTACAAAAAAACCATATAATATATAAACATATATTAATATATAAATATATATTAAAATAAAATATATAAATCTAATTTGGCCACACATGCAATAAAAACTGGACATGAATTCCCAGACATAACCAACATGACACTTAAAAAACACATACCACACAAAGGCACCATAATGAACATTTGGGAAAATTTACAAACATACAAACACAAAACAAACTAACACCTGAACGAATACAAATCAATACAAAACATGACACAGTTTTCAAAGCACTAAACATCGGAAATACAGAAAATACTAAAATATACACCACAATTACACACAATAATACCAATTTAGAAATTTAGAAATGTCGATTTAGAAATAGTGACTGCTTTCCGACCGCCCCTTGGTGGTATCACAGAATAAGAATCATATGTTTCTTATTCTGTGACCACATATGATTCGAAACTTGCAGCACCTGGTGGCGCAGCACTGTCAGCCAACACGTGTCCGACATCACGTGATTAGATCTCGTGACGTCCTCGCCAGTTTGTCAAACTACAAGCGCGCTTAGTACAGAAGGATACGAACATTGTTAATACGAAACGTATTTACAATTCCGAATTAGGTCTACGTTTATTCCGATTATTTTTTACATCGTTAAAGAGAGGGTGTATGTAGTCTCTCAATAGGGTATAAACATACTGGAATTCACTTTAAAGGACAATTTACAAAAACTTTAAAAAATCTCCGAAAAGAAGGCCTATGTGTATGAAAGTGTTTATATAAAATGGCAATTCTTTTCAACTTTTAACTATTTCTGCTATCAAGACCGTTCCCGCTTACGAAGAATAAGCCTAATCTTAAGGCCTTAAATATTGAAAATGATTTGAACATTTAGCATCAATAAAAAAATATTTGAAAACCGATATTTTGTTTATTGTGTTAGCTATTTAAAATTTAAATAATTATTTTAAATGGCATTCATTGTTGAATTCCTATTGACCACTCATTATTATTAATTTAAATACATTAAATTAATTATTTTAAGTAACTGTAATTATTTCTTCTTCTTATTAAAACCTTATTGTATATATGTTACCACTCCATCTATAGTACAAGAGTAACATAGATCATGAATAAAGGTATCTCTGAATTCAGCTACATCTTCGTGTGAGTGTGAAATAGAAGGAGGTGTGATATTCATAGGAAGTCTTCTTAAGTGTGTGTGCGCGCGCGCGCGTGTGTGTGTGTTTTTTTGTTAAAACTTGTAATATTTTATCTTAAAAGTTATTTAAGAATGAATCAAACTATTGATTATACTTCTAAAAAAAATCTACTGAAAGGAAAGTTATTAGTAACCAAAGTTGGAAAATATTTACAGTGCATATAGCCTTGTGAAATCTAAAACTCCCGCCTGTGTGTGTGTGTGTGTGTGTGTGCACTGTAATGTGAGAGTTCCACAATCGATCCCCAAGTGGCACTCATTTTTTTATTCAACCAATTTACGAAAAACATTTACTCAACCAAACCAACATATGAAAAACAAAAAAAAAATACAATAACGTAGAAACTCGCGCATACAAGTCTAGTAACCTTGAACTTGGCCTCTCTAGAAAGCTTGTCTAGCCGTGAATGGCTCGACGAAGTAATCCTCGCTCCATCCCTGACTGTTTTGTACGGTTAGTTTATTCTGATAAATAGTAGTAAGTCATAATGTCGTCACATCACAAGGCAAATCACTTGCTGGCGTACAGACTGTCTCGGGTAGAGAAAAGCGACTATTCTTCGTGCAGACAATGTGTTATTTTGTAAGCTTGTTAACGGACCATATTCGAACACTCTTATCCACGTATAAATGTTCTATATGATTTATCGGAGTCAGAAAACAACCAGCGCGTTGAAAAGAACCACAGTAACACTCCTCTACCCGCCCGATGCGACCTGAACAAAAGTAAATTAACTAAAAATATTATTTTTATAAAGGAGAACCTATCTAAAGACTGAATGTAGCCAACAGAATTTGTGAAACCTACAAATATTTTTCATGTTAGGGCTACTCTGTCTGCGTTGACAACTGGTAGGCCTATCTGTAATTTAGGTTTCAGTTAACTGCCATCACTTTAACAGTGTAAATTCCCGTTGATGCTATTAACACTGCGTATATTAGGCTTATGAAAATATGTTTTTGTTGTATGTGTGTGTACTTAATTTCACTTCGCTTTAGCGCCGCTATATCAATTTCCGGTAATCACAAACAAATAAGAGAGCTGTTAATTCGTTTGTAGCCTACATGTTTTTCTTACCAGACGATGACATCTTTTAAATTAACTACTTTAATTTAAAAAAGAAAGAAAACTGTATATTTGCACACAGAAGCGCGTATAACGTAAATATAATTTAATAGTGATTCTGAAAACAAAAATTAACATTATTTTTCGTACGTAAAGAATTTAATGTTTAAAATACAATGAAGTTTTTACACGTGCGAATAAAAAACTGCATGTTAAAAAAATGTATACCAATAAAAGACGTAGGTATTTAAAGTAAAATTATGACCCCGACGTGATTTGAACACGCAACCTTCTGATCTGGAGTCAGACGCGCTACCGTTGCGCCACGAGGTCGCTTACTTCAAACGATATTGTCTGTACCATGTAAACTGCATTGCGTACTAGCATGCACACTGCATCCGGTAAATGTCAATACGATGCTATGCCGTGTTATAGTTCCACTGTACGCTACGTATTACCCAAGTAAAATAGTCACTGGTTCCAATCGCGTTTCTCTAAAATTAACATTCGAAGTCGCGGCTACTTTAACAACAAAGTGTATGCACGATTAAGAGGTTTTCTAGAATTTGTCACTCATACTGACATTCTTCTTTCCTAGAAACAGTTATCTGTGAATATATTTGTAATTTAATGTTTATGGAAATATTTATTGCAGGCTGTACAAGTATTTGTAATTAAAATGTGTCTCTAAATTCAGATGTTAAAGTCAGTGTATTTAATGAATTTAAATCTAGATTGTATTCAACGAAATTACATATACGTATAGGCCTGTCCTTTTATGTCCTTTTTACTTAATTATAGAATCTGTCCTTTTACGAGTATACTACTAAGTTTAAGAAATATCACAATCAACTAGCCAAATAACAGCAAAACATTTTCTTTATTTATAAAATTCCGCATGTTAATAAAAACGCATTTGTTTGTTGTACCTTTCAAAAATTCTTTTGTTAGTTGCACCATACCGGACTCTGTGTGTGTGTGTGTGTGTGTGCGCGCGCGCGCGCGAGAGAGAGAGAGAGAGAGAGAGAGAGAGAGAGAGAGAGAGAGAGAGAGAGAGAGAGAGAGAGAGAGAGAGAGAGAGAGAGAGAGAGAGAGAGAGTGTGTGTAGACGAAAAATCTATTATTATAAATTAACTTAACAATAAGTGTTTCTTGCTAACATAATATTTTACTCTAATTTAATACTTTTTTTCTAAGCGGTAACCATGCAAACAGTACGAGCAACACATATTCACGTTTGTAGAATCTCGTTTACTATGATATTGATGTGTAATGTGTGTGCTAACCTAACCAGTGGAGGTTGTGTTAGCCGCGAAACCGAGCGATGCGGGGGGCCTACGTTAACATCTTGTGTATGCCAAATGGTAAACACGTCCAGAGGTAACAAAAACCATAAAATTAACTCAATCAATTAAAAGCGTAGACAAATTTGTGATTTAGAAACTACGTTTTCGGCAAAAGACAGGCCTATTCATCCTATGGATTATTGTTATGCTGTAGGCTATATTTGCCTGTTCATTGTCAACCGACAGGCTCGTTCGATATTTAAAGAAAAACTTTGTTCATTGTAATTACGAGAAGACATTCAACAAAGGCCTCGTAGTGTTCTGCCAAATATAAAGTCATTTGAAGGTTTCAATTAACTGTAGGTATATTACATTTTGAATACTTAGGGCCCTTATCATAAACAAATTTAATTGCAAGAAAATTAATTCTACCTTTTACTCGTAGTATTCACACGGAGAAGAGGCGCCAATTTTCGTAAATGCCCCAAAAATAGTATGCCAGTTGCTTATGGTAACCGTGACTATGACAGTGGTTGTTATTATAGTTTTATGCAGTTTCAAACGTAAAAAATGCCTTTATTATTTCAATTTCCTGAAGATTAGCAATAACTTCAGTCATCAACAAGAGAAACATGTCCGGTCAACACAGCTTAATAGAATTGCGTATACATTGTATCTCTGAGTGTAACACGCCTACAAATTAATCTTCTTCTTCTTCTTCTTCTTCTTCTTCTTCTTCTTCTTCTTCTTCTTCTTCTTCTTCTTCTTCTTCTTCTTCTTCATTATACGGATTAGGCCGTAGTTGACCTGTTCCGGAACCCATCTTCTCCTCGGTCTACCAACATCCCTTTTCCCAATAGGTTCATATTTCAAGACTGCCACTGGTAATCGGTTATTTGGCATGCGGTCCAAGTGTTGGCACCATCTCCTCTTATTGACTTTAATCTTCTGGGGTAAAGATTCGATTGTTAGTTCTTGTTTAATATCTTCATTCCTCATCTTGTCCAGGAGGCCTGATTGTCCTTCTTGAATAGGCCTGATTACTGTTCTACTGAACGCTACATATTACCCAAGCAACGTAGTCACTGTTCCAATCGCGTATTTCTAAAATTAACATTCGAAGTCGGGGGTCCAAAGGGGGTGTGATGCGAACATGTGCTTTCATAGAAGAGAAACGCAACAGCCTCTCCACCCCAACTCCACTCTCACCTACACGTCGGTGGGCCCTGTTACGCCGAGCAATCCACTCCAAAGTTGTGGTAACCAATCCCTTCGGCGGAGTGGATCGGTAAGCAAACTAGAGATGCTAGAGATGGGGGTTCTGTTAGGACAGCCTGGGGGTATCCTGGGTCCTGGCCGGGCAGGATGGTGCACATCGACAGCAGGGTGTGCATCTAGTGTGGAGGGGGAGGAGGCTATAGTAGCCCAACGGCTGCACACATGGGCTGAGTTAGTTAGCCTACTGCGACCGGGCAGAGAGAGCTCGTCAGCTGAGGTGAAAGCAACTCTCTAGGGGCAGAGCACCCCAAAATCAAAGTTCCTGGTCCTCCAGGTTGGGGGTTGGATCGGAGAATTCACATAGCCCATCTGTAAAACTTTTATGTGCAGAAACTTGTCAGTTTCTTTCGCCAGCACCCGGAACTGGAGAGCAGATACACTTGACCGGGACAACTGGCGGAGGCTGTTAAAGGAGGCCTTGACTCAGTAATGGGTTGTTGCGCCGCTGAAGAAGAAGAACATTCGAAGTCACGGCTACTTTAACAACAAAGTGTATGCACATCCCTGTGTGCTTTTCAAAAATGTAATTTCAGCCGCTGAATTTTCTTTTCTTGCTTTTTACCAAGGGTCCATGTTTCACTGGCATACAGGAACGCTGGAATGACTATTGTTTTATAAAAATTGTATTAGGCCAGTATCTTTCCTCGTTTTATTTTTTAAGTATCTGTGGATCGTTCCATAGATGCCTCTGAACATTGCTAACTTATCTTCCCAATCAGTGGTACTTTTGTACGAGATGTCACATCCCAGGTAATTTGGTTGAAAATTTGAAAGTCTAACATTATTTTTGGTCTAATTAGATGTTAACTTTTAAATGCCATAGTTTGTGATTTTTGAGGAGAGATTTTTATCCCTTAATCTCGATCAATGTTATTAGGTGTAAATATCGTATTTTGTAATTGCTCTTCTGTTTTATGTTTTATTACAACACCGTCTGCGCAATGCAAAGAATTCAAATATAGGCTTGTGTTTCTTTGAAGTGATATTCCTGGAACAACTTTTGCATTCCATAACGAAATTTGTCATCTGTGTATATGTTAAAAAGTGCTGGGTGAAATGGGGCATTCTTGTCTAACGCCTTTGTTTGTAGCAATATCTTCCGTTGGTCTACCATTCAAACCTAGACGATAGTTGTCTTGTAACAGAGGTTCTTAAGCACTCTAAGTCAGTTGATTAGGGAAACCTCTTCTTTCCACCATGTTCCAGAGCAGCAAACGTTTACGTTTTTCGTTGTCAAAAGCTTTCGTTATACTTACGAACTCTAGACATGTTTTTAAGTTGAATTTCCTTCTTTTCTGAACTATTAATTTAAGCGTAAATATCGCATTAATGCAAATGATCCACCTTTCCTGAACCCATTTTGTTCTTTCGATATTAAATGAATCAGCTATTGTCTTCTGTCTCCCATTCACTATTCTAGCATAGCTCTTACATGAGTATCCAGTAAGGAGATCCCTCTGTAATTGTCCCTCTTTGTCTGGTCTCTTATTTTAAGTAACGACATGATTTTTGCTTTTTACCACTCTGTAGGAATTGTGTACTCTCTCCAACACATATACAAAAAATTTAATACGTGTAAATGCAACAGAATCCCTCCTACTTCAAAATTTCTATATTCACTCCATGTAAATCTGGTGATTTGCGATTTTTTCAATCTTTCAATGCTTATAGTAATTTTTCGAAAGTTATACTATCAGTTTCATTTATACCATGTTCTTTGTAATTGTCATCTTCTATTGCTCCCTCTTCTTCCTCGACAATGTACCAAAATAATGCTACTTCAATTGGAACAAAAGATACTGCTTCTCTGTCATTTCTGTTCACCGTTTTCAATAGTTTGAAAGTCATGCATTGTCTGTCATGCATACTATGTTCGATATTTATCCCAGGATTGCCCATGTGTCTAACAATTCTTTTTGTTCTGCTCCTAGCTTCGTTATATTCTTCTTCATTTGCTGAAGTTGGAGAGTTAGAAATTTAATACATTCTTTTATCGAACTCCTGCTTCTACTATACGCTGTCCAGGCAGTGAAGGCGCCTAGAGAATTAGGAGACCTTCACACACACACACACACACACACACACACACACACACACACACACACACACACTGACAGGCCGCCTAACAATAGACAGGGACAGACCTTTGACCTGCGCTGCTGTCTTTTTAGTTACAGTCCACTACAATAAATTAAATTTTATTGTCGTCCTTAAACTTTTAATTTTGATTGTTCCATTGAATTCAGACTGTAATTTCATTTAAAATAAGTCCAAACACGAAGTTTTTATGGCGATATCCAATGTTTTACATTTATTTGTTTATTTTGAACTATTGTTAATTATTGTTAAACTTTAGAACACCATCTAAGCGACTATTATTAAAAATGATGATTATTAAAAACTAAGTTACTGATCATCTTATTTATTTTTCAACTATTTTTCTGTGACACTCCCTTTAATTTTTTTTTCCGATTCACCAATTGTGATACTCGATAAAGAGCAGATTGACGACCCACCTCTTTATTGTTATAATACTGAAAAAATTAATCAACATATGTAACAGATTTTAATATATAGATATAAAGATTATTTTCAGACCTCATATTTTTATTTCAAATAAACAATATATGAAATAATAGTTGTTATACGTAATCGAAATAATTGTTTGTCTTTTTACTAGCACGAACTTTTAAAAATGTTATTTATTATAAAAATATTATATATTATTGTTTTACAGACACACAAAATGAAATGTGATATGTATCTATGTAAATATATTAAAAATTTACTGTCCATGTTATTAAACTTTAACTCAGTGGCGAAGTTACATGGAGGCAATTGAGGCAATGCCTACCCTAAACATTCTGTAGAATAAAAATTATAAATACGTATGAACTACGTAACGTAAAGATTATACATTGTTACTGTGACTGTCGAATTTATTAAGACGAAATGTGCTTTACTGAGCGACCGCTAGATGGTGACAGGTGAGATTCGGCATAAAGCGAATGAGGCAACGTGAACTTGCCTCAGCGTTTTTTGTATACATCGTATGTAAGCAATGTGGTGGCGCGTAAGTGAAGTGCGGGGGAGTTGGATTGTCCCGTGCTGTACACATAGAGCGTTGAGGCATATCTCACTTCTATGGTTCAAACAGTTAAGTTAAAGCGCGCTGTGTGGTTTATAAGTGTGCTTATTTTATGCTGTTATTAAAAGTGTGCCTGTTATTCCGCTGAACTAACAGATGATCAAGATTGTTTTTTTAATTGTTTGTAACTTTAAACATATAATATAGGTATAGAAACTAATCAAGTTTAAAAATTTGAAGTTCAATTAGATGTAGGCCTAGTATTATTGTGTATGACTTATACAAGGATTGTTCAAAATAAACACGTTTAGAGTTGTAAAGGATTTTTTATTCAACGATTTTAAAAGAAGTCTCCATTAACATTAAGACATGAGTCCCACTCTTGCACTAATCTGTAGATTCCCTGCTAGTAAAATTCTTACGACTGTTTGGGGAACCATTCGCTAACAGCAAACTCTACAACAGCGTCCGATTTGAACCACCGTCTACCACCCTCGCAGTTTAGAGCTAGAAAAGATCAGTGTAATTTACTATAACTGAACTCTTAACTCTGCTTGATGGCGACTCTTAAAATTATCTCAGGGTATCAAAGAAATGATTACTAACACAGTGAACTTGAAGGACTGCTAATTTTAATGAGCATTTTCATTAACATGTTACAATTTGCATACAATCTTCATGGTTAACAATTATTAAATTTATACCTCTCATCAATTATTATTGAAAGTAGATTCATAGACCAATTGAATTGCCAATAGTAATAGAGTTACTAAAAGATATGAATTAAATTGAGTTTAATGTTCAATTTGGTTTACTTGTTAAGTTGAATTCCTTTTGGTTGGTGAGTCCTTCACTCGGAGTCTGCGATCTTGGAGATTGCGTTGTCGGCGATTCGGATGATCCTATTGATGACACTCGATGACACTAACCACTTGATTACTTCGGTTTCACTCTAATTATCACTGTTCACACCTACTCACTGATTCAGCATGTAACTAGTGTATACTAATAAATTTTGACACCTTAGTAACTACGTGATTAAACTGAGTGCTCGCACTATCAATAATACATCCCGAAAACACTCCCACGATCCGCAACTTTTAAGTGCACGCGTTCGATTATCGATACTCTGAAGTTCGGTAATTATCACCAAGTTATTCAGTTTAACTAACAATTACTTTAATCTGGCATATGTCGTTTACCGTAATACCGGGTTTAATACTATTTAAACGCACGACATGAATACTGTACTTCTTACTTATTGCAAGTTTTAGTTATAAAATTTTAATACGTGCTAACGAGTCTGAATAGTTGTAATGTTCGCCGTAGACTAGCCTGACAATTTCCCAACTACATTTTTTATACTCCCTCAAACATTACCCATACTCACTATTTACAAATCGCGTTCCCATTAGTTTCATATACCGCGATATTTGATTTCCACCAACCCAACTAGCTAATTTCGCCCGCTTAAAAGTGACGCTTTCTCTCATTCGTCAAAAAACAGCGCGTAGCAAACTTTTACCGCGGAACCGAACATGACGCTACTTCGAGTTTTCTCTCTCACCTACTCTGTCTAAATCCTAGCCGTACGGTCTTGTCCGAGCACTCAATTTTCCCTCGACTTCACTTAACTTTATTGCTTTTTTTAACACAATACATTTTATGCTTTTACACCCTGTACGTGACTTGCTGAATAACTTTCGCACCGACATACTGTCGCCTTGACTAGGGGGTGTGCTTTTGAAAAACACCGCCACGCTGGTTCACAACAGTACATCAAGTCACATTACTTGCATTTCTTATTCTAATATACATTTGATAATCATGTTTTCTATATAAAACTAGCGTAAAATTTGGTAGTATTCAATTTTTACGTTATACGTCCTTTTAGTGATTCCTTAAAAACAATTTAAGGTAAGATTTTTGCCTACCCATTCATTAACTACTAGCTTCGCCACTGCTAACTATAACTTGAGAGGACGAGGTAGCGCGTCAGGAATTAAATGTGTATTATTGTATCACGTAATTTTGAAAATAATTACCGGTATTACAGATTTCAGTAACATGCAAGAGAGACGTCCCTTCCTTACTTGGTTTACACTTGGTCGCTATAGTCATTTTTCCAGGTAGAGAGGGTGATTCACCCTCAAACCAACAAACAGTAGAGGTCATTGCTCGTGTACCGGGTACCCCGAGTGAGTCACTGATTACCCGCCGACTTTTTTTAGTCGTTAAATAGCTTGCACGGGGTAGTGAGACCAGCCAGTCTTGTCAGAGAGCCGATCTGTCGCGTATATTGTGAGTGAATCAGTTCATTTGTGGTTAGTGTATAGTTGATTTGTGATTATGAGTTCTTGTAAAAAACGCCAAGTTTTACATACTCAATGCAGAACAATGATTGCTTCTGTTCTGTTCTATTTTGATAAAGAGAAGAATAACGGAGGTCCTTTACTTGATACTAAGAAAGTAATGCAGAGAACAGCAGATGCTTGTGGCATTTCGTTGAGAACAATACAACGTATCAACGCAGAGATTAAAAAAAGTTTGGAAAATCAAGAAGATCCCTGTGTAGTTGAAGATATTGATTTAATCACAGCTGAGGACGATCAACAAGATAACACCTTAAACAGCACCAAAAGGGAAAATATTATTATTCATACTCCTCGGAAGAAAAGTTTGAAGAGAAAGCGGCCAGTAGCAGACATGGACGACTTCGACAAAGGAGCTATTCGACGTCACATATTGAGCTACTATGCTCGAAAAGAAGCGCCTACCCTTAGACAACTGTGTGTGTCACTTCAAGAAGCTGGACTGTATATGGGAGGAAAATCTTCACTGAGCTCGCTATTATCAGACATGGGATTTCAGTACAAGAAATTTAACAGCAGAAAAATCCTCATGGAAAAGCCGTCAGTGGCCCTGTTAAGGTATCGTTTCTTAAGAAAGATGCTTGAAGTAAATATTAAAAATACTATATTTCTGGACGAGACCTAGATCAATGAAAACACGAGAAAGGACACTGGTTGGACTGACGGCACTATGCAAGGAACTCTCGGCGGCCCTTTGGGTAAAGGCAAACGATTGATCATCTGTCATGCTGGTGGCTCCACGGATGGATTAGCGCTCCCCCTTTTGTGTTCCAATCTAAGAAGACAGGAGATTACCATGAAGACATGAATGCGACTGTTTTTGAATCATGGTTCTTCGATACATTACTGCCATCCATTCCTCAAGGAGCAACTATTGTTATGGACAATGCTCCGTATCATTCCAGGATTCTAAACAAACCACCGACATCGTCATCAACAAAAGCGGAAATGATCAGCTGGTTGAAAGCTCGAGGCGTCCCTTTCCCAGATAACCTTCTTAAGGTGGAACTATATGCGTTAGTTCGATTACATAAGCCACCAACGCCTACCTATGTGATCGATAAAAAAGCATCTGAGTTGGGTTTCAAAGTAATTCGTCTACCGCCCTATCACTGTCATTACAACCCTACTGAAATGGTTTGGGCGAATCTAAAAAATTACGTAAAGGTTAGGAATACAACCTTTAAACTGGCAGATATTGAAAACCTATTTAGAGAATCTGTTGTCAACTTTACTTCCGACATGTGGACTAAATACGTCGACCATGTAGAGAAGTTGATTGATGAAGACTGGAGGAACGAGGGGTTAAATGAAGCAAGTGTTCAGGAACTGATTGTAAACTTAGCACCTGATGACTCCGATGAGGATGAATATGACGACACCACTGATGAAGACGATTTTGGTTGTGCACCTATAGTATAAAGTTGCACTCAACCCAAGCTACATTTAGCAAAACAACAAAATTGCTACATTTTGTAAATATTTTATTAGAATTTTTATTTTTAATTGTTGTAAATTTGTAAATATTGAAAAACTTGTATACAACTTTTAATGCGGCCATCGGCAGTCTCAAGCCTGCAAAATAAGCATCAGAGCTTTGAACGCAGAGATAAAGTTAATTTTAAAATTCCGAGTATATACTTAGTTGAATTTTGAGCTCGAGTTTAAAGCCTTGTATAAAAAAAGTAAAGTAGCCTAACTATTTAGAATTAATTTGACGTGTAGTATAAAAAGATACTAAAAGTAATGCATCCGCTACGATGAATATACAAAAAGCCAGCGAGATCGGCCGCTGGCAGTTCTCAGTGTCATTTGACGGGCCGATTTAATCGGCCGCTAGCAGTTCCAACAATGAACCATAGGGCCATTTTACCGGCTTCTGGCATCCAAAGGGAGTGTCTCAGAAAAATAGTTGAAAAGTAAATTAAATGATCAGAATCTTAGTTTTTAATAATTACATTTTTTTAATAACAGTCGCGTAAATAATTCTCAGAAGTTTAGCAATCACAATATTTCAAAATAAACAAATAAGAGTAAAACATTTGAAAATCGTCGTACAAACTTTGTGTTTGGACTTATTTTAAATGAAATCACAGTCTGAATTAAATGGAACGACCAAAACTATAAGATTAAGCAGAATAACAAAATTTAATTTATTATAGTAAACTGTATTTAAAAAGATAGAAGCACAGGTCAAGTGCCGTCCCCCGTCTATTGTTAGGCGGCCTGCCAGTGTGCGTGCGTGAGCCAAGGGTCTGCTAATCCTCTAGCCGCCTTCACTGCCTGGACAGCGTATAGTCTTCTAGTCTTCTGTCCATATTTTCAACCTCTTCTTCTCCTAACTTTTTTTTTGCACCTGTTGCTTCCTTGGCTGCTTTAATATAATTGATTTATATTACACCATTCCTCTTTCATCTCATCGCTTGTAGGTACCCTATTTAGCTATATATTCTACCTTTATAGAATCTTCTACTTCTGTCCAGTTGAAGTAAAGACACTTTAAAAACTTCACCATTTTATTGTTTTATAGATGTTCTAACCAGCTTCCACTTCGCAAAATGACTTATTTTTATACCACTAAGAATGATCAGAGACAACTTCATATCCTACTTTTGTGTCAATAGTTTGTTTTACTTATTTCTTATTTACAATTACGTAATCTATAAGAGATCAAAGTCCTCTTGCTGGCCAGCTCTATTTGTGTATATCTTTCTTTCAGAAAAAGGTATCAGTTATTTTCAACTCACTAAATGTAGCAAATTCTCTTAAAACTTCTCCATTACCATTCATAGTGTCTTCACCAAATATTCCTACTATATTTGAAATAGGAACTTTCTCAACTCTGGCATTCATATTACCAATTAACAGAATTTCATGGTTTCTGTTTTTATCAAATAATTTCTATATTTTATGATAGAACTCTTCCGTTCCTTCTCTATTTACCTTCTTCTTGAGCAAGGCACCTAATACTAACAGGTGTATACGACCATACTTTATTTCCATATCTCGTTCTCATAGTGATACTGTACCTTTTGTTGTCATTTATTATCGATGAATATTGCTACTCCTTTTGCGTCCCCCAGATTTCTGATTTACTCCACTATAAAACACTGCATAATTTCCTATATATTTTGAACCATAATTTTTCATTTTTGTTTCCGTTATTACAGCGATATTTATTTTATTCTCCTCAAATGTTCTTACTAGTTCTTCCTCTTTATTAGATATTCCTCTAACATTCCATGTTGGCACTTTTAAATTATCCTTAATCCCAGTGGCGTACCTAGGCCACTGGAGGCCCGGAGCGAATTTCTTTCTGAGGTCTTCCTCAGATTATAAGACGGGTGTTTATAATCCAATTTAACTTTAAGTAATATATACCAAAAACATTTTACTGTTATATATTTATTGTCTAATTACTGTATTGATACATCTAGTTAGGAAATTTAGAAGAAGCTGTAGTAATGTTTGAAATAAAAATCCACTTTCATATTGTAAATACAAAGTTTAAAGATATAATAGAATTATTATTTATAGACTGCATTAAATTTATTACAACAATTTATAATATACAATAAACTTATATACTGCAAAACAAATTTATCATTAGTTTAATGAAGAAAGTTGTGTTAGTGGTTGAAATCCTTCAGCTGATCATCACAAATCATCACACGGTGATCATTCTGCTTGAAATTTATCATTGCTGCAAACAATACTTGGCAATTTTTTTTCAACTCAGTTTTAGTGCAAATAAGTTTCTAAAATGGGTCATTTTCTAGTTTAGGCCTAAGAAAATTTTCTTATTGTATCACCAAAGCTTATTTTCCTTGCCAACTTGTTTTCAATCGATAAAATTGATAGTCCATTTAGTCTGATTTGGCTCATGCTTCAGCGCAAATAATTTTTAATGAGTTCGAAATACAAATTGTTAAAAACAACTTAAAGCCAAAAGACAGGTTTGGTAGATCTGTCTATACGATAATAGCAAAAATGTTAATATACGTTATGAAAACATACGTACGAACTCACACGTACTAAAATAAACGTGATATAATTTTAATTTTTAGGAAATGAATATTTCAATATTCATAAAACTTAATCAATCTTTTTAGTTGTCAGTATAGGATGTTATTACAAAAAGTATAAAAATACCTATTCGCGACGCTACAATTTAGTTGTTTACCACTATAAATACATTAATACAAAGACGTTTTCTGCCAATACGCAATATATAAACCACACGAATATATTTCGCACATTGCGCCCGCAAGAAAAACGATACTTACTAACCATACTTAAAAACACTTCCAAGTTCAACTCCAACTGTATTTCAAAATAACTTAACTCAGGTTAAGTTTAACGGATTACATCTCAACGTTCAACGAAACAAAATATTGTCAAACCTAAGTGCTATTCTAAAATCCTACAGTAGAGCTCACGTTTTTTTAAAGCAAAGTCAACAATAAAGTCATTAAAAAAACAATTCGCAAGAAAACAAGACAAAACAAGACTTCGCAAAAGGGCCGGACAAGTCGATTTGCAATATTGCAGATGTACAAAGTACAAGAGCGCATGAGCGTAGGACCAACTGCCATCTCACCTCGAATCTCGACACTGTTTATAGTCTATAAAATGATAACTCGTGTCTCTATATTACCGACTACCAAGCCAAATACTCTAACGGCGCTTAAATTAAAATAAAATATTTTTCAATTTTTTTTATTAATAAATATAAAAATGAAAAGGTTTCTAAGTTTTGGGGGGGGGCTGGCGATCGCCCCTTGGATACGTGCCTGAATAAGTAGACAATACAAATCAATTATGTACAATATAAATCAGTTAATTTCTCTGGTGTTTGTAATTTCCGGTTTCAGATTACGTCACGCTTCCAGTGAATTTCATTGTTATCACTTTTACTTTTCCTGCTTCAGGTTATTCATGTAACGTTAATTGGTTTACACATGGAATTTTTACATCATTGTAATTTTAAGCGCACGTCGTACACTTGAAAATGTCAAGCTTCCACGGCTTGAGTTTCTATAAAAACCTTGAGTTTCCACTGCTTCAAGCTTGTAAAATTGAGGTACTAACTTGTGCAAATAAAATAAATAAATTATATGATAAACAAATTAATTAATTGTACAGATGAATTAAAGTACATAAATAAAACACAAGTTACGTAAACCTACGTGTACACTTAATTCAGTGATACGTTAATAAGCCTAGATTTTATTTACAATCAGTTTATTACATGACATAGATTCTCAAGAACCAAGTAGCAGTTGGTTATCGTCACTTACTATACGTAACCTCACGATATTTGAAAAAATCGCGTTAAAAGATTTATGTGTTATTTTTCCTTGATTTAATTTTAGATATCAGTCAAAAAATAAAAGTAGAACATCATTATTATCATCATCGGTCGCGGTTCCACAACCATTCACTGGGTCCTAGACCATTCAAAGACTCGATTCCATCCATTCCTATTCTTCACTCCAGCCCTCCAATTTCTAATACTAAGCGTTCCCAGACCATCCGCCATCTGATCCTTCAGTCATTTCTTGGCTTTCCTCTGGATCTACTATCCACTAGACTTTGGTAAAATATTATCTTTGTTGGCTGTATTTCCTCCATTCTTTCTAAGTTCCCAATCCATATGAGTCTACTTATTACTTAGTACTTCTTACTACTGCCTATGCCAAACGTCATTCTTAACCACTTCTTTATAGCTACGTCTTAACAACCATCTCTCAAATCCTCCTATTAATCGTTCATTACTTTATGTTAACGCCATAATTCTGAGCCATATATGTCATTACACACTTAGTGTCACTTCGAAAGACATTTGACCTTACATCCATTATCAGTACTCAACATGTTCTAATAGAACAAATATTTTATAGTTCGTTCATATGATGACGTTGAATGCAACACAATACAGAAAGTGAATATACCGACTTAATCATGTCTTTCTACGTAAACAAGAAAACCCAGAATATATATATTCATATATATCTTCAAGGTAAGTTTCTTCAAGGTGGAACTCTGTTTAGGCTAGTTATGTAAAGCGCAAAATGTAATTTAGACTGGTCCTACAAGCCTCAAATCCTGTCCTTCCACCTCAAGTCATCCATACCATGCATTCTCACTTTCCGGCTAGATCACATAGCTGTGTACATGTTTTTGTCTTCTCTTCATTAGTCAGATTTGTAAACTTCGAATACAAAATTATCCAAAAATTATGGCCATTCAACGGTAGTTTTATATTCGAGTTTTCCATAAATGTTCGTTACTACATTCGTAGGTCTACAATTTTTTCTTCGACCTTCTAATCGTTCGTTCTCAGTCCTATTATTCTAAGTATAGTATGGTGTGACGATGGTGCTGACTGTGTTTCTCTAGGCCTCTAGGTCTTGTGCTGTCAAGATGGATTCGTGCATACGATATCCAATAATAAGAACCCATCTCCCCCAAGGACGTTTACCGTCGATCTTCCCTTGAATAATGAATTTCTCTAAACTGTAGTTTCTTCCGCACATTTGTTCAAAATAACTCAAGTATAACTGCTCTATTTCCTTCTAAGAGTCTATCTTATTTTGTTCGCAATATTCTAATTATCATAAAAAGTCCCAAAGCTTTCTCATCTGCTTTACCGTCTTAACATGTACATATAAAATGAGAAACAAAAAATAATTTATATTCTTAAATAGTCGTTACTAACCGTTCTTAAGTTCGTCTGTATGTGTTTTTGATGAACTTTTCGTACATTTATTGTCCTGAATTATCTTTTAGGAACTTGAGTTTGTAATTTCAGTTCAACTTCGTGTATAGCGGCCAGCATGCTGGATGTGTACCGTAGTATCGACGTAGGCGATGCTGTCATCCACGTCGCGTAACCTCGCGCAAGCAGGACGTGCGACGCGAGCTGTGAACTCGTCCTGACTTTCACATACATCCGTTAATTATCGCCACTTAACGCTCTAATGTTAATTATTGTAACCAAAAATTGCAGTAGGACAGAAATACTACGGCTTTAAAAACCTTATTGTGTATTACGAGGATCATCATTCAGGGATCAGATTTCAACGTATGGACTTCGGTTATATTTGGGCAGGTTTCTTCATGATCGTTGTAGCTATGAAATAACTTTAACGTAGGACGTGCGTGCGCCCAAACGCGTACATTTTTATTTACTATATATACCTGCTTATACTCCACGCGCGCGCTCACCTACACACACACTATAAAAGATAGACTTCTTTTATATAGAAAGATAAACTATCACAGGTGGGGAGGGAAGAGATAAACTGTCACACCCGCTGCGAATTGCCGGTTCTATGATGTCAGTATTGTAAAAACGTATTTTCAGTAGTATTTAAACATATTAATGTTGTGATGTATTAAAACAGCAAGTCAGTTTCATCTGGGCGTCTGGAGAAAGAGAGGATTTTATTTTACTTTTCTTTTTAAATTGTAATGTTTTTGTTTATTGTTTACTCTATTTTGATAGTAGCGAGATAAAATTTACACGTGTGCAATAAGCAACTTATATTACACCTTTATACGTGTTTAAATAAGTTTTTGTTTTTGCTAAAATAACTTTTTGTCCATAAAGTAAGTAATAAAATTTAGTGACAAGGACACGGTTTTTCCAGGTCAGCTCTGAACCAAACCTGGGACGTTAAAAACAAAATCTTGCTTGTACAGAATTTCGTAGAGTGGTTACAACCAATCAGCGTATACTAAAGGCAATAGATTTTAAATTGTTGCAGCAGTAACAACAGCCCGTTGGTAAACGTCCATGAGTTAATAAAGGAGCGTCTGTTCGAGTTTGATAGCACCTAAACCTAGAGATACTTATTATTTCCTTGGTTACTCGAGTCTGCAGTGTTACTCTAACAACACAACCATCGTAACACGAATTATGAAAAATATCCGGGCTGTTTGGCCGTGGTCCATGGTTAAAAACAAAACCAAACGTTTCGGCAGCTCCACTGGCTGCCATCATCAGTGGAATAAGATTTCTGCACTTGGGGTGTTTACGTGCAGGCCCACAGTACTGTGGTATAGACACTGTGGAGTCTATACCACAGTACTGTGGGCCTGCACGTAAACACCCCAAGTGCAGAAATCTTATTCCACTGATGATGGCAGCAAGTGGAGCTGCCGAAACGTTTGGTTTTGTTTTTAACCATGGACCACGGCCAAACAGCCCGGATATTTTTCATAATTCAAGTGACACCGGCCGTGAAAGCCTAAGGGATCGTAACACGAGTTAACCCAGAGTATAGTTCGCGCTGATAGTTCTGAATGTATTTTCTTGTGTTTCTATAGAGGAGATCTCGTATTCCTGGAAGTACAATTTGGTTTATGTTCGTAAAAAGATACGTCAGTAAAGTAATTTAAAGTTGTCTGGCAAAGACTATAAGAAACTAACTTTTGGGACCACCACAAACTGATGCTTGACCCCATGAACGCAATAATTTCATTTCATTTAACTAAGATTTTATTTTGAAATTCACGTATTTTAGATGCTCCAGACCAATCCTATGAAGATTATAATGGGAGGTCTTCAAGGTATTAATTAGAAACGGTTAACAAAGATAGGTAAAGGTGTTCAGGACAGAACAAAAAAAGTAAGAAAAAGAATAAAAAACGGAGACATCGCTCTGGTGCTTCTTGGCGGACCTGTTTTGCTATTTAAGCTATTTAAGTAGGGGTAATACTGACCCTAAAATAAGATAATCTCTTTTATAGTATAAGATACAATACGAATAGAAATAAAGTATCCTAACAAATTATAGAACAAAGCGATGGAGATGTAACGCTGTTTGCCAAACACACAGAAGATATCAAGGAACAAGATTCGATTTTATGGTGGATCATCAACAAAAAATCATAGGCATAAATCGTGAGTAGACAATTAGTCTGCTAAGCAACATTTGCCTGTTGAAACACGTACTATACATATACCATTCATATTAAAAGTTAATTAGATGAGCTGCAACAGGCACTAAGAGTCTCTAAAAATAGGAAAGCAAGTGGACTGGATAAGATAAACATGGAATTGCTAAAACACGGAGGTCCTCTTTTTGAACTGCGATTTCTTCATTTGATTAATGAATGTTGGAGAGCAAATGATGTGCCGTCAGCATGGAACAAAGCGGAGGTAATATCCCTTTTTAAGAAGGGTGACAGACATAGGTGTGATAACTATAGGGCAATCAGTCTACTTAACTCAGCTTATAAGGTCTATTCACGGATAATCAACAATAGATTGAAAATTATTACTGATGCATTGCTATGTGAAGAACAGTCAGGTTTTAGAAAGGGGCGCTCTTGTATTGACAATGTTTTTATAATACAACAACTGATTGAAAAAAGAAGAGAGTTCAATCTTGAAACGCACATAGCATTTATAGATTTTAAGAAGGCGTTTGACAAAGTAAATAGACAAAAGCTGTGGGAAATTATAAATATAAGAGGGTACCCTCGACACTTGGTCCAGGCATTGAAAGGACTATATAAACGAGCAGAAATAGTGATAAATACGGGACGAAGTATAAGCACAGAGCTAGTAACAACACAGGGTGTGCGACAGGGTTGTAGCATATCTCCAACTTTGTTTAATATATACATAGATCACATAATCAGGATATGGAAGGAAGAAGTCCGTGGAGGTATTAAAATAAACAACGCCACTTTAAATTCGTTACTTTTTGCAGATGATTTAGCAATAATTCAAACGACTGAAGATGGTCTGCAAAGATCGGTGTACACATTAGAAACGATAGCTTACGAATATTCCCTAGAAATATCGGCACAGAAAACTAAAATTATGGCATTTAAAGGGAAGAATCCAGTACGCTAAAAAATAATGGTCTATGGACATCCTGTAGAACAAGTATCACATTTTTGCTATTTAGGATCGGATATCAGCTATCTAAAAGGACATGATATAGAAAGAAAACTTCAGAGATTTGAATACATAGGGGGCACGATAAATAGAACGTTGGGAAATAAAACGCGTAAGGAGACAAGATTAAAGTTATATAAAACCATGGTTGTCCCAATTCTGATGTACGGCAGTGAGACATGGGTTCCTTCAAAGCTAGATAGATCAAAGATTCAGGCAGGTGAAATGCGCTTTCTGAGAAGAGTCAAGGGTTGTACACGATTAGATAGAATACGTAATGACGACGTCCGGAATGCGCTAAACATCTACAATTTGAATCATCGAATAGATGATTACAAACGGAAATGGCGGGAACACATCGACCGCATGGACAAATATAGACTACCACAACAAATAAGATCTTATAAACCAACGGGCAAGCGTAACGTTGGAAGACCTTTTTCAAGATGGGACCAACTATGACATTGTGGAGACGGAACAGGCATTTCTGCCTATACCATGAAGTGTAGAAGAAGAAGAAGATTAAAAGTTAACTGTATGGATATCATAACTTAGATTTACATTTTCATATAAATGCTTTTCCGTGTACATTTGCTGCCCATTGTTTCCACTAGGGTTAATTCATTTCAATAAGCTTTTTTTTAATTAGCCGAATTTTAAATTTAAATTTCGAACTTTTTATGATAAATAAGCACCTTAAAAATTGGCAAACCTTTGTACGTTGTACCCATACATTATTCAGATTACTATTTTGCAAGTGCCCTGAATTTATAATGCATAAAAAGTTCACGACTAATTATTCATAACCAGGCTGTGTGAGCAGGTTCTTACAATCGTATAGCTTGGAATAAAAAGTCAACATTCATTGAGTATATGAATACTTGTCAAGCAGTTATATTTATTTAAAATATTCATAAAATTAGTATAATTAAATATTATTTTATTTGAATGTAATAATGTTTGCATTCTTGCGTATATGTAGATAGAGAAACTGCTCATCATGATGCTCAACTTCAAAAAGTTTTAGACATTATATTATATATATATATACATATACTAGCTGGATACCCGTGCTTTGCTACGGTGATTATCAGAAAAAAACGGAATGTGAAATCAGAAAAAAAAATAGGGTATTTGTGAAGCTTAGATACCGGTATTTTGAAACTAAGAGAAACTATTTAAGCTCGATCAATCAACTATTAAAGCTTGAAAATTAATGAGTTATCAAAAATGACGTCGTATTATTTAGTTAAAGAAGGTAAGCTAAGTTTCTGTTACAGATTAAGACAGTCCTTTAATGTAAGTCTAACAACAATAAATAGATGGGCTTAAGCCCTTTGATCCTACCACCACCCCTGGTTTTTGGTCTACGTAGCCAGGCTAATAACTTGCTTAGCACATACTTTCAGTTGCTCCCTCAGATTAAGTGCTCAGGACCTCCCTGTAAACAAAATTCCTGGTTTTGCTCTCTGGCTGGAGGATGACCAGGCTGTCAAGTGAACTGACTCTGGAGCACGCCACGTACAACTGGCCATGGGAGAAACAGTCACTCCTCAGATCCACACCAGCCACTATCAAACTCTGCCCCTGTGCCTTATTGATGGTCATGGCGTAGAACACCTTAACGGGAAACTGCAGACGTTTGAACTGAAAGTGGTAGTCTGATGGGATCAGAGGAATTCGGGGGATGAAGACGGTTTGGTTTCTCCCTTACCGACGCCTGTGAAAATCGTGGCTTCGATGACATGTTTGTGCAGAGTCTTCACCTGAAGCCTGGTGCCATTGCACAGTTTCGGAGGGTTTAGATTGCGCAACAGCATGATTGGAGCGCCAATATTGAGGTAGAGGATTTGAGGTGGTACTCCTGGTGGGTCGAGAGTATGCAAGAACTCTACAGGGTAATGTACAGCATCTTTGACCTCCACCACAGAGTCCACAGGCTCATACCTCATATGCTCAGTCGGCAACTTCTCCAACAGAAAGTTGTTGATGCTGTTGGCTGAGTCGTTTGTTGGAGTGAGAATTGCTCTTTCCCTCAGCCATGAAGTGCAATCTTCTCTAGCCTGATGAATTTTGGGGTATATTCTGTCACTCAAGCTGATCAGATCTCCCACAACATTGCAAAGGTTACCGGGAATATTTATTCTTCCCTTCTCTTCCAAAAGCTTGCCATCACCAATATCAAGCAATAAGTTAGAAAACTTCTCTGCCCTCAAGTCAAGTTGGAGTTGGACACGCATGTTAACTCTCAAGGACAGGACTTTGACATTAGGCCATAACAGGGATGACTTGAGACAGGCCTTGACTTCATCTGCACGTGTCCCCCGTGGCACAACAGGCAATGTCTGTCTGAAGTCACCAGTCAAAAGCACCGTAACTCCACCCATAAGACGGTTGCGACCCTTAATGTCTTGGAGCGTCCTGTTCAGAGCCTCAATACCTCCCTTGTGAGCCATGGTGGACTCATCCCACACGATAACTTTGGCTTCTCGAAGCACCTGAGCCATGTCACTCTGCTTAGAGATGTTACAAAGTGCAGACTCAGAATTATTCAGGTTGAGAGGTAACTTGAAGGCAGAGTGAGCCGTCCTGCCTCCGTCGGTCAAGGTAGCTGCAATACCTGAGAAAGCAACGGCAACGGCGATGATCCTTTTGCCCCTAATTGTGGCCAGTAACAGATTGATCAAGAACGTTTTGCCAGTGCCACCAGGAGCGTCAAGAAAGAACAACTGCCCAAAATCAGAAGCAATGCTGTGGATGATTTCATCGTAGGCTTTTCTCTGTTCTTGATTTAATTTTGAAACATTCACAGCAACTGTTTTGGACAGCTGAACGGTATCATAAGACAGTTCCCTCAGGTATTCACGGTTGGCGACAACGGCTCCTTGCGCTCGTGAAGGTGGTGGAAGTCCGAACTATAGGAGTGTTTTACCCGACATGGAAATGACAATATCCTCAAGAAGGATAAGGCATTGGTTGTAAACAATGTCAAAGACCAGTTGGGCATCTCCGTGCTCTCTCTCCATTTGCCGTCTAACGTCTTCCGCAAGACTGTCTCGGTGTTTCTCCCACAATTTTATGGGATCTCCTACTTGGCAGAAAACCATCATGATGGCAAACAGCTCACGGATTTTGTTAGGAGAGTCAGAGATGGAGGCTTCTTCCAGAGTGCTGTCCCAGTGAGCATCGTCCTTCAGCAAGCCAAGTGTTCTGGACGCCGCGTGGAATGTCGGGTGGTTTACTCCTGCCACAGTTTTTAGGGCAATAAATGACATAGCACCACGGACCTAGTGCAAGAGGAGGCGTAAGTAGTAGCACTCAGCATTACCGGGATGGACGGTGTACACTGTGCCCAAAACCTTATCTTTCTTCACCCCCGGATAACCTGGCACAGACTTCCCTTGTTTCCTCCTGCAGAACGTGTTGCCTTTCAATACGTAATAAGTCGGAACTTCGCAATATAAAAGGGTCCTTGCGAAAGCATCGACTATGCACAGCTCGAAAAAGGCCAGAAGTGTTATTTTCGGAGGGTTATTGATCCTCTCAACGACATTTTCCTCAGTAAAATAAACTCTTTGGCCGTTTTCGAGATGTACGGCAAGGTGCATAACAGGAGGAAACCTTTCGTGAATAGGGAAGCAGAGAATGCGCCAGGCTGCCTCAGAGCTGCTGATGTATCGTCCTGCCTCGTACCTCGTCCAGATCTTCAACGGTGAACGCTGCCTGGTCAGACCCTTTGTTAACGTACTTGCAGATGTATTTTATGGATTTTACAGAATTGAAGTACTCAACATTAATATGGGCCGAGAAGGTGCGAGACAGGACGGCATTGTATGGCACCACCCAGCGATTGTCAAGATCGACTCCACTGATGTTGGCAGTGAACCCACCGTCTGCCGGGGACCGCCTGCGATACTGAGGATAACCATCTTCTCCGGTTTGAGTTTCCTTGAAAAGGAACCGGGTGTATTTCTTGGTGCAGGCTCCATCCACCATGCAGGGTGAGTTCCTGTTGAGGGGTCCACATGGGCCGTGGATCATAGTCGTCTTGACAATCTCATGGAGGGCTGGGTCTAGGTCGGGATCAGGTATTTCAACGCTTATAACTTTGTCAATGGACTCTGGTTTTATCTTCTCTTCTAGCCACAGGAGAATATGAACGTGGGGTAGTCCACGTTTCTGCCATTCCACGGAGTACATATGACACCTGGTAGGGCCAAAGATGCAACCTTTAGTGACGAGCTTTATTATATGCTTCACTTTCACGTGGAAAACTCTCGCTACTATGTCATGTCTATCGTGAGACTTTTGGCCTTGTTTCAAGAGCTCTACGATTTCTGGCCATTTCGGATTGCAGTTAAATGTAATAAACAGATCCTCTCTCTCCTACTCTCTCTCTCTCTCTCTCTCTCTCTCTCTCTCTCTCTCTCTCTCTCTCTCTCTCTCTCTCTCTCTCTCTCTCCTATGGCACTACAGCCCTTGTTGGGCCCTGGCCTCCTTTAATTTTTCCCCCATTCTCCTCTGTCAGCAGCCATCCTCCTCCAGGAACGCACTTTCAATATTTCTCTTGCATCCTCATCCACCGCATCCTCCCATCTTCTCTTTGGTCTTCCCACTGGTCTTTTTCCATGGATTCTGATATACAATAGTTTTTGTGGTAGCCTTTCTTCTCCCATCCTGGCTATGTGACCAGCCCACCTTAGACGCTGTAGTTTTATGTACCGTGTTAGCGGTGGTTCTTTATACATTTGATACAATTCAAAGTTATATCTTATTCTCCAGCCATGTACGTCATTAACTGGTCCCAGGATTTTTCGTAATATTTTTCTTTCAAAGGTATCGAGAGTGTTTGCTGCTTTGGAGTTCAGGATACACGTTTCGCAACCATAGGTTAGGATGAGTCTTATTATATATTATATAATATATAATATATATTATATTATATATTATATATTATTGATTTGTATATCCTTAGTTTCATGTTTCTGTGGATGTCGTTGGATCTGAAGGTACTTGATGTGGCGAAATACGCTTTATTGGCTTGGACTATCCGGTTTCGGATTTCGACTTCTTCTGTGCCGTTTTTTTCTAATATGGTTTCCAAGTATTTAAAGTTGTCCACCTTTTCGATATTGTCGATTGTTCCGTAGTTTCTTTGTCTTCTAGTCTGCACTAATATTTTTGTTTTATCTATGTTGATTTTGAGGCCTATATTGCTAGCATTTTCTTTGAGTTCAGAGTACGTTTCCTCTGCTGCATTTTTTGTCCGACACATTATGTTGATGTCGTCCGCGTAGGCTGCTAATTGGACCGATTTGTTTGTCAGTACGTTATTTCTTCCTACTGACAGTTTTCTGATCACATATTCTAAAGCTAGATTAAACAAGGTCGGGGCCAGCCCATCTCCTTGTTTTAACCCTCGATTGATTACAAATCCTTCTGTCATGTGTCCTTGTATTCGTACCTGAGCTTCTGTATTAGTCATTGTCAATCATACAAGAATGTATCATCCTTACCAGTTTCACTGGTATGTCGAATTCGTATAAAATACTAGATAGTTTATCCCTATCTATCGAATCAAAGGCTTGTCTAAAATTAACAAAAATATTATAGACGGCTATATCTTGTTCCCACGCTTTACTCAGAACTTGTCTGACTGTATATATTTGATCTATGGTGGATCTTCCTTTTCTGAAACCGGACTGGTATTCGCCGATAATCTCTTCAGCATACGGCTGTAATCTTTTATTGATTATGTACCGTATGTAAAAATTTTATATCCGGAGCATAGTAGAGAGCATAATAAACAGATCCGGCCGTCCGAAATGGCGTACATACGTCATAGCATCTTGAGTTCTCTCATGCATGTAGCGGGGTCCTCCAGTAAAAGAGGACGGCAACACAACCATCTTGCAGAGCTCTGATAACTGCCCGTCAGTTCTTGTCATTGCGTCCTTCAGGTGCACATACTCCTCACTTCTCAGCTTTTTCTGGTTGTTACGAATCCAATTGAGTCTTTCAGTCTCAATTTTCGCATACATATCAACCAGAAATTGATTGAGAAGGTTGCGGAACAGCAGTAGGTAGCATTCTTCCCCATCACGCTCCATTATCCTGTAGCTGTAAAAGTCAGCAGCAGACACAGTCTTCTTAAGAGGAGCCTTGGTCTTCGGGTCGCGCTGAGGTATATTGATGTAATAGCCATCTTTTCCACGGCAGAACATCAGAGAGTACTGGAGAGCGTCATAGGCACGGTGCGTCTCACTGATTCGTACCAATCTGTTGTCTTCGCTGTAGAGAACGATGTCCCTCTTCTCAAAATCCTGACCGACAATGAGAACTGCCACTTCTCTAGTCGTGGGGGCATTGGAACGACCTCGGTGCTCTCCACAAGGCTTCCTATCGGCGTTAATCACCACTTGGAAGTTGTTCTGGCCCTTAGGAACAGAATCAACAGCAGCCTTAAAGTCGAGAATATACTTATTGTGTTCATACAGCAACTTCTGCAGTTGGCTAACCAGTACTGGCTTAACCCCAGGGTAGATATCACAACGGATGTCCCTCTCATTGTCATCGTCACCAACAAAGTATATCTGGAGAAATGAAGGCTGCTGCTGAGGCTCCGGCATGAGACTCCCTATCCTGTTGTAGACCTGCCCCTCCACTTTGAATGTTTGCATAAAGTTGCCCTCCTTCACCTCTCTGGCTCCAAAAGACGTCATTTGGAAGCATCCATTGTATTTCCGGGCAGCAGAAAGAAAGTGCTCTGCCATGGGATGCTGGTGGGTGAGGAGGCTATGTATTGGTTCAGGGTAGGGCTCAAGGGCAGGGACCTGGACTTTACCGCCACTGCAGCACATTCCGGGAGTCTCATCCTTCCACTTCAGGGGACAACACCAGGTACAGGGTGACTGAGGCCCGAGGTCAACAACCTTGTCCCTGGAATAATCAGTCTGAGGTTCATATTTAAAACCAGACAAAAACTTATTAGTCCAAGGCAGTAATCTGATTTGGCAATTGATCTGATCTTTTCATTGTAATTAGTTGTAGTTGCCTGATTAACGTGGGGGTTGTTAGATGCATACTTTTTTGCAGCTTCTCTATGTACCTCAGGATTAGTCTTTGTGAATTTTTCAACAGCTTTCCTATGTACCTCGGGATTTATTTTTCTATATTTGTAGACAGCTTTCATAATTATCTCGGGATGAGTATTGTGGTATTTTTTTACAGCCTCTTTGTTGACTTCGGGATGACTTTGACTATACTTCTTTGCAGCTAATCTGTTTACGTCGGGGTTATTTTTTGCATATTTTGAAGCAGCTTCCCTAACTTGTTTTTTTTCTAATCGCATCTGTAAACCTTTTCCTGCGTTTTTCCCTCTTTTCCCTTTTAATGGTGTTGTAGTAGAAGGAACGGATTCGTCTGAACTGAGTAGGTCAGTGTACGGAGTGAGTTGGGGTTGGAACACGATGCAGGACAAATTCGGTTCACATTCCGTTGGCTCACTGGTGGTTGGTGGTTGTTGGGGATTATCAGGATTAGTTAATTAAACATTATCAGGATTTGTTGGTTCGGCCAATGGAATTAGAACATCAAAGTGCCCTTCCTTGAAATCTACTGTGAACCGGATTCTTTTGACTCCCTGTAGTGCCTCCCCAAAGGTAGCAAAAAGGATGCCACATTGGAACACCTGAAACTCATAAGGGAATATCTCTCCCGCCCCTTTGATTTCACAAGTTGTTCCATAGGTGTAAGGCGTAGACATTTCGGTAAGGTACCGAAGTTTAGTACTGTAAGGAGCCCCAGACCGGTTCTGAGTTAAGGCCTTAAACCTCTGCCAGTTGTTGGACACGTGACGCACAATGTCAGCCCGAATTTGAGCAGCCATTGAGACGTCGCCGTGCATCAGGTAGGACAGGGAGGAGAATAGACACGCACCGTTACCACGGATCTTTACTCTTCGGTGAGGGACCTGTATTTCGTTAACTACAATAATTTCCTTATCCATAATAGTAGGCTTTGTTATTTTCTACAAATCCAAATCGATAAAATTAAATATGAACTAAAGTAAAGATACTTAAACAAAGAAACGTTTCTTCTAGATTTACTTTAAAATAAAATGAAATAAAACTTTTCTCTAGAACAAAATGAAATGCTAGTAAAACTTACTTAAAGTAAAATAAAAACTAAAAACTGTAAGGGGTTTCTTTAAAAATCCTAGTAAAACATATCACAAATGCTTGACGTTCGAACTAAATGGCGTACAGTTGCGAAAATTAACTACACATTAAGTAGAATAAAGCTTTCTGAAAATGCTTAAAAATAGAATACCGGTACGTTTGATAGATGAAATGTCGAAAGAAATTAAATGTTAGTAACTAAACGTAAACTATGAACTAAAAGTGTTAGTGGGTTCTCTGTCCAGATTAAGTAGGGGTAAACAGGAATGAAAAGCAAGGGCTTGGAGGAAAAAGAAAATGAGATGCTGTAAAACTACTGAACTGAAATAAGACTTCTTGAAATTGAATAAATTTCTTCCTGATTTAATTCAACTAAAGGTTAACAACAACACTAGCCTTTAACTAAAGGTTAATAACAACTGTATTAAAAATCAGCAACACAATAATAAGACACAATGATACACTGTTATACATAGCATGTGAATTTATTTATTTAACACAAATACTGAGTAGAAATACATTAACTATATGCGTAAGCTGGCATGAGCAGCACTGACTCACCACACGCGATGCCCCTCCGCTCTGCGCAAGCGTCAACGCTTCAGTGCAGTGCTGCCAGGTCAATCAGGCCTCTTTTCCCCACATGGCTACCCAAAATTTCCCCACTTTGCCATCGAAATCCTCACTGTCACAAATTCGTGTACTTTATGCAGAGTGTCTCATCTCATAGAGTCTGAGTATATTCTAAATATTTAAATACTATTACGATAAAAGAGAATATTTTCACCTGCTGAGGTCAGTTTCAGTACTTTTTGAAATCCTTTTTATGCACTTAGTTCGTTATAGGCTTGAGTCAATATTCACACATTACACTATATTTAAAAAGTTTCCAATAGTTTAATTTACAAAAACAATTTAGGCCTACACTCATTCACACCAGTTTTTAGTTCGTATAGACCTACATATAGGTGCCGTCTTTCACCAGCATTGCATCATTTGTAGTACAATCGAAACAGGATTTATTTTTTTTGCTGGAACGTTTTTCGTATGCAGCTGACCAAACAGTGTCTCCGCACCCAATTTATTTCTGATTTTGTTTTTATTAACATTGATTACACTAAACAACCTTTCAACACAACCACTACTAAACTGGTAGATAAGCCACAAAATTATTTAAGTTGGAAAACTTAAATTGCAGGCAGGAGTTGCAGGCAGTACGTCGCGAGCCGGCAAAGGGTGCGCACCCAGACATCGGTTAACTTGTGTAGTGTGTTTTATTTTAATGTGTAGTAGTTTAGTTTTAATGTGTTAACGACGTCCACACGGGACTGAAATCTGAAGGTGAGGCCTTGAGCCTCGAAACGCGTTATTTAATTAAATACAATAAGAAGTCACACGACGGAGGAAAAAAAGGTAAATTAATTTTAATCTGTAAGTTGGAAAAGCTTCAGTATCATTCACGTTCTTTGTATTTTTAAATTCTCTCTAAAAGCTTAATAAACTTTCATCTGTACCGGTGTTCATATTTGTATTCCTAAGAACTCTCTCTATTCCTTGTCTAGATTTATCATCTTTATTTCAATACTCTTCTCAAAGGATGGTGCTGCTGCTGAAGGCAGTGACCGAATATCATTAATTTTTTTCCTATCTAGAAATTCTACATGTTTTAGGCTTTTAACTGTTAAAAAGGAAGGCTTTTAACTGTTAAAAGGAAGGTTTTTAACTGTTGGTATGCACATTCAACATAGAAATTTAAGCAATTTACTTTTAAATGTATTTCTTCAAGTGAGAGATTTCGATTTTTACTTACCAGTGCACTTATAGCACCTACATAAATATTTTGTAGTTCTGTAAACTTCGCAGGATTTCTGTACTGCAATTTGCTCACATCTGCATTATTTGAAATTATAATTATTTGAAATCACCAACAATTCGCCACATTTAAACAAAACCTCACCGTTTCCCCACTTACCATTTTGAGCCTAAAGCAAAGTAAAAAAATTAACAGACTTCCAGGAAGCGTGCAGTTGAAAAAAAGCTGCATTATCGGTGTCACGGTTTTTAGCGGGTTTTCGCGGTTTTTTCGCGGTTAGGCGTTAAAGTTTTCAAAACCCTTTCTTAGCGAGGACCTAGAAGCCAAGAGGAACATACGTGCCGAATTTCAGGTTTGTACGCTTTATAGTTATGGAGATTTCGTGATGAGTGAGTGTACGAATAAGTGAGTGGTATTTCGCTTTTATATATATAGATATAGATAGGCCTACATATAGGTGCTTCGCGCCTCCTCGTGGTTATAGGTTAGATGAAAAACATACTATTTTAGTAAGTCCCCAAAAGCCTAAAGGAAAGTAAAAAAAAATAAACATTAGACTTCCAGGCAGCGTTCAGTTGAAAAAAAGCTGCATTATCGGTGTCACGGTTTTTAGCGGGTTTTCCCGTTTTTTCGCGGTTAGGCGTTAAAGTTTTCAAAACCCTTTCTTAGCGAGCACCTAGAAGCCAAGAGGAACATACGTGCCGAATTTCAAGTTTGTACGCTTTATAGTTATGGAGATTTCGTGATGAGTGAATGGTATTTGGTTTTTATATATGTAGATATAGATAGGCCTACATATAGGTGCTGTGTTTCACCCGCATTGAACCATTTGTAGTACAATCGAAACAGGATTTATTTTGTTTGCTTGAACGTTTTTCGTATGCAACTGGCCAAACAGTGTCTCCGTATCCTGTTCGGAATATATGTGCCTAACTTAGAACTCAAAATAAACCCTAAACGCCACATAGCAAGGAACAGAGAGACAGGGTGAACTGTTTCGTGATTATTTTCGCGCCTCCTCGTGGTTATAGGTTAGATGAAAAAAATACTGTTTTAGTAACTCCTTAAAACCCTAAAGGAAAGTAAAAAAATAAACATTAAACTTACAGGAAGCGCACAGTTGAAAAAAGCTGCATTATCGGTGTCACGATTTTTAGCGGTTTTTCGCGGTTAGGCGTTAAAGTTTTCAAAACCCTTTCTTAGCAAGCACCTAGAAGCCAAGAGGAACATACGTGCCGAATTTCAAAGTTTGTACTCTTTATAGTTATGGAGATTTCGTGATGAGTGAGTGTATGAATCAGTGAGTGGTTATATATAGATATATATAAAATTCCTAGCCCACGCTGAATAATTATATTAATTCAAGCTACTATGGACGTTTCCCGTTCGGAATACATTCATATAAGAAAACGGTTGTAAACAACAATGCAGTTGTTAAACTTTGACTCATCTGTATAAAAATGTTTAGACATATCATACCCAGAATTGTCTGTAGTTAGGTATATGGCAACAATATTTTCACATTGAGTTCATATGTTGTGAAACATAATTTACAAAATTTTATAAATAAAATTATAATTTACATAATTTTATAAATTACATAATTTTACAACATAATTTGTAATAACTATAATTGTTGTCACAAAATACGCACGAATAGTTTAATAATGTGATAGATGCTATTTATATAAAGCAAGAGAACGTCTTGCAGATCATCGAGGAAACTTGGAAAGAGATAATCCTACTGAGTTAAAATGTATAGTGTATACTGAAAAGTGGACAATGCGGATAACATTCCCGTAAAAGAAAGACTGTAAGAGGCAAATCGGTAACAATGACCGACGACACAATGACAATAGTGCAACACATTGAAAGCAGTAGACGTATTTTATTAACTAGAGTGGTTCCTTTTTGTACCACCAAAACAGTTGGGTTGACTGGTTTACATGAGCCTTTCGGCGTACAAGGAAGGTGGCAGTGTGGCAACAATCGCCAATTATTATAAAATTAATTTATTATTATTATTATTATTTTTATTATTATTATTATTATTATTACACTGGTCAACAAAATTTAATTTTTTGTTTGTTAAATAAAAGTGTATAACTGATTCTTATAGTATTTGTAGCACTGATTTCAAATATGTTAACAGTTTTTTCCTATCGGACATAGTTTTTTTAGTAATTAACATTTTTTTCTTTTACAAAAAGAAAATTATGTGACGGTAATATAACAATGTGTTACATGCACTTTGTACTTACCTAAAATCTATTTCTTTTGGATGTTCTGCTGTAATTGGTTATAGGTATATCCCTCTTTAGATTCTAGCAGCAGTTAGGTAGCATTTTTAGGTTCCGTTTTCCCTGGTAGCGTTTTCCCACGTGGATATTTCCTGGTGTAAGCGTTCACTCACGGCGCCAAGATTGTTAAGGAAAAAATCCGTATGCAAATCTAAGAAATGAATTTTGAGTGCCATATTACATACAAGTTCTCTGTAGTTTTGAAGAAGCTCCTTTGCATGTTCTTTGTAGTTATCCGCCTTATGGTTTCCCAGGAAGTTGTTAATCACTTTTTGAAATGACTTCCATGCAGCAACTTCAAAGTCATTCAAACTTTCTTCAAATGCAGCATCATTAATTAGTTTTCTTATTTGTGGTCCAACAAATATACCTTCCTTAATCTTAACATCACTTATATTATTGAACTTGTTTTTTAGAAACTGAAATCCTGCACCATTACGATATAATTGCTTTAACAAAATCTTATAACGTACTTATTGCTTTGAAAATTGTTTGATTTTTTTTGGATATTCCGAGGGAGATACGCCAGCAATTAGAGCCCGTCAAGACTGACACGAGTTAGCATTGTTCGAGAGGAAGCGACGGAAGGAACAAACCTTTCCTTTCTACTTAAATGACATAAAAGCCGTTTAAAAGACAAAGCGTGCTGCAACACGTGTTACGACGAAAAGGGTCATGCGTGGGAACACTTGACTTTACAAATATGACAAAGGAACATTACCCTTGCATCCGTTTCAGTAGCGAGAGAATAGATAGGCCTAGCTAAGAGCATTGTTCCAAGCACATGTGAAACTTACTGAAAAACAATAGCTGGAGCACGGACAATGTAGTAGGACCACGGGAGGTTTGTTTTCATGCTGTGCAGGACACAAGGAGGCGTCTGCAACGTACACAGATGTTTGCCACCCGTAAGTTCGCTAGAGGAAGTCGTCAGAGTCCGAACAATACTTTATTTCGACACGCTACACCAAAAGGGGCAGATGTGACTTCAGTAGCAAGGTCTCGATGCAGATTCCGAGAAAGTGGCAACGTCCTGATGACAGCAACTCCTGATGAATAGACAATATAATCCTTAGCGCAAGTATCGCGACTTAAACTGTAATAACATTATAAAAACTTATAACGGATTTCATGAAGTGCGAACTAGCGTTCCGAAACAATGTACTTATAACAATTGGAAGTGCGAGTTACGAGTGGTTCCAGGACCAGCATCAATCGTCACCCAGCGGATCCAAGCGGACACATACAACGGAAGCGAGACACTACGATGACTTGAGTAATGTACCAAAATAACCATTTATTATAATTTCTAGTTTATCTTAATACCGCTGACCTGTCACTTAGAACTAACTGCCTGAGATATTTACAAATAGAGCCATTATAAATACGAATCCATGGTTAAGAATAAATACTCTTATAGAATATTACATACGTATTATCTTATTAATGTAGGTATATGAGTATTTCATGTGTATATGTGTTTAAATATGTTACGAAGTATATCACTTAGTGCAAATCTCAAGCACGCAACATTGATAGTTCCTAACGTCATCAACTATGTCTTATTTCATGATACAATAACTACACACGAGTATGTGTAAGCATTTGATTGTTTTTGTTTCAGATATTTTAGATATGTTATAGAGTTTAATTATCTTTTTGAAATAGTAGTATATACTCTTGTTACATAATTTCTTTTATGCAATGAATACGTGCAACATGCATTATTATAATAAATTTAATTTATAATGGATTCGATAGTGTTGAGTTAATCTATTTTAAGACCTGGCATACAAGACAATTCTTTCAAAGTAAAATCCACAATTAATGATTTAGATTCAATATAATTTAACAGATACCATATTCATAAATGTTTTAATTCTTGAAGTTTTATTTAGTAGTAGAAGACAAGATTAATCACTCTTTATTGATAATTAGACCACTTGATTGATAGCATTGTCGATTACCTATTTGAATAATTTGATCAAAATTTATTAATTAACACTTGATTAATAGGGACACCCCTATTAACGTTATATGGCTGCCCAACGCGTGGCATGATAAGATTAATATTGCAGGAACTAGACAAACGAACCTGTAGGCTAACCAAATATTGATTAATTGAATTGAATATTAATTAATCAATAGGCATAATGTTATACATGGCGCCCAACCTGAATGCCGATTAATAAGGTCAATTCTTAGGCTGGTTAAGTGCAGGCAGCGGTAAGCTAGAGTAGTTTGTAGTTTGACAGAACAATAGTATAAGTACTAATATAAGACAGATTATTATAAACCAAAATAACTCTGAATGGTAACGCGAAGTCAGTCAAGAATGGCGACTAATAATCCCGAAAGCCAGGAGTTTGATATCAACAACGAATTGAATATAGAAGGACAGGAGGAGAGTACGACGCCAAGCGACGACGTCAGCGCGGGAGAATCAGAGACAAGGGCGAGGGGACAGATGTCCCAGCCCGGTGAAATGAATTTACAAATGCTATTTGAATTCTTTAAACAACGAGATGAGAATGTGACGATTTCATTAATAAAAAATATGGTAATTATTAAATAGGTAATGTGTAGGCTGAGAAATTTTAAATTTTTAATAAAATCGCACATTGAAACTAAATCTTATTGCTATCTTTAATAATAATAATATTTAATAAAAGGTCTAATAATAAAATAAAAGAAATACGACTGTACAGAAAGGGTAAAGCTTGTTAATTAATCCTGCATAGACAGGCACTAACCAGAATTAACGTGATTTCCGACCCCTAAACAAACTAAATATACTTGTAAATTTTGACATTATTTTAATAACGTCTGTAACTAAGAATATCTCTACTTAATTAAATAGTCAAACTTTAATCCTTTAAATAAAGAAGAAACATGGAACTACTTTTATGTTGATTGGTAAATGTCTCGAGATTACTACTCTCACCCCTAACTATTTTCACCCACTTGCAATGGAGCGGTCAACCCGTAAGCTGCGCACAGCAGTAATGTGGAACGTTAAAAATAGTTTGTTTCCTAAAGTGATTAATCAGTCAGTTAAGACACAGAGGCATTCTTTATACTATTAAACAATGTGTTGCGTTAATATAGTTGAACCGCGATTCATATAAGTATGTTGTAAACAAGTAAGAAAGAATAATGAAAATTTAGCAACTATGACATCTCTACAAAAATCTTAAAATATAAAACTTATGTAATTAAAACTGTGGTAAGACCATAAAGTGAAGTGCAACAAATAAACAATCATGTGAAGTGGATACAGGTGAATGAAACTTTGTGTTAATCATTCAAATCAACGAGCTATTACTACCCGTTAGCCAAGAGCAGAGAACCAGGACCCACAATGATCTAAAAGACTTCAGGACAACACCATCCCCGGATACGAAGATAACGAGAGATACCTGACCTACATCAAACATGCTGCAACCGAGGACTGGAATAACGAGGAGCTGGAGGATATCCAAAAGGTGACACGGAGGCAAGCCTTCCGTGATTATGAAATACTAAATATTATATCCAACCAGAGACAATTAAATTAACAACATTAAGACATTTTAAGTACTGACAGTAATTGTATTCTTATTTGTAGTAAAAGAGTAAAAGTTTAAACTGAAAGCTTTACTGTTTTAAAAGATTAATAAAGTCCATTCTTCAAATGGCACAATTTTAAAGATACAGTATTCAATCCCGGATCCGTGGAAAAGTTAAACAGATGTACATCTTATTTTGAGGGCCCTTGTGAAAGAATAAAATATTTAATCATCTTGTAAACTGTAAGCTGTTGAACCATATATGTTGAGAATTTTACGTAGAGCATTTAATACCATATGTAATAAAGAGATGTCATCTGTAGTACCGACTAAACTGAGTGCATAAATCAACAGTCTCCCCCTTCCAGAATCCTTTTATATTAATTGTTTTAGTGTTGTGATTAATTTTCAGCTCGTCACAACGAAGGCAGCCTGTATGATTGGCATTTCTAATTAATGCAGGTTCCCTAGGTTATAACACAAGTTAAGATGTTATAAATTGCGCGACTCTGCTAATTTGTTTAAATTTTGCAACTCCTTTGTAAAAAAAAAAAATTGTGTCTTGTGTTGTTTAAGAAGTAATTGTGTCCCAATATTCCACACACACCCTGTTGATCTATTCACTCATTTACTCTAAAATGTGTCTAAAACCTTAAATAAAATAAAACGATAATTATTATTATAATAGTATAGTAAATAAGTAATTTTAATTATGATTTAGATATAGGAATGTACATAATGTTAACTTAAGACGCCACAAGAATACGAAATAACATCAGGGACGTGCTTGTCAAAAATTTCATTCATCAACATGTCGGTTTGTAAACAAAATCTGACCGGTTGAATTCTTGTCCGGGCCTGTGTGAAACTGTCATAGTTACCTCCCGCAATGTTGAGTTAGACAATACGCCACCCTCTTTGTGAGTTCTATTGTTATGAAAGGCGTGTTTTGTTGAATAACATTCACCCTCTAGTTGAGTCCCCCTTTGTAAGCAAAACAATGCCATTGTTTAAAACTAGTCTGACCTATATTCCAGCGTAACAGCTGATCGCTTAAATAAAAACTAATGCAAATGTTTAATAATAACTGTTAATTAATGTTTACCATGTACTAAACTGTGTAGGCGATAATTGTGTGTAGTATAGTAGAGCAAATAATATTATGACTTAAATTTCAAATAAATAAATGACTCAGTTAACCCTCCCTTGTTAGATAAGGTATTAAACCCCATGCCCCGAAACAGTAAACTTGTAAACTGAGCCAAAAAAAAAAAAAAAAAAAAACAAAGTAAATAAAGTGTTCTAAATAAATATGGTAAGTCGATAGGAAATAATTCTAGGTAAGTTTTTTTAAAACCCCAAAGTAATAATAAGTGAATTATAATTGCTTAAATAATAAGGTTGAATAAATCTTAAGTTAAACAAATGTGTGTAACTTGTAGCAGTAAATAAGAGAAAAGTAAATAATAATAAAAGTATAGTTGAATAGTGAACAACCAGTTGTGGCCTGTAAGAGAACAAAAAAAGCGTGTTAAGAAATGTAGTAAGCAGCTACCCTCCCTATTGTGATAAACCGGTGCTAGCCTAAACAATTGAAAACCACCCCTGTGTATTACAATGAATTGTGTAAAGTGTCTCCCCTTCCGCATAGTTTGTTTAGTTATTGTTCAAGAGATAATAAGAATTACCCTCGTGAGATTCCGCTTCTCTCAAGTAATATAAGATATTAGGATTAACTATAATCTAGAGTGGAGTATGGGATCCTCTTTAGATTATATTAGAGGTAAATCTATGATATATAATCAAGAGAGAATTATATATCGGTAAAGTAACAAGTCACAACGGCGCCGACTGAAAGTTGTAATGATGAGGCAGAAAGGTGCCAAGAGATCATTAAAAGAGTGCGTGCTGAAAGCTAACTTGTGGAGTTAGAGTAAGCTTATGTCAGTCGGGCCACGATATTGTGAGTTACTGAAATTAGGGAAATTAGTAATAAGAATTAAAATATAAGTTAGTACTGTAAGAAGTGAGAAAAAGGGAATTTCACGAAGGAGAAGATTTAAATGAGAACAAGATCATTTAAAGAGAATTAAAAAAAAACCGTGTACTAATAATAAATAATAGTAATAATAAATAATTACACACATTGACCCCAAGCATACTCCCGGTACATTCCTGACCAAATAAGCCGGAGTGGATCTTAAGCGGCGGAGTATGTGACGATTTCATTAATAAAAAATATGGTAATTATTAAATAGGTAATGTGTAGGCTGAGAAATTTTAAATTTTTAATAAAATCGCACATTGAAACTAAATCTTATTGCTATCTTTAATAATAATAATATTTAATAAAAGGTCTAATAATAAAATAAAAGAAATACGATTGTACAGAAAGGGTAAAGCTTGTTAATTAATCCTGCATAGACAGGCACTAACCAGAATTAACGTGATTTCCGACCCCTAAACACACTAAATATACTTGTAAATTTTGACATTATTTAAATAATTAAATAAGACCACTGTAATGTATTTTAATAACGCCTGTAACTAAGAATATCTCTACTTAATTAAATAGTCAAACTTTAATCCTTTAAATAAAGAAGAAACATGGAACTACTTTTATGTTGATTGGTAAATGTCTCGAGATTACTACTCTCACCCCTAACTATTTTCACCCACTTGCAATGGAGCGGTCAACCCGTAAGCTGCGCACAGCAGTAATGTGGAACGTTAAAAATAGTTTGTTTCCTAAAGTGATTAATCAGTCAGTTAAGACACAGAGGCATTCTTTATACTATTAAACAATGTGTTGCGTTAATATAGTTGAACCGCGATTCATATAAGTATGTTGTAAACAAGTAAGAAAGAATAATGAAAATTTAGCAACTATGATATCTCTACAAAAATCTTAAAATATAAAACTTATGTAATTAAAACTGTGGTAAGACCATAAAGTGAAGTGCAACAAATAAACAATCATGTGAAGTGGATACAGGTGAATGAAACTTTGTGTTAATCATTCAAATCAACGAGCTATTACTACCCGTTAGCCAAGAGCAGAGAACCAGGACCCACAATGATCTAAAAGACTTCAGGACAACACCATCCCCGGATACGAAGATAACGAGAGATACCTGACCTACATCAAACATGCTGCAACCGAGGACTGGAATAACGAGGAGCTGGAGGATATCCAAAAGGTGACACGGAGGCAAGCCTTCCGTGATTATGAAATACTAAATATTATATCCAACCAGAGACAATTAAATTAATAACATTAAGACATTTTAAGTACTGACAGTAATTGTATTCTTATTTGTAGTAAAAGAGTAAAAGTTTAAACTGAAAGCTTTATTGTTTTAAAAGATTAATAAAGTCCATTCTTCAAATGGCACAATTTTAAAGATACAGTATTCGATCCCGGATCCGTGGAAAAGTTAAACAGATGTACATCTTATTTTGAGGGCCCTTGTGAAAGAATAAAATATTTAATCATCTTGTAAACTGTAAGCTGTTGAACCATATATGTTGAGAATTTTACGTAGAGCATTTAATACCATATGTAATAGAGATGTCATCTGTAGTACCGACTAAACTGAGTGCATAAATCAACAGTCTCCCCCTTCCAGAATCCTTTTATATTAATTTTTTTGGTGTTGTGATTAATTTTCAGCTCGTCACAACGAAGGCAGCCTGTATGATTGGCATTTCTAATTAATGCAGGTTCCCTAGGTTATAACACAAGTTAAGATGTTATAAGAAGATGACTGAGAAATTAGAGCAGCAAAACGAAAAACAGAATAAATTAATCACAGAGAAATTTGAGCAACAAAATAATGAAGTTAAACAACAGACGAGAGATGATCTGAAACAGACGCAGGAAAACTGAGCGAGAAGCAAGACAAGACGCGTGAAGAGATGAAACGGCAGCTAGAGCAGCAAAGCAAAGAACAAAAAAAAAAATGCAGGAGGAATTAAAACGGCACAATGAAGAACAGATTAGCAAAATAAAATTAGATTTACAAAATTACGCTAAGAAGTGGGAGGAGAAGATCAGCGATCTACAAAAGAATAGTGAAAGTGGAATAAAAGAGGTGAAAAATGAACTGATGAAACAGGTGAGAGAGAATAAAGAAGGGAGACAGAAGGACCGTCATGAGTGGCAGGAACCCACAAATCATACACAGAAAACAGTCGAACAGATCGATCAAAAACTAGATAACCATATCCAAGACACAAATAATAGAAACGGAGAATGGAGAAGAGAAATACAGAATAACATAACACTACAGCAACTAGAACAGGGAGAAGCCGTCAATGTACTTAAACAGAAAATCGTTGAAGTTGACGACCGGCAGCGTACAGCAGAACAAAAGACCACGATGACGGTGAAAGAGAAAGACGTAATAATTGAAGAATTAAAAAGCCACATCAACCACATTAAAAGCGGACAAGTGAGGCTGCAGCGACAAATAGCTGAAGCCGAAGTTGGACCGTCTACGAGAGTGAACGGGAACAACAACTGCGAGCTTAAGTACAACGGAACGGACCGTTTTCCCATTGAGTTTTTGAAGGAACTGTCCGAACTTCAACACATGTACTATCCAACAGACAACGTTAAATGGATCGGAAAACATCTTGAGGCTGATGCAGCGATATGGTGGCGCGTAGTACGTGATCAAATAAAGAACTTTGAAGAATTCAAGGAGATCTTCACGCAAAAATATTGGGGCCCGGAGAAACAAGACGATGTCAGGAATAATCTAGAGTACGGTCGTTTTGATTGGAGAGGAAGTATGAGCGCAGTCCAATACATGGAGCGGCAACTCTTAGAGAGCCGACAATTAACACCTACACTCACGGACCGCCAATTAATTAGGAAGATTACGCGTCATTACGGACGTGAATTGGAAATTGCCTGCGTGACGAGAGACGTACGAACTATTCAAAACTTGGAGTCATTAATTTCAGAATATGCGATGATTCGACAGCGAAATCATAGAGAAGACGGATTCGTACGACACGGAGAGAAGTTGAATGACCGAAATATGAGAGGGGTGGCGCAGAATCAACACGCCGCTGTAAGCAAGGTCACAGAACCGAAGCCAACCCACTGGCAACACAGAAAGGGTGATGGTGGTAATTATAGACAATTCCAAAAATTCGGTAAAAAGCCGACTGTAAATACTACAGAATTTGTTAACAATAGCGCCTCCACGTCAAATGGTAAGGAGAGCGAGGTGAAAGAAAAAAAAAATTTTAAGTGGGTCGTCTAGGGAGATAGCCTTACACGAGCCCACGTTACAATGTTACGAAACTGAATACTTTTACCTGACTTGCGACAAGACTTAATCCTTGATGAACAGACACAATTAGAAAGACGCATTTCTAAATGTCCAGAAGTGGTAATAAAATTCAATAATTAAGATACGGTAAATGCCTTAATAGACACGGGGAGTGCCATCAACGGGTTAGCCGAGGATTGGTTTGAGAGGAACAAACAACGCTTGCGCCCTTACGAGGAACTCCGCATGAATAACACACTAATCGTAAGTGCAGTTGGCGGGAAGTCAAAATTAATCCGTAAGCAAATTATGTGCGAAATTATTATTGATAATGTTAAGTTAGATTGTGTTTTCTTAGTAATACCGAATTTAATTAGGGACTGCATACTAGGTATTAGTTTTTTAAAATAAGAGGGATGTGTTATTTATATGAATAAGGGAACCGTCGAATTCAGAGGGAGGACTGGTGAACAGGAACTGCAATTACCTATCATACACATTGAACTAGTAGAAGAAGACTTGGACGGGATCGAAAGAAGGATTAATGAGAAAGTTGACAGTATGACATGTGAAGATGAGGCGACGAGAGAAGAATCTTGCTAAAATGTAAAAATTTATTTCGGGAGAGTCCAGGACGAATGGATTGCTATGAACATGAGTTCAAGGTGACTGATGAAACACCATATTTCCAACGCGAGTGGCCAATCCCGATAGCATACAAGGAAAAGGTGGACGCCGAAATCAGCAAAATGTTAAGGTATGGCGTGATAGAGAGATGTAATAGCCCGTATGTTAATCCAATGGTCACAGTAATCAAAAAGGATGGAAATGTGCGACTGTGTTTGGATGCAAGAAGAATAAATAGCGTGACAGTTCCGGATTACGAAGGACCGACTCCCATTCAAGAGATTTCAGCAAGATACAGCTATATGAAATACTTGCCAACGATTGATCTAACGAGTAGCTTCTGGCAAGTCCCGTTGAAACAACAGTGCCGAAATTACACAGTGTTTCTCTGTGAAGGTAAATGTTACAGATATACCGTCACACCATTTGGACTAAGCACCAGTTCCGCCGCCCTGACGAGAGGTTTGGATATGGCCTTAACGGACAGAGTGAAGGAAAGCACTATCATATACGCTGACGATTGTCTGTGTTATTCAAATAATATACGAACACATCGTATATTCAATGTCATCTGGAAGACATTGAAACAAAGCTCAAAAAACCTATTAACGGTAAACCTAACGATAAATTTGGAGAAGTCACAATTTTTCCGCAAAGAAATCGCATACCTTGTGTACCAATTAACTACAAACGGTATACGTGCAACCGAGGAGAAGGTAGCGGCGATCAGGAAGTTCCCAACCCCAAAGAATCAAAAGCAATTAAAGGGATTCCTGGGTCTTACAAACTTTTACAATAGGTTTACTAACAAGTACGCAAAAACAACACAACCTTTGTTAGATTTACTCAAAAAAGGTAAGAAGTTTAATTGGACGCCCGATCTTGACCGGTGTTTCCAAGAAGTTAAGGATCTATTTATCGACACCGTCATATTGAGTTTTCCAAAGAGCAATAAGAGATATTTCCTGCAGTGTGATGCGAGTAATTTTGCATATGGAGGTCAGTTATACCAGCTGGATGATGACGGAAACATCTGCGTCGTAGCGTATACCAGCAAGACTTTCAAAGGAGCTGAACGAAATTACTTTACGACGGAAAAGGAGCTGCTAAGCATAGTTAGGTGCTTGGAGAAATTTCGAATCTACATTCTGAGACAGCCGTTGACTATAATAACGGACAATAAAGCATTAATCTTTATGAGTAAATGTCACCTGAATAACTCAAGGATCACACGCTGGATACTCAGCATTCAGGAATACAACTTCGACATCCTACACTGCAAGGGGAAGGAAAATATCGTCGCTGACATATTGAGTCGATATCCAGAAGATATGACAGAGGAAGACCCAGTCGACGATAGTTTTGAATATCAAATAAATCACATAACAATTAAGATGAGTAAGGAGGTGAGCAAGATACTTAAAAACATCGAAATGTACCAGTCGGAAGACAAGAAATTACGACAGATAATAACTGATCTGACGACAAATGGTAGTAATAAGTTGTGTAAATTTTATACATGTATTAATAAATTATATAGAAAATGTAAGGGAAAATGGAAGCTATACGTACCGGAAAGCGTTACGGATAGACTCATTGAAGATTTACATAGAATGTACGGTCATGTTGGTAGTAAAAAATGCACAAAGCTATTACAGGAGCATTTCACTTTTGACCAGATGACAAAACGTGTACAGGAATATGTAAAAACGTGTGACACGTGCCAAAGATGTAAGGATACAAACAATCGTAACCTATTTGGTGGTACTAAACCATTTGTACCAACGGCGAAAGGCGATTTGATTAGCGGTGATTTCTATGGACCTCTTCCAACCGCAGCAGCAGGAGTAAGATATATTTTGGTAATAGTAGACAACTTCACCAAGTACGTAAAATTATACACACTCAGAAGAGCCACAACAATAGCTACGCTTCGTAGACTCCAACAATATGTAAATGAATTTGGGAAGCCGAAGGCGATACTAACAGACAACGGCACCCAATTCACATCAAAACAATGGACCAAAGGACTGGATGAGCTTGGGATCATATCTAAGTATACTGCAATAAGAAACCCATGTACAAACCTTGCCGAGCGTATCAATAGACAACTAGGAAACTTGTTCAGAATATTCGTTGGGGATCAACATACGAAGTGGTCTAAGTTCATAAATACAATAGAATGCTGTATCAACGAAGTTTACCATGATACGATAGAGGTAACGCCATACGAAGCGCAACACGGAAGAAAGCCGAATCGCGTGTGGGAAAGATTCATAAAAGGAAACGCCGAATCAAAAGACGAGTCAGTAGATAGCCACCAAATCTTTGTGGGAATTAAACAAAAACGAGAGCGACATGCTAAGCGAGTAAACGAAGCATGTAAACTGACGAAATTCCAATTGGGAGACTTAGTATTAGTGCGTACGCATTACCAGTCTGATGCGATGCAAAGAAAAATTAAGAAATTTTGCGAATTATGCGCTGGACCTTTTAAAATTAAAGAAGCTCTAGGAGAATCTACTTATGTCTTGGTTGACTGCCACAATGAAAACAAAATCCGTAGCAAATTCCAATATAAGACAACTAAAACCGTATTACGTAAAAGAAGAATAAGAGTGGAGAAGCGAAGAGCTAATATACATGCAAGGTGAAAGTGTTTGTTATAGAGTGCGTATGGGTAGAATTAGGGTCGACGGCCAAGTGAGAGTTGTAAACAAACAGAGAGAGAGGGAAGATCCAAAACCCCTACTGGTGATAGACAAGTTGTAAACATCTTTAAAGGTACAACGCCGCTAAAAGGTTGCGGACGAAGAAGGGAGGAGAGTGTGAAAGCGGTCATTCACCATAGGACCGGTTGACAAGGATTTATAATGACAACATACCCCAATTCGTAACTGTTGTCGATAGACTGAGTTGTGTAAATTAAATATAACCTTCATGTGAAACATTATTATAAGAATGGTAGATTAGCAGATAACTAGATGATAGTAAATTAAGCGTATCAATTATAATGGGTTGATACAAGAATGGTATTAATTAAGGAAGAAAATGGAATATTAATAAATGTATGTAATAACCAATAGTATATATATATATATGTAAACTTCATTACTATACAACTATGGGAGCAGTAATCAAAACGTCACAAAGACAAGAAGAGAAGGAAAAATGTGTGGTTTGAGAACAGACAAAGGTAAAAACGATGAAACAAAAGAGTGGTAAACCTAAATGAGGAAGGTATTTGTAGTAGGCGCGAACGCAACCTACTGAGTGGTTCATTCAGAGTTGTCTTGGTCAATTTGAACTTGTATTGATAATAACTAGCAATACAAAGTATGATACTATGTAATATAGAAATTGTATAGTAATTGATAAATGTATTTGTTATATCATTATGATGAAACTAAAGGTAGCGTTTGAAGGGAAAGTACGAGCAACTGAGTTGCGTAATAGCAATAAAGTAGCAGCAATAAATTGCTAAGATTAAATTGTGTAAAGAAAAATTATTATAAACATAGACGGAACGATTACGAGGTGAATTAATTTGAATTTTACAATTGTACACATTTAATTTAATTTGTTGTAAATATTTTATACATGTATTCAACAAAGCTAGGTTTCGAATCACCTAATGATAAGAATAGCAATGAATGGTTGTAATATAAATGTGTCATGTTTTAAAATTAATAACGAGTAATTGTGAAAGGAGCAATAAATTTTAGTAATGTTCGTAAGTAGCTAATAACAATAACTATTCACATTGTATATAGGTAATGATCGTATACACATAAAGAATAGCCTGTAGGTAAGTTAATTGCTATTTATTTCTTTGATGTATGTAGAGGTTAATCAATTAACACACTAAAGCATAAGCTCATTCCATAACTATGTATATCATTGTGAATGGATTCGTATTTCAATTGAAAAAGCAATAAATTCAATACTCAGGGTGAACCAAGAAAACAGTTAATTAGGACATTAGGTCAGACGGAAGGAATATGTAGGTCACTATACTTGCTCCAATGGGAGATGACCAACACACTCGATGATAGTATGCAAGCAAGGGCGTGAATTTGGGTCCCTCGTTTCGCGAGTCTTCACGACGCACCCAAATTGGGGACTCTATTACGTACTTATTGTTTTGAAAATAGTTTGATTTTTTTTGGATATTCCGAGGGAGATACGCCAGCAATTAGAGCCCGTCAAGACTGACACGAGTTAGCATTGTTCGAGAGGAAGCGACGGAAGGAACAAACCTTTCCTTTCTACTTAAATGACATAAAAGCCGTTTAAAAGACAAAGCGTGCTGCAACACGTGTTACGACGAAAAGGGTCATGCGTGGGAACACTTGACTTTACAAATATGACAAAGGAACATTACCCTTGCATCCGTTTCAGTAGCGAGAGAATAGATAGGCCTAGCTAAGAGCATTGTTCCAAGCACATGTGAAACTTACTGAAAAACAATAGCTGGAGCACGGACAATGTAGTAGGACCACGGGAGGTTTGTTTTCATGCTGTGCAGGACACAAGGAGGCGTCTGCGACGTACACAGATGTTTGCCACCCGTAAGTTCGCTAGAGGAAGTCGTCAGAGTCCGAACAATACTTTATTTCGACACGCTACACCAAAAGGGGCAGATGTGACTTCAGTAGCAAGGTCTCGATGCAGATTCCGAGAAAGTGGCAACGTCCTGATGACAGCAACTCGTCACGTCAACGTGGACTATGAGAAATTCAAGTAGAGAAGCCAGCCAGCCAATTAAAAACGAGGATTCAGAAGGGAGTAACTGTAGGGGATGGTCTCGAAGGGAACCGACGACCAGAGAACAAATCCCGAAGAAGAACGTCCCTCTCCAAACGGCGCTGGGTGGAGAATTCACAAGAATCACAGACTAGAGGCAAGAGTACCGAAGGAAATCCGAGCAATTGTCCTATCAGAACTATTTTGGTGGGAAAATGAAGCGTTCGAAGGAGTAGCGAGAGTGGGAAAGCGAAGGGCATAAAAACTGTATGCAAGAGGAGACGCTCTCGCAGTATTACTCTAATTTTCTCTCAGTTTCCATAAAAATTTTGTTTTGTGATATTCAAACTGGTGTTCGGTATTAGTGGAAGTTCGGGAGCAAGACTTGAAGCGTTGAGCCGAAACAGTGGTAATCGCGACGATGCGCGACTAATGAACTTTGTAAAACTCTAAGTATTACACTAATACAATTAGTGCCGTAAGAAGTTGTATAATGCAGTAGTAATGTACTTGAACTCTTTATAAACGAAATGAATCGGTATACAACATAAGACTTAATTTGTGATACAAAATTATTTCGTAGAATAGAGACAAGTGCCGATGATGTTTTATATGCGTCTAATGAACTTGAAATCAATCTAGGCGTTACGGAAGAGTCGAACATGTATTTAAACAATACCAAAGTGCGTGGAAGTATCGAACTAAAATACGAATAAATAGACTGACGCGATACGAATAGACAATATAATCCTTAGCGCAAGTATCGCGACTTAAACTGTAATAACATTATAAAAACTTATAACGGATTTCATGAAGTGCGAACTAGCGTTCCGAAACAATGTACTTATAACAATTGGAAGTGCGAGTTACGAGTGGTTCCAGGACCAGCATCAATCGTCACCCAGCGGATCCAAGCGGACACATACAACGGAAGCGAGACACTACGATGACTTGAGTAATGTACCAAAATAACCATTTATTATAATTCCTAGTTTATTGTAATACCGCTGACCTGTCACTTAGAACTAACTGCCTGAGATATTTCAAAATAGAGCCATTATAAATACGAATCCATGGTTAAGAATAAATACTCTTATAGAATATTACATATGTATTATCTTATTAGTGTAGGTATATGAGTATTTCATGTGTATATGTGTTTAAATATGTTACGAAGTATATCACTTAGTGCAAATCTCAAGCACGCAACATTGATAGTTCTTAACGTCATCAACTATGTCTTATTTCATGATACAATAACTACACACGAGTATGTGTAAGCATTTGATTGTTTTTCTTTCAGATATTTTAGATATGTTATAGAGTTTAATTATCTTTTTGAAATAGTAGTATATACTCTTGTTACATAATTTCTTTTATGCAATGAATACGTGCAACATGCATTATTATAATAAATTTAATTTATATTGGATTCGATAGTGTTGAGTTAATCTATTTTAAGACCTGGCATACAAGACAATTCTTTCAAAGTAAAATCCACAATTAATGATTTAGATTCAATATAATTTAACAGAAACCATATTCATAAATGTTTTAATCTTGAAGTTTTATTTAGTAGTAGAAGACAAGATTAATCACTCTTTATTGATAATTAGACCACTTGATTGATAGCATTGTCGATTACCTATTTGAATAATTTGATCAAAATTTATTAATTAACACTTGATTAATAGGAACACCCCTATTAACGTTATATGGCTGCCCAACGCGTGGCATGATAAGATTAATATTGCAGGAACTAGACAAACTAACCTGTAAGCCAACAAAATATTTATTAATTGAATTGAATATTAATTAATCAATAGGCATAACGTAATAATCTTTCATTAAACCGAGCTTAATGTGTAGTGGCAGAAAATAAACTTTTTCAGGTCTTACTACTGCTTGACTTACAACATTCTTCTCTCCTACAACATTACAACATTCAGTGCCTCTCTCTTTGGCCACTGATTTTTTATGTAATGATTCTTCCTATCCCTCCTTGTTCACACAAGAAGCAACATAATTTAGTATACCCAAGTTACAATCCAAATAAAAGTGCTGTCACTTTCAGATCTCCACAAATATGCCATGAATATTTATTCATACTGAATATTTAATCATACTGAATTCTGCTCAATACAAGTTTTATTTTTTTGTATGACTCCTTCCTGTTAGCAGCATAAGCTAAAGGGATTGATGAGTATTTATTTCCAGTGTAAAGTAGGACTGTTTTTAAACTAAGATTTCAAGAGTCTATAAATAGACGCCATTCTTCAAGATGGTGCATATGTCCCAAAGCTTCCAGTAAAGGATCCATGTCATTACAGTACACGAGGTCCCGGTACTGTAAGAAGAAATGTTCAAATTCAGACTGCCTTTCATGGAGAACACTTATATTAGTATTCTGCTGTAAAAGATTCCATCCTTTAAATCCTTTCAATTATTTCCGCTTGATTCTTGGATAAATTTAGATCACGAACGGGGTCATTTAATTCTGACTGATTAATTAAGTGAGGTTTAGTATATGTATTTTCCAAAAATCTCTCCTTTCTTCTCTTCATCTGATAAGGCTGCACAAGGTTCAACATTAGTAACAACCTCATCTTCTTCTTGGAGTTCCGTGTTTCTGGTGGTACTGCGATTGAAAGCTCTGGACTGTGTGGCACTGACCTTACAGCAGAGGGAATATTGTGGTATTTAGCATTTCATCTAGTCTTAGATGTTATCTCAGACGTTTTTGTTACATAAAAATAAGAGTCCGAGGTAAGGGAAAATAGGAGAGATGGATCATATATTCTTGTTTGTTTTGATTAGCGTGTAAATAACAATAATTATGACTATTCACTAACCCCAAAAAATTATATTTGGCTTATGAATTTAGTTGCTGCAATAAATAAATCAAATCTATTTAGTGGATATTAATTAAGGTTACACAATTCTATGCATATGGAGTTCATGCACAGGTACTTACCGAAAAATAAAAAGGGCAGTTACAAAAAAAAACTGAGGCTGATAGAGGAATTCTGACTACATATTCAGAATCAGCACCCAAAAATACGTAAGAATTAGCAAAAATTTAGCATTTAACAAAATCATTGTTGACCAATGTTATTATTATTATTTTTTTCTTCTTCTTCTTCTTCTTATTATTATTATTAATACTTTTTCTACCACATGATGTTATATCCGGTACTTATCTGTAGACGACATGAGATCTGATAAAAGGCACTTAATTTTGTAATTTCTGTGCCCTAAAATCTAATCCAGGAAACGTATTTTATTAAGGCAGAGAAAATAACAAGAATAACCGTAGAAAATAGCTGCATATTTGAAAGGTATGTTTACATACTATGTAAAGGTTTATATATACGACTTCTACACCATTGCTTCAAATGCGTACGTGACATTTACAAGCAATACACATAGGCCTACTACAAACAATATGCGCAATTTGAATATTAAAACCTGTACAGTAGACTCTCGACTATCCGGCCTCCGTACTATCCGGCCTATTTTTGAACCTACGTGCCGCGTGCGAAACACAATTTCCCCCCGCCATGCTACCTGCTCTTTGTTTCGTCAGTTGTGTATCGGATGTCAACAAGTGCGGAATACGTTTGCCACTGTTCCTGGTTAAGTTCGTAAATTGTTTTTTGGTGTGCTTCGTTGTTTTTTTTTATTAAAGATTACAAAATGGGTGATAAACGAAAAAAGGTTGTAGTGACTATGGAGGAGAAACTACGCGCTATAAAACGACTGGACTGTGGCGTAACGGCAAAAACTATTGCTTCGGAGTTAGGAGTTGGGAAAAGTAGAGTTGGTGACTGGAAGAAAAATCGAGCAGAAATTGAAAAGTGGTGTGCTGCCCAAGCTAGTGGAAGTGGAATTAAACTAAGAAAAACCATGCTGAAAGGTAATAATAAAGAAGTTGAGGAAGCTTTATTTTTGTGGCATAAACACTTAAGAGGAAAAGGCTTGCCTGTTACTGGGCCAATATTGCAGGAAAAAGCATTGCAGTTTAAGCGACAAATAGAAGGAGAAGATTCAGAATTTACTGCCAGTGATGGATGGTTAGATCGGTGGAAAAACGATTCGGTATTCGCCAGATTACCATAAGTGGGGAGGCTTTATCTGCTGATAAAGAGGCTGTACCTTTGTCCAAAGACTATTTTTTTAAGCTTATTGAAAAAGAGGGAATTTCTGAGGAGCAGTTGTACAACTGTGATGAGACCGGTTTAAGTTATAAGATGCTACCTAGAAGAACGCTTGCAAAGAAGCAGCTGCACCAGGATACAAAAAAAGCAAGGAACGAGTCACCATCTTGGCTTGCAGTAATGCGACCGGCAACCACAAGATTAGGTTGACTTTAATAACAAAATCAGAGACCTAGAGCTTTTAAAAAACTGGAAAATCAGGAATCATTACCCCTATATTACACACATAAAAAAAAGCATGGATGAATTCAGAAATCTTTAAAACCTGGTTCCAAAATGAATTCGTACCGACTGTAGAAAATTATTTGAAAGACAACAATTTGCCGAGAAAAGCTGTGCTAATTCTTGACAACGCACCTTCGCATCCGGCCACTGACTAACTCACAGATGGGGACATCAAAGCTTTATTTTTACCAGACAATATGACGGCTGTTTGTCAGCCGATGGACCAGAGCGTAATTGAAATGCTAAAGAAAAAGTATCGCCGGCGACTTCTCAGTTCGTTGATATCAGCGATTGATAATAATGAAGACTACTTAACCACTCTGAAAAAGATTGACAAGCTAGATGTCATAAGGTGGTTGGCCGCAGCATGGGAAGAGATTCCAAACATATCACTTGTAAGGTCTTGGAAAATTCTTTTGGACCATGAAGGTGGACATTCCAACCTTGAACCCGTGTGTGATACCGAAGTGGAAGATGAAAACGATAAACTTGTTTCGCTGCTGGAAAAAGTACCGGGCTGTGACGATGTCAATGCAGAAGACATTAGAGAATGGATGGCAAACGACGAAGTTAAGAAATAACTAACAACGATATTGTCACAGGTGAAATGGTGACACAGGGAGAAGAAATAGAAGAAGAGGGGAAGGAGGCATCTTTAGATGACAGGAAAAATCTCATCCCACATTCGGAAGGGTTCAAGACGATTGAGGTAGCACTGCAGAACATTAGTCAGCAGGAGGAAACGACGCCAGCTGATATCATCTGGTTGCGTAAGTGGAGAGACATTGCGTCGCAGAAGAGGGCTAAAACGGAGAAGCAGTCATCTATCAAGGACTTTTTCAAAAACTAAAAACTGTGAGTTCTGACTCTTTTACCTTAGGCATACCTTTTCACATTTGTGTAATCATTTATCAATGAACAGTAAAATAAGTTTAAATCATTTTTTTAAAGAATTAGGCCTACATTTTACGTTAATGTTTTGTTTACCTATTTTAAAATTGTATGTGTTCATAGTGTACAGTGTACATCATTTTATATTTCCTGCGATTAAGTTAGACATTATAAAATTTATCTTAAAATGTGTACAATATTTTTATCCTTGGAATTCCTTTTTCTGTAATAAATTTTTAAAACGAACAGTACAGTACATAACAAACATTTATAAAGTACTGGCCTGTACTAAGAGGTCATAAACTATGAATAAGAGCGGGTTTTGGTATAAAAAGTGTGGTCTTAATGGTATGGGTGGGGCAGGAAGTGAATAATTATAGTACTCCGGCCTATCCGGCTTTTTGTTATCAGGCCTGCCCTTCCGCCACATTTGGCCGGATAGTCGGGAGTCTACTGTATAAATTTTCGTCTAAACTTGAACAAAATGAACAAAACATAAACGTCAAAACTTGAAGATTCTGTCACGCAGCGTAAGTGAGTTTGAGGAAATTTAGGTACTTCAGAAGAGTATTTCGGAAAGTTAATTTGTGAATAATTAGTGATATGTAATTTTAACTGAACATAAAAAAACAACAGTATTTGGCCTTAAAAATCGAGCGAGAACGCGTGTCCTAAATTTGAAAAGTCATGTCATGTATTAAAAAGATTAATTGAAAACTGACTTGATGGAAATAACAGAGAAGAGAATTAAAGTGCTCTGAAGGGAAAGCAATCTAAATGTGAATATGAACTCGCGTCTGTTGCATTAATAAAGCCGCCTTCTTTCGCAGCAGATTTTGTTTGAGTGCGTTATCATTCACGCGAGACCCGTGAGTAGGTACTCGAGAACTACATACGTGACGTCATGCCTCTTTGATGTGGCTTAAATGACAGTAAGTTTTCAATTAGCAATCATTCAGCTACGTTTTTGTTAGTTAAAGAGAACTATCCGATTCAGAAAACATTATAAACGCAAAAATTGTATGATCAGTTTACAATAATATGTAGTAACTTTGAATAAAATCTAGGCGTTAGTAACAGATTTCAGTAGTATCAGAACTAACAAACGGTAGTAACAAGTCCTACAGAAGTGAAATTTTGTTTACAGTTTTCGAAATAAAGTAAATAAGTCTCAGTAAATAAACATACATAAAATTAAATTAACTTTAACTACGGTAAAGCGGAAGCAAATATGGAAAAACGTGGCAAGAATACCATCTTCTATAACGGATCACTCACAGATAACAAAAGAGGATGCAACGTGCAAATAACGAGGCAGTTGGAAAGTATTGCCTCCAGCTCTATGTAAATTACATCAGTTTCAACAATTACCCTTTAATCTTATTATAAATCCCCCGTAACCAACTTCAGTTTGTCTTTGAACCATGTCTCCGAAAGTAAAGTTACAGGATAGAGCGCCAAATGCGGAAAATAGCAGAGAATAAATGAACCTGAATTGTGCTGCTTGCTATTCTATGTATCTCTCTAAGCTTCGTGAGTAGGTCTACTTTCAGTTTCGATTTTCTTTCGTTTCTTTTTTCCGAAAAGGTAGTTTCTTAGGGGTTTTAAGAAGTAAAGAACTAAGTAATTAAATATACTTCATAATACACGATAACATGAGGATTTATGTCAACTTTATGCACATAAGTCATTAGTGTAAATGAACCAAGTCTTGTAAATGTCATGTTATAAAAATTACTAATACAGTATTACTCTTATATTGTATTACAATAGTATAATGTAGGTCTAATTATTTTATAGTACATAAGTGATATTTTAAGTTTTGCAATAGTATTTAATGGTTTCATAATATATTTTACAATTTTCATTTTATATTATTGTTAATATTATTATTCTGTCTCTTTCAACAGTCGCATAACTGGTTCCTATCCTGACGCAGTCTCTTCATGTACGAATACCTACAGTGCCTCACGTACTCAACAGTCTGCCTTACGTACCCTAATCTGTACCTTCCCTCTAGTTCTTCCATTTACTGCCTCTTTATCACTAGAGCTATTAATCTTCCATTAATCTGTCTGGAGTAACCTCTCGCGTCTTCTCTTTCTAGTTCTCCATAAATTCTTTCTCCCATTATTTCCAAAACCCGCTCATTTTACTTTATCCACCCATTTTTTTAACATTCTTCTGTAGCGCCATATTTCAAATGATTTTATCGTTCGTCTGTCAACCTTCCACATTTGTATTATTATACTTATTGTATAAATAAAAAAATATGTGTAAAAATACTTTACTTTAATGTGTTTTTAGTACCTTAATTTAGTGCGTATTAATCGTTAGTAACGTTAACAATTGCTTAAAATATCTACGTTTTATATATTTGCATAATTTTAAACACGTAAGAGATTCAAATAGTACGAGTAAAGCTAATACTTAACCATCTGTATTTTTAGAATTGATTTTTCATCTATATGTCTATAGAAAACAGTGTTAGAAGACTTATCGGTTATCGCGTTACTAATTTTTGGCTTCTCGTTGGTAGTATCACCTCTCTCATAGGACTATTTGCGAAACGAAAAAGGATTCCTTTAAGGATCTCTAACGCGTAACACCTTCAGGAAGGAGACGTCTCAGATAACCCGAGAAATTCTAACGGTAACTCACTCTGAGGACCCCTATCTTTTACAGCTTCTGTTGCACTGTCATTGTTACCGATTTGCCTCTTACATTCTTTCTTTTACGGGAATCTTATCCGCATCTTCCACTTTTCAGTATACACTGTACATTTTAACTCAGTATGATTATCTCTTTTCAAGGTTCCTCGATGATCTGCAAGACGTTCACTTACTTTATATAAATAGCATCAATCACATTATAAAACTACGTGCGTAATTTGAACCACAGATATTGTAAACAACAACTATAGTCATTACAAACTATGTTGTAAAATTATGTAATTTATAAAATTATGTAAATTATGCTTCACAACATATGAACTATATGTAAAAATATTATTACCATATATATAACTACAGACAGTTTTGAAAATATCCACAACAATCCGCAACAATCACTTGATTCGCACTCTACAATATCGCCAGGTGTAACTAACATCTAAGCCGGCCGCTGTTGCTTATATAGGTCCCGCAGAGGTTTAAGAATAATTTTCCATTCTTTTGGCGGCGTCCCGGCATAAGTTTGCGTAGTTACAAGTACACTAACAGTTTAGAGGCTACTTGGCTACACGGCCTTGACAGAGACACTGCATCTCCTAGGCTAACCTAGAAACGCGTAGAACTTTCACGTAACTGCACCTGCACCCGAAACAAATTCTTACATTCGTGGCTAGAAAACAAGAAAGATATTTTCCTTAACCCTCTGTTCTATTTTAAAAGATTTTGACTACGTTTTAAAGTAGAGGTTTGAAGTATACAAGTTATATTCGAGAACAGTATTGACGTATCAAACCCATGAAGTTCCGAGTTGTCATATTTCCTGTCACAGTCAGACCAGAGTAACAACATAGCAAAGTATTTTGTACGAAATTATGCGGGAGAAAGGCACTATATATACTAAAAAAAAGATACTAAACTTGTTTGTTCTTTTTTCAATGTATTTAGGGGATTGTATGCCATTACTATCTTATTATCATAAATGAACTGGATGTAAAACTAATATTAAAACTTATGATTGATTATAACTTACGATTAGTACTAGTAAACAATTAATACTAGATAATGTCTTAAAAATTTTCCATTTTAAAGGAGTTACACATTAAAAATATTAGAAACATTAGCCATATTTTGTCTGGCAACGAACTATTTCCAAATACTCGATTCACTTTATTTCAATTAATACAGATTATTTAAAACTTTATGGAATTTCTGAATTAAAATTGTTTTTTCTACTTAGTTGTATAATACTAGTACCATAACGTCGTTTAGTTGTCTTTTGGACATGCATTATCTGGAAACAGAAAAACGGTGATTCCACCGTCCCTATAATACTGTAATAATATCACAGGCCTATATAATATATTATTAACTTCGTGATTTGCAGAAAATCTTACCATGTCATTAATTTATGTCTGTATTATACATCTGCAGTACGACATCTATTATTCGACAGACTTTAGCCGTACAACCAGTCAATCGAATCCTATAGAGAAAAGTCTACTCTCGTCGTCATCTTGTTGATACTAATCGGACTATTTCAGACCCAAGTACGTGATCTTGCAGGTATTGAAGAATCTCCGCGGCAAGTATTTAATGTCCAGTTCTTTAATTTATTATGAAATACTGTATACAGTGTACTTTTGTGCTTACGTCTAGAGTGATTCGCAATTTATAAATAACAAAACAGTGTAATCAGCACTGACATTGCATAGTACGTAGCTCGAATTCAGTCTAAATGGGTGCATGCTCTTGTACGTATAAAGTTTATTTTGTACGTGTTCCCTGTAGCGATTGCAGTATTTCTTTTTAACTTTTTTTTTATATTAAAAATTCTGAAAAAACGCGTAATTTTTAAATCTTGTTTACAAAACTATAATTAATCAAACGTTAACACAAAGTACATTTGGAGCGATGCTAATTAAACACTAAGGAGCATCCAATAGTTTCGGACAGTCCGGGGATCAAGTAGTATGGGACATTAAAAACAAATAATTATATTAAACACATTAATTTATACGTTTTAATTGATATTATTATGTTATATAATATTAATGTGTTTAATATAAATATAATAATATTAACAAGTTTAATTAATTAACTTATTAATTAATTGTTAATATACTAATATGCTTCCTGGGCTGCAGAACTCGCTCACTATTTTGAAGGAAGCACATTTATTATTGGATAAATTTTGACAGTAGATAATGTTTCAATTACCAGAGAAATTATACAAATCCCTGGTACCCCACTCTTTTTTTGTTCAGTAAAGTAACAAAGTAACTCTTTTTTTGTGGAGCAATCATACAATAAATGCTAAAAATTCCAAACAGTCGGATGTGTGTTAAAATTCCCTTTAGTCTGACACCCAGTAAGATTTTTACAATTTTTTCGAATTTTGATCCCATAATTTTGGGCTTTGGGGTCAAATAATTTTGGAAATTTCAGAACTGTACACGATATTCAGATTTTGGTTAAAATTCTCTTTAATTTTATAACCCACATGGAATTTGCTCGAGGAGACCGAGGCCTACACGTACGTCTACCTAGGTAAGACTTTGACGAGGTTTCTTCCAGTCACAGTTTGTATTACACAAGAGCTAAATTGAGGCTAGCGGTCGCTGACTAAGTCAGGGCGTACAATGGACACTGTTGCTCCCGTGTCAACTGTAAATGAGGTTGGTTTATCCTCCGCAAATCCATTAACGATCATGTTTCCACTGGTCTTATGTAGCGTGGAAACTGTGTGCTGTTCTGGAGCTTTATTTCTCCATTTGGTCCAATCAGACCCTTCTCTCGGTATTTTATTTTCCCAACAGTCTCCCTGTAGATGACCACGTTTTCCGCACTTGTAACACTTTGGTCTTCTGTCTCTTTCCCATCGTTCAAATCGTTGTGGCGCTCTTAAACCTTTGAATTGTCTGCAACATTGTTTTTCTGCTCCCATTGTAACGCCAATGTGATACTGGAATCTTCTGACTACATTGTGATGACGTAAACACATTAGTGTAGCGGGAAGCTGACTTGGCAGCTTCAAACTCGAGGGCGTGAACAAGAGCTTGTTAGCTATTTCGGTGTCTTGCCATTCGTAACACTTCCTAAGTTCACAATCTCCGATGCCATCAATAAATGTCTGCTCCGCAAACCTAACTTGAAAATCCTCTGGTGCTTCAGGATAACCCAGTCTAATTAGTCTGTCGATGCTTGCTTCAAATTCTTGAAGACTCTCCCCGGAATGTTGACGCCTTGCTCTCAACTGAGGGCAGTACACATCGCGCAAATGCTCATCACCGTCTAGAGCTTTAATGAATTCGGCATGGAAATTCTGACTATCAGATGGCACTTTCTGTAGTGGCTCTGCGGCAGGTCATTTTAAAGTGAGAACGAGTGAAACTGCCTTGTCTTTCTCCGCCCAGTTATTTGCACATGCAGCAGCTTCAAATTGCCGACGATATGTTGTCCAATGAGTGCTTCCGTCAAATGTTGGGGCTTTGACATGAGCTGTCCCAACTGCAGGCAAAGTGACTCTCTCTACTGTCTAATTTCCTATGTCTTTTTCCGCCTTTACCATCGGTACAGTCTGTTCAGCAAACTGCTTTGAAAAGCATGGTTGTATTTTCATGAACTGCTCGACTTCAGGCAATTGAGTCTTCTACTGCAGATATTTTTGTTGACATAGATTCTTCCACACTCGAGACAGATTTTTATACTTCAGCTAGTTTTAATGTTACCGATTCTTGTATCTCCGGTATTATAGCAACTTATTTATTAAGCTGACCTCGTAACAGACCCAGTTCTGCAGCGGTATGTTCTTGCATCTGCTTTTGCTCCCGTATCAACGCTTTGATGTCCCTGTTTCACGCTTACGTTCTTCAGTTCGTCCTTCTTCCGTTTCCAGCATTAGTGTTTTCTGTCGTTCCTCTGCTTCTTCTGCCTCCTGTCGTCGTTTCTCTTCCTGTCGTTTTCTTGCTTCTTCTGCCTTCTGCCTCTTGTCTTCGTTCTACTTTTTGTTGCTCCTGTGTTTGCCGTAGCAGCGCTTGGAAAGCTTCCATCATCTAACTGGTATCCATGTCTACAGATCAATTACAAGGTATACTACTCTTCTACAAAGTGTCCTCTGTTTCCACTGTTAAAGGTTCTGTCGCACGTCTTATCCACTGTTACAACGGTCTCACGGATCGCCGTATTGTACAGTGGAAACAAAATGCAGGCACCAATGAAGTCACTAATTAGCACCTTTATTTAGCAACAAATATCAATTTGAAATCAACAAGGTACTCTCATACAATAATTCAAGTTAAATTTGTCCATACGCAATAATAATGTCAGCTATTAGAGTCCGCACTAATTATAACACAATAATCACTTTCCACTAATCCGCAACGATCACTTGATCCGCACTCTACAATATCGCCAGGTGTAACTAACTAAACCGGCTTCTGTTGCTTATATAGGTCCCGTAGAGGTTCAAGAATAATTTTCCATTTTTTTGGCAGTGTGCTGGCATAATTTTCTTAGTTAAGAGTGCTTGAACAGTCTGGAAGCTAATTGCGTGCACGGCCTTGACAGAAACATTGCACCTGCTTGGCTAGCCGAGAAACGTGTAGGACTTTTACGTAACTGCTGACTTTTCGATAGCGTTACGTAGTTGTCATAGCAATATAGTAATGATCTTATAAAATATTGTACATTTTTTCTACCAAAGTGGATGATTCCACAGACACTGTCGACAAATTTCATACATCATCATAATTTGATACTTTATTTCCGGAGAAGAACTGGTGGAAAGGTTTTTGGGATTTTATGATGTTAGTTCCAGTCGGTCTGCCGAAACACTGTTTAATGTTGAGTCAAAGTCGTCGAAATTTTTTAAAGTAAAACTTATTGCCCAGTGTTTTTGACGGTGCAAGCGTTATGTCAGGAGAATTAAGTGGTCTCCAGTAGAAAATCAAAGAAGTAATGCCAAAGACAGTTTTTGTTCATTGCATGGCGCATCGTTGAATTTTAGTGCTACAACAAAGCTTCAATAGCATTTCAAAGTGTCGTATATGTTTGCAACTGTTAGCGGTTTACCCTCTTTTTCCACTGATCTGCTAAGCGAACTTGCGCAGTCGATACAGTCGTTGATAAACGGACACCTACTTCCGTATGGACGTCTAATTCCAAAAATTTGAGGACTATATGAGGACTATCGGATTCATTAAAAAAGTATTCATTAAAATTATGAATGATTCAAATTAATTAGACAGAGTGACGGCTTCTTAAATAAATTTAATGATATTGTATGTAGGTACGCTTTTGGCTGTCGTTTTTAACGACATTTTGGAGCCACAGATGTTCTCTTCGATGGAGGGGCAAACCTAGGGGGTGATATGGGGGATATATCCCCCCCCCGAAATCCGAAAAAGTTGGAGCAAAAATTTTAAACTGGTTGCATGTTTTTTAATGTAATTAATTGAAAAAGACTGACAATAGTTAAATTTTTTCAAAATGATTTAACACTATATAGTATCATGACTTACGGCTCAGCAGTTTGGACTACTAATAAACACACAAGAAAAAAAGTAATGACAGCAGAGATGGAGTTTTGGAGACGTTCGTCAAGAGTATCCAGACGTGAGAAAATTAGAAATGAAGTCATTATGGACAGAATGAATGTGAAAAATTCAATTGTTGATTTTATCTAAACAAAAAAATTACAATAGTATGGACACACGAAAAGAATGGCACGGGAAAGATTTGCCAAGGAGCGTTATGAAATGGACCCCACCAGGAAGAAGGAAAAGAGGAAGACCACCTATCACCTGGATAGAAAAAATTCAGACTATATTGAGGGAACGAAAAATTTAAGAAGATATTTGGATGGACAAGCAGGAGTGGAAGATGAGAATTCAATCACTTCTGTAATCTATGGTTCCGGAAAACGTGTAAACATTGTACAGCCGGAATAATAATATAATTCAACATTATTTTCCATGCTGTAAAATTTATATCCACAACCCTGTTGGATACATTTATATCCACAGCAGTTATACATATGCTGGTAACCCTCACTTTCTTCACTTTCTGAATTTTAACGTTCTCTTTATGAAAATTTTCTATTTAGCTGATTCGAAAACAAGAGTAGGCCTACCAACTTTTGAACCAAGTTACACTCACAAGAGATCAAATTTTTTTTAAATATAAAATTTTGTATTATAAAATTTTAGATACCCTTTCACTACAAATATCTACACGTTTAAAGATATTGAAATTCTTCAGTTACTTCAGTTACTCATAGATACTTCGAAGTTCGTAGCGTCTCCTGAAAAATTTTCCACAGATGCATTAAGTAACTTAAAGATGTGCTACCGTAATCCGTTTACTGACTTCCAAAGACTGAAAATGAATTACACGTTATTTATGAGGATGAGCAGTACAGGCGAATGAACCACAAACTTTTATGGGACTTTTAACTGACAACAGGAACATCTGAACAGGACAACTGAACAAGAAACTTATAAACTGTTTTGTTTAATAGTAAGTATGCCATCCACTAGCGTTTCCGTAGAACGAAGTTCTTGTTTATAAGATATAAAAACAATACAATGACAGAGGCTAGACTTCCTACCTTATCAAAAATTTCTATTGAAAAGGAATTGTTAAACGAATTAATTAATGGACGACCATTTTATGGCATCATCGATAAGTTCGCAAAGAGAGGAGACTTGACCTGGTGTTCAAGAAATAAGATGCAACTCTGTAAGTAGCCTACTTACTAACAACTACTTTACTGGTAAATATTACTAACATACTTTTATTTTGTTTCCATACTTTATTCATGATTCCAAAACAGGGAGAAAGATTTTCTCTTTTTTTAGGGGGAAGGGACCTGCCAGCGATTATGCTTCACCAGTCATCGATGTCACGAGCCGCCAATGCTACTAATCCGATATTTATATGTCTGCATTGAAGGAAAGAGAAACGTGTCTTGAATTGCTATTTTCAAGAGAAGCCTAACAGAAAAAATTTGTTTGTTGGAATATAACAAAATTTTAAGTGACAAAAAAAAATTTTAAATAATTTAGTAAAAACATTGAATCTGAATGTGAGTGAGTTATTACATAACGAGGTAGACATTGTTCTCTTTTTTTGACATTTATGTAACTATTTTCTGGTCAGATTGTTTTCAAGGCATCTCTTGCATCTAACTATTCCTGTCCTACTGTAGTTTATGCACGATTTTGTTACACATGTCCTGGCTACACTTCCACGTTTGCAAATGCCTAGTCTAGTCTAGTCTAGTTATTTATAGGACTAGGCACTTTGCACTGCGCAGTAAATTTTATCCTTCAGTCCCCGACAATAACAGTTTCGTTTTGTTGTTATGAGAAAGAGAAAATGGGTTTTATACGTCTCGTATAAAGAAACCGATTTTATCGATCTCTGTTTTGTAATACGAATACCTACTTTGTGCAGTTGTAAAATATTTTAATGTAGACATTGACCACTCGTTTAACATTTTATTTTCGAAGCCTCACACCTAATGATGGTAGTCTTGTAAATTAGAAAAAAATCTATTATTATGAATTTAGGGTATCTTTAAACTTATTTTCCTGTTGACGCTTATATTGTAAACCCTCTATGACAACCAGGGACCTAAATTGGGACGGAAATTATGTTAGTGTTGATTTAGTCCTTCGGTCGATTCTTTGGTAGGTTAATTTAGTTTTATGGGCAGTAGTTTCTTGATGGGAGCTAACGATAACAAAATGTTTTCCCTACACACTTGAGACATGCTTTATTTATTTAACTATTATTTTGTAGGTAATGTTATTTTATAATGGAAGTCTCAAAAAGAACGAACTGATATCTGAATTCAAGTCAGTTTTTTGAATTAATAGAAGTAAGACGTATCCGTATCATGTAATAGCATAATGGAATGTAATCAAACATATTATTGAAATGAAAACAATAAACGGTTAACCCAATTAACATGAAGTTTCCTATATAAACACCCCACAAAATATAGTAATGTCTACGGAACTGTTTAGATCCCAACGATACGTCTGTATCTGGACTAAAAGAGTTAAGTTTCGCTCTCAAGTCTTATGGAAATATTAATCTGTGTTTATATTAATGGCTTCTTTTTGTACCACAGTAGTAGCTTAGGAGTTACGTAGGGTAAGCCGCCTTATCCGAGCCCTTTGGCACAACAAAAAGAAGGTAGCGGTGGCCAGAACTACGCTTCACCCCAAGATGAAATATCTCGAGCCAAGTGAGACATTCTTTGTTCGAAGCAACCAATGTAACAAAAAAAAAAATGACAGTCTTTTTATTCAGATGTCAGTTGTAATTACCCCTATTCGTTTCAAGTAGGTAGTTTGAATACATGACTTGGAAGGTAGTGTGTGTGTGTTCACACACACACAGAGTAAAATTTCTGTTTAGCGGACAGTCCGAAAAGTGAACAACTCTCTAGGCCTATAACAGACAGTTTTTAAATTACCTTTCTTATCTTTATGTATTTTAATGGATGTGATTTTCCTGAACGCGGAATTTCGGCAAAATCCTTCAAACCGTAATTACTGTATCGCTTAACACGATGGCAAACTTCTTTTGCATAACTGTGTCGGGGCATCAGATGACTTCGAGACTGTGTTATGTCGCCTTTCATCAAACCGCGATAAACGTTTATATTTCCTGTTGTCGGTTTTACCGTACAATACCGGCTTTTATTTTAATTTAATCGATTATTTTAGGAGATTATTTTAAAAACTGTTATTCTCTCTCTCTCTCTCTCACACACACACACACACACACACACAGAGGCCTATAAGAGTATATACAAGTGGGAGAGGCGGAATTAGCCGAGACGTTACAATAGCTAACGGCCAGAGCTGCATGATGTACACAATTTTACATTATTTCTAGTTGCCAACTTGTCCATACACTAAGGTCAAGTCATCGAACAGATGGCTGTCATTTTATTTTTCCAAATGCATCACTTAAATGGCACAAGAAACTGTCTAAGTCCTCCACTGCGGAAAGCGCGCCGATCTCAGACTGAAAACATTCGAGAAAAGCAGGTGCACTAATGGTAAGCTTAACTGGTTTCCTAACATGATCGTAGCTAATCTAAAATTGTTTCTTGTGTTTTAAATAAACGACCTAATTCAACGTGTACGTAAAAAATAAACTTTGTACAGTCAGTATGGCTCTTATTTTTACCTAATTATGGTTATATTTTAAACAAGAAAGTACTGTAACTATAATTAAAAGTCAATCAGAGTGGTTCTTTACACAAATATTGATGTTTGTATATAACGCTTCTTACTTACATATCGTCGATACTATTCTCGGTGATTTTAAACATACCAATTTGTTTAAAATTGCTATTTAAAACAGGATTTTTAAAATACGGAAACATTAGTTTTTACATACTAGTTTCCTGATCGATTCCTTGTGCTTGGGCGGGAGGACGGTGTAGTTTTCACGAAGACAGTAACATCAGAGCACACAAACACCCTAGGAAACAAATAGACTCAAATTTAGAAATGCAAGCATACCATGAATTGAAAACAACGCTTTTTGGAAGGGGAAGTGGGCAAATAACACGCCCAATTGCTGTGTTATCGGCAAAAGTGTTTCTTTTAATGACGAAAGTCAAGTTATAACACTTTACGAATGACATTAATTCGTCATGAAGCATATAATTTTTTCGCTCGTTATTTAAAATTGTCCATGTAATACTAATGATTAAAAGCTAAAACTTTTTTAAACAAACGTTATTTATGTGTGTAAAAAATACAGTTACAGTTAAAACAAATGTATAACATTTTATTTGTAATATACGAATTATTACGTAATTAAGGGACTAGATTAATATTAGGGGCAGTGTCAATATTTTCCCATGTATTTCAGTCACAAATATACTAGAGTTAAATGTTTTGTCTCACGAACAATATCCTAGTGGTTTATTCTTACTTTTTAGTCAGTTTCCTAAAGCTTTATTTATGTCAGCTCGTATTGAGGAAATTAAAAAAGAAAAATTCTCATAACGGCATCTACTACGTCTGAACATTACATGCACATTGAACCATCTCGTGTAACTTCTACAATTGGGTGTACTGGCGTCACTTATATAGTAATTGTCCATTGCAAATTAATATTAACTCCTATAAAATCAGCACGCCTAATATGTGTAAGCTACGTTTGTAATTTTGCAATAACGTCGTTACTGAGATAAGAACATTACATTGGCTAATGTATGCTGGGTTTGCAATCTGTGTTAGTATTCTCTGCGTATGTCTGTATTCTACAACTGATTGTTTGCAGCCAGTTACTGACCTGATAAAACTTCAAACAAGTTCGGTAGATAAAGGGAATCGTATGATCGCCAGCGTCACTTAAAAAACAAAAGATAACATTGAGCCATGAGAGGACGAATAATTATGAAATAATGTTTTTATTATTATATAACGCTTAGTAACTGTTGTTATGTTACCTCACTATTTATAAATAGTTTATTCAATTTGTAATTAAAAACACGTTTTGTAATATATTAATCAAAGGATATATGCATTTAGTTACTTTGTATGAAGTGTAAACTATAATTAGAATCACAATCTTTATTGCACTTTCGACCCCTTATTTTCTTAGGGTTAGGTTCACACCATACTTCTTTACAGTGATATGTAAGTCATGTGCAACACGATTAAGAATAGTCTACGCGGTAACATCAACATAACAGAGTTCGTACAGTAATAGTTACTGTTGAAATAATTGAAACCAGTAATCCGAAATAAAGCATTAACGGCGGATTAGTCATTGTAAAATATCGTACATTCCCTGTTAATTTGTTACTAACACTGTATACTGTATACTAATATTTAATAATCATACTAACAGTAATTATTATAAAATACTTATTTTAGCAAGTTTTATAGTTACTAAACCAATAGTACCATATCATAATATTATGTTTGTTCTTGCAATGCAACTAATAAGTAGAGGTTTGAGTTTAAGAAAAGAATACACCAGTAGTGTAACCACGATTTTTCTATAATGGGAGGAAATCGTTCATGATTCGATCCTTTTCACAACGCCTTGGATGTGTTTTAAATTTACAGAGCATACACAAACTTAAACAGTCGCGGTTTCGTATTGAATGACAAGATAAACTTTAAATCCAATCCGCCAGGGATCTCCACTTTTTCACTTGAGGGCGGAATTGAAAAATCTTGGAAGTCAGGCCGCCCAACAACACACACACACATATACTGTGTGTATATATATATATATATATATATATATATATATATATATATGGTAACAATAGATATATTTGCCCAGGGCGGTATGTTTGTAAATTTTTAGCATAGAAAATATATGATGAATAGTTTTTAACAATATTATGCAGGCTAAGAATTGTCAGAAAGCGTACACCTGCCACGCGAGTGAATACAGCGCTTGTGTGTTTGTGTGTGTGAACGCAAGCTACGACAGGCAAAATCTACGATGGGGTGATGCGTACGAATTGTTGTTTTCTCTGTAATCAGGTTTTAACCGGATAAAAATAAACTAATTAATACATTTTAAACCTGTGAACAAAGACTTACCCAATTATAAAGACACCATTACATTAAGGAATTTTTAACGAATATGGTGATAAAAAAATTATTGGAGAAATGTGTAATAATAAAGATGCTAAGTAATTTAATGTTAATTACTAGTGTAATTAAATAGTAATTAATAAGTGTGTTATATGTGAGTGACCAGAAAAAAAATACGCAAACGATGATATCGCTGTGTTACGAGTATGTTTACGAAATCGCGAAAATGAACCAAAAAGTGATTTGTAATTAAAAGGACGCTTTGCACGAAGTGACAATATCTAACAGGTCGAAAACAGTCCTGGACTTGTCAGATCGCCGTCCAGTATAAATACCACCGGCAATTTTGGGGCGTCTCAGAGAGACTCAAGATATCTTCACACAACGTCACACTGCTGGTCTGCCGACCGATCGAACCTTTACCACACACACCAAGACTTATGGAGGAACTCTGGACCATCACAAACAACAAGCCGTAGAGACAGAGAACACAGCATCAGCATAATCATCATCACCAAATTCTCAGGATTCAGGACACACACACACACACGCAACGGTAACGTCGGCAGTACGCAGGTGATGAATAAACAATTAGATTTTTGTTTGTGAAAAGAACTCTTAAAAAGAAACTTATATATGAACAGTAAAGACTTAAAAGTTTTAAATATAATCACTGTATATAAATTTAAAAAGTAGTTAAAGAAAATAATTTAATTTAACAAGAAAATTTAAAAATACTAATCTTCTGTTGTATGTTAAAATTTGGGTGTGTCAGTAGAAATAAATAATAGTTTGGAAGTAAATGTTATATTTTTTTATATTGTTTATAGCAACTATTAGTTTTATTCTTGAGATTTAATATTATTTTTGTTTGTAAATGAGTTGCTATTATTATTTAAAATTTGAGTCAAAGTCAGACACACTGAAATAAAAAATGTTTAGATAATTTGTTTAACATGTCTGTTTAGCTAGTAAGATTACTGTATATGGTTGTTTATTTTTATATGTCATGAACAGCATAGAAGGTTATATTGTATTTTTGTAAACTTATAAGAGAGAATATTTTTTTTGTTTTTATAATTCGAAATTTTAATATTTGCATATTTTCGATTAATATTAATAAATCATAGAATGATTATTTTGAAACGGTTTTAATTAATTACTTCATGTCATCAACATCTCACTCCTCTTTGAAAATTTTTTTATTTTGCAACTACATTATACTTGACGCAACGAGAATAAAAACAAATCCTGCGACCTGCCCGGTGTAATACACTTCATAGTTGCGTTGAGTACATGGTAATGTATTTGTGTACATTTTTGAAATACTTGTAACGTTGCATAATATATATATATATATATATGTATATAGAAACTTTTTTTAAGTTAACGAAATAATCAAGTTAATAAAATAGGTACCGTATTTAAATAAAAATTAAGCAGACTTATCCAAAGAAAACAATTTAATTTATTCAAAATAATGTACATAAATGTAAGGAAAAAATAACATTCAAAGATATTTCTTATGTATTATTTTTTGGCTTTCTTATATTCGTATGGGATGTGTGGAGTTGCTTCTGACATATAATGTCTGTCCATTTTGAGTCAAATTTTATGCTCCTATCACTAGAATGGATTTCAAGTTTTCGTCTGACAAGTTAGCACTGTACTTTGATTTTACAAAGTTCATTTTTGAAAACGTTTGTTCGCAGATATAGGTCGATCCAAACATTGAAGGCATTGCTCTTGCAAAGTTTTTTATTTCTTTGAAATCACCACTCAGTGAGATGCGAGTGAAAGCGTGATTCATTCAAGGCAGCCAGACGAACAAGCACATTAACCAAGTAAATGTCTTAAACTTTGTACAAAATATTAAAACATTTTACTGAACTTATTTCTTGTTTAGTTATTTAGTAAAATGTAATAATATTTGAAGTATTTTGACGGTCTATTTAAAAACTGCACGCAGCATCGGCCGGGTTGCCGAGGGCCGGATCCGGCCCGCGGGCCGTAGTTTGGAGACCCCTACACTATACGATACCGCCTTGAACCTACTTTATCAGATAGAGACGAACAACGTACAATAGTCGACCAAACATGAACAGGTGCGCACATACTGCCGCGTATACATTGCAAATTATTCTAGATTTATAACCGATGACGACCTCCTACGAGGGACATTCTATGATCTGATGATGAAGCATATGATTTGAAACGCCTCATCAATACAAAATATCGGTGTGGAGAACTATACATGACATCCATGTTCTAAGTTTTGTATTCCGATCCCCACCATTCATAAATTTTAAATTTCTGATAGAGTAATAGTTTTGTCATACTGCATGTACCGTAATTGCTAAGGTATCTTATCCTTCAAAATTAAATACTCGTTCTTTACTTGATATCAACAAAGTAATTTTTTAAAAATCGCCCCCTTCCCCTTCAACTACCCTCTCCATTTACTGATATTTCATTTACCGTTTTACAGTGGATTAATATGAATTTATTTTCAGTGCACTTATTTATAAAAATTAAGTACTTTACTCTTGTTAAAACACAAAACAATGCAGGTAAACTACCCCCCTCCCTTATATATTAAAGTTTATCCCTCTCCCTTAAACTTTATACATTGTGACTCGTTAACTGCAAAGCAATATACTTTTTCTGAGATTAATTGATTTTGATCTGACAAAAATTGAGATAGCATTACCACAGAAAATATGATGAGTTATGCTTCAGTTTGACTTCAAACGAAATGCAAACGCAGTTGCAAACTAAACAATAAAGTAAAAAATTTTAATCTTCTTCCTGTTTAATCTTCTTCTACAGTCGTTCTTCAACATCCGCCTACAAACATTTCTATCTTGTGACAATGGTTGTTAATTAAGGACACCCAGAAGATCGTTTGCATCTTTTCCGAAGTTGCCTAGCCTTCGTGTCCCAGAAATTGTTCTTTTGTCGCGAACTTTCGTATCCTCCTCTCTTCCAACCTTCTTACATGCCCTGCCCATCTAAATATACGCAACATGACAATGTACACCAGGTACATGTAAAACTGTTAACAAATTTTAATCAAGGCCCTGAGACTCACTGCAGTTTTATAACAAAAATTGGTTGTATCATACAATTTATTGTATACACGCCACTAAAAAAATTACCTTCATCGACTAACTTAATACGTCCGAAAAAAAGTGATATTTTATATTGGATTACAGAAGAGAATTGTCACATTCAATGAGCGGCCATGGATTCGTTTTCGTGTGATATAATCTGTAATACTAATAATAATAATAATAAACACGAGATAATCATGTACATTAAAACATTTTCAACGCAGAGCGTTCGAGAAGGTAACCTTCCGATGACTTGTGTAAAAACTGTTACTGAATTGCCGAAACAAATATTTTTAATGGATCTGGATGGGAGCAAAATAAAATAAATTATTTGCCTTCTTTTACGTGTTTGTTGTCCAGATCGTTTATTACTGGAATGTTGATCCAGTACGCCTAAAATGTAAAGGACAGCTGGTACTTTACTTGACCCGTTGAGATTGGAGTGTTCAGTCGTCGTTTTATGTCGTTCTACGTCCTTGTTCGCAAATATTTGTCACAAATTTGGTTTTGCCTTGACGAAAAAAAGATGTAAAAAAAGTCTACTGGTAACTTATTTTAAAGCTATATCTTTTACTTTTTGATTTTTCAAAATCTATTTACGTTTACAATTTTTTTAGCGTTTATTACATAGTCTGTTCATGTATGTTCTGAGTTACGATGTTCTTGCGTTATCACAGACATAACCCTGAAAAGCGTACAATAGAAACATGGTCCAAACAGCAATGATGGCTAAAGGATGTTTCAACAGAGTTCACTCAGAACTACTTAACAATTCAGTCCTCTACGTCAATACATGTACATCAAATCTACATTTTGTAACGCGTAGGCCTATAAGCGCGCGCGCGTATACAAATGCAAGTCACCAAAGCTAAATCATTAGGGAAAGGATTTTTTGGTGTCAAAAAATTGAAAATATTAATTTTTTGTTTTAAAACCGAAAAAATATTTGTTAAATGTTAAAAGTATTTTCTTTCAGTTTAATATAAACAAACAGGTTGTAGCAGCAAAAATGTTCAGAAGTACCGGTAGTCATCAAACTTGCTCGTCAACCGTCCAGTTTTTTCTAGAAAATTCATTAGAGTTGGAGTGTACAATAAACACCAAATTTTCCATTACAAATCTCTAAAGATTATCACGGAACAAAACCCAAAATTAGGAAATGACCGTTCTGTGTCACATGAAGTCAGTCTGACATACTTAAAAAAAGTATCATCACTTGCTACACTTACGTTTTCAAAGTCTACTTGCTGACTTATTTTTCTTTGCTTATGCAACTTTACTTACAATTTCAAATCCAGTGTTTTTTCCACACAAATTTAAATTTATATTTTATGGTTTTCATTTTTGACCTTGTGAGAGAATTGATTTTGCAATCAACTATATAGAATAATACTCACGTGGAACACAAATTATTATTGTTAAAAATAATTAAATTTTTGACTTACTGCCTAAACTAGATTTCGCTCTTAGAGCTTCGTCAGAGGCTGCCGCTAGGAGCGCTGTTGTTCGAAAGATCGTTGTGTGTGTTGTTTAATATGTTCAAACATTTGTGTATATTACACAACACACACACACACACACACGACAACGATATTTCGAACGACGGCGCCGCCACCAAAAGCAGGCCGGACAGCGTTCTTACCAGCAGCCTCTACAAGCGAAAGCTAGTTTAGGCAGCAAGTAAAAAATTTAATCATTGTTAACAATAATAATTTCTGTTCCGCGTCAGTATTGTTCTATGTAGGTACAGTAATTGATAACATCGGACACGTCATGAACAACCAGGAACTGACTTTGGTTTCAACAAAATGTATTTTTTTAACAGTATGCTATTAAGAGGTTTGTTGTTTTTCGAGTTTTTTTTTATTGAATCGCTCAAGAAACTCAAATCAGCAGAAATATATCCCAATACATTTCTTATACTACTATCTTTTAACAGATGTTGAATCATCTCTATTGATGAAGCATCGTCTTTGTCCAATTCATCTAACAACAAATTTAACACTATCATAATTATCTGCATAATACAACACTACAGAAAGCCAAGTCCCCAGCGAGTGATAATGGGTGCTGGTGGTAATGGAAGGTTAGGAGTTTTTTAAGATCAATTCTCGTAGGGGAATACAAGAATTATAAAAAGAAACACATTTATTATAAAAAGAAATAATTGTTAAGTACTCTAGTTAAATACACTACAATGCTAATCCAGCACTACAATAAACTAATACAGTAATATAGCTCTATACTACACGTAAGTAAACCTAAAACACTGATTTAAATGATGACGCAAAATAAATGCTTATAAACAAAACAACGCCTTGAACCACGTGGTCTAAGCACTAAATGTTTTCGTATCTGGAATAGTGACTGGCGCGTATGGAGAACGTATATAAAGCTGTCTTCTGGCGTGACCAGTCCGTACGTCTTCTTTTTCTGACCATGCTCAGAACGTTTACATGGGGAGCACTTTTATGTGATAAATGTGCCTATGTACACCAACCAGATTGCACCATTAGTAAAATGTGATTTCCGTTTATGTGATAAATGCGTTACTCCCGAGATTGTCTGTGTCAGATTGCACCGTTAGTAAATGTGATTTCCGTTTTTGAGTCCACGTTGATGCCCCAATCAATTTTCATCAACCGCAGCTTATCACTTTCAATGGAACCGATCCGTCTTGTCATCATCATCATCTGTCAGTGTAGTTGTTATTAGGCCTACCGATGTGCAGAAACATGTCAACAACGTTAACTAAACTGACGTGATATAAAAAATTAATTACGACTCATAATTGTTTTGATGCCGATGGGTAATGGTTTAAATGAAAGAGCTATACGTATACTAAAAAGTTCAGTCAAAAATATTGTAACGATGGAACTATCTGGAACAGTAGTGTCGTTCTACCCGTTTATCGGCTAGCCCAGCAGGTGCGTGTTTCTGCCAAGGCCACTCTCAAGCATCTATCCTCTAGTTTTCGAGTGCTTGTTAGTCTAGAACCCTGCAGGGTATATATAGGCAACAGCTGCCGCTTTAAAGTCAGTTGTTGTAAGTGGCGATTTATTGAATTGCGGTTCGAAGTATTGTGGCGAAGTGATAAATGGTGTGGAACCCTATTAGTTGACATTATTATTGCGTATGGACAAATTTAACTAGAACTATTATACGAGTTGATTACAAACAGTTATTTGTGATTAATTAAAGCTGGTTATTAGCGACTTCATTGGTGTCTATATTTGTTTACTACTGTACCATACGACGATCAGTGAGACCGTCATAACAGTAGGTCAGACGTGTGACAGAACTTTTAACGGTGTAAACAGAGAACATTTTTTAGTGTACATCGTAAATAATCTTTAAACATGGACATTAGTCATATGATGGAAACTTTCCAAGCGCTGTTAAGCCAGGCGGCATGAGAAGCTGAGAAATGCAGGCAGGTGGCGGAAGAAGCAAAAAGACGACAGGACGAGAAACGCAGACAGGAAAGAGAAGAGGCAGAAGAACGGTGATCCCACAAATTGGAAAAATAAAGCTCAAGAACAGCGCACAGTTTCCATGCTACATAAGACCAGTGGAGACTTGATCGTTAATGGATTTGCGGAAGATAAACCAACATCATTTACAGTTGACACGGGCGCAACAATGTCCACTGTGTGCCCCGACTTAGTCAGCAACTGCCAGACTAAATATAGCTCTCGTACAGTACAGACACATGTGACTGGAAGCCCCATCAAAGTGTTAGGAAAGGTAGACGTACGTGTACACCTGGCTCTTCTTGAGTTTAGCCACCAAATGCTTGTTGCAGGCATTGTCGATTAAGTGATTCTTGGCACAGACATTACGAATGCCTATGGATTCATTGTGGACTTAAGAGAGAATGTCATGAAATTTGGCCAAGAGAAGATAAAGTTTAATATATTTTACCGTGCATGGCTAAAATAACACGGTCCGCCAACCATTCAATCAAGTGAGTGATGTTGGCCGTAGAAGACATCAACAGGTGTGGTCAAGATGAACCCTTCCTGTTGCAGATGAAAATGGAAAAAGTACTACCAGAGTGTGTAATGACAAAAGAAGTAACGATACTTTACAACTCTTCCCCATTGGTAGGTCACTAATAGGATCTTCTAGGTAAAAATCCTCTACTACACTGACACCTCTACCACCCCTTGTCAATGAACTCCTCCCCAAAATTACTACAGAATCATAAAAGCAGAGTTACATATTAGGACAGGGTTGAGTAATTATGTGACCATGGGACCCTATTGCAATTTTATGTACATATCATGGGGTTAGTGATAAATCTACCCAAGTCCACTTGTGTGTGTTTATGGAAAACTGAAATTACATGAGTATAAAACTGAACATAATGAACATACCATGAGACATTACACATTTGTGACCATTTGTCTACTCTCGGATTTCACCAAATATAACAAACACACATGACAACCTAATAAACTACAAAAATAAGGCACCATAAACTATTGATGTCATAGTGACAAACATTTCTTGGAAGTATATACAATATCAATTAAAAATTTACCTATTCATCAAATGTTGAAAATGCTAGTACTATTTAACAATCACCATGGAGTTACAGTGATGTTTTACAGTGGAGCAAATATACAAATACATTCAACAGATTAATATGTTAGCAAATCTATTTATGAGAAACATTTTCTTCTGACAATAATTGTGACTTGTTAGAATTAATTGATTCAATTAGAAACATCAGATTCAGTGGCTTAGCTGACTTTCTAACCACTGACAGTCAATCAAATAGTAAACACAAATTAAACTATGCATACATGCAAATAAAGAAAAGTTACTTTTCAAGTTACACCACTAACTCAAAAAAATATGTTTACAGTAGCTACTTTTACAACAAACTGGAGTATTAACAAATGCCAAAGTCAGTTTGTACAAATTGATAGCGAGAAAAAATCTGAACAATAAGTTTTATGATAGCAATAGGATTATGGTACAATGCAGGTCATTAATCATAAAATACAATCTTATGTCAATTGAGAATAAAGAATTGCTTCCCAGCAACAGGCTGGGCATATTATTCATGTTTTACTAAACAAATCTTCTACAAAAGTACAAAAATTCAATTGTAATCAACTACACCAGTATTTCCAAATTCACCAAGAATTTTGGAAACCGTTGGTACAAAAAATTGAGATGAAAGCCACTCCAATAAGTAAAATGAAGTTGCTACAGGTTTTATTTTCCTTATTGGTGAATGCACCAATTGAAACACTGTATGTTATACCAACTAGATTTTATAATGTAGCATTCTGTTGGTTTCAAATCAAAACAAAAAGGTATAAGGAAGAACATGAGGTTCTCAACTTTTGTACAGTATTTTTATTTACTGGTACTGCACCTACCTACATGTACTTACTAAATAAGATACAGCAGAACTCCGTTTATCCGAATGGTTTTTAGAAATTTAAAAAAATGCAATTTCTAAAAAAAGTTTATTCAAAATGCAGTTGCCGTACTAAAAAAAAAAACATAGCAAATAAAATACATATAAGACTGTGTTAGCTATGCATCATAGTTTACGTACTGATCAATACAATGTTTCTAGCCTACTGATCGCCTCAGATTATAATTATGTGCAAGTATTATTTTTAATTTCTTTTGTAATGTGACCTGTTTTTTTGCAAAACACATATAACCTGGTTTTTATTAAGATTCTGTATTCATGTAATAAAAATAAACAAGTGATTTTTGAGCAATTTTCACGTTTTCTTTCACAACATAACCTTTTTCTTATGTTTGTCCCAATTATCCGAATTTCTGCATATCCAAATTACGTCTGGGACTCACTAGTTCAAACAAATGGAATTCTACTGTATTCTGTTAAATTTTATGTCATACGACCAATGTGACTATAAAAAGTATGGTATGGTTGACGACACGAGTAAAAAAAAAACATGATAAATTAACAATTTGTGAACATTAATAAGTAAACATTTGTGAAAGCCTCTGTACAGTATTATATTTAAAAAACTTTAATACTTTTAATACCTTTCGTTTTTTACATGAATATTAGGATTATAATGTCCCCTCACAATACAGTACAGTATTTCAATGATGTCTCAGTAGCACAAATAATAACATATTTATACAATTATCTATGCACTACTCCTTCGGCCTCTGTCCATATAGAATGTACGAAAATCTGTAGCTATAGTGCATAAATTGAATAAAGGGAATCAGTTTTTAATATACGAAAGAGAAAAATGTACAGATGTCAAATGTTCAAAAGCAGAGAACTGGATATATAGAAAAAAACAAACTTTTAAAACATTTACAGGATATGATGCATTTTAGAATACGTTTTGTCAAGGGTGTGTAATGCTTGGATGTTATCAACTGGTACAATCTGGAATTATGTGGGTGAACAGACAAACAATACATCAATGACCACACTTAAAAATGAAAATAACAAAACGTTTATTTTATTACAAAACAATAATAATCCATTGTTTTACAGGTTAAATTTTAATAAATAAATTATCAAAACACAGAAGAAGAAACAACAGAAATATTTATTTGAGCAAAACAATGTTTAAGCATTTAGCCTTAAAGTAAATTGTTTTTCTTCAATTTGTTGTTGTTTATTTCTTAAAATGCTGTTGAAAGGAAAACTATTGTGTTATGTTTGTCATATATTCTTAACACAGTTCAGGTACTGCTTATTATACGAACACAAATTTTGTTTTTATCAATCATTATTCACTCTACCTACATTCACAACTTATCACATACAAATGTTCACATTTTCTGGGTATAAATAATAATAAATAAATCACTCCCAAAAATGATCCCTTCTTATATAAATATACTACTTTAAAAATTCATAAAAATCACATACTGTTTACAATTATTATTTTCTAATTAAATTTAGTAGTTGATTTTTACATTTACAAAATTTACTCATTATATTATGGAATATCAGCCTTAAATTACACAAAGCAAAATTTCATTATACAATCTTAGCAACATCTGTATACTGAACACTGTGTATTAATGTACATTGTGGTTTTGTGCTTTTATCACTATACAATTCGATGTATGCAAATGCAATTTTCACTAACTTAATAACTTCCTAAAATGTTAAAAAAATATATATTCTCTGTACATTCTCCACAGTTTATTTCATTAGCGCCTGGAGACACACAACTGTGAAAAACTTACATCCATTAATAATCACTCAGAAATAACCATCTAAACCAACAAGACAGTCAAAGCACACACACATGCCTACAAATTAAAGACATTTAGAAAATAAACAAAATTTATGCTGTTCCACACCACTGTACAAAAAATCTCTGATTAGCGCTTTCAAGCCTCTCAACTCATCTTATTTCAGAAATTCATATTTCCAACTGATGATGAACTGAGAGGCTCGAAAGTGATAATTGGGAATATAGTGGTGTGCAATGCCATAATTTCTGTTTGTGGTTATAACAACTAACACAACTTTAGTACGTAGGCTTTCACGGCCGGTGTCACTATAATTACTTAACGCTTCCGGGCTGAAAGGCCGTGGTCGAATGCTTGTTGTTAGTGCTAGACGTTTCGGCCACACCACCGGTGGCCATCTTCAGTAGCAAAGAAAATTTCGTGAAAGATGGAATGCCGAACAATTCGCCCAGTGAAAATGGACAAGCAATGACCATTTTCACTAGGCGAATTGTTCGGCGTTCCATATTTCACGAACTTTTCTTTGCTACTGAAGATGGCCACCGGTGGTGTGGCCTAAACGTCTAGTACTATAAAAACAAGCATTCGACCACGGCCTTTCAGCCCGGAAGCGTTAAGTAATTATAGTAACACAACTTTATTAACTAAAAATTTAGAAAATATTCAACTGGCAAGCCTCAAACATAACCCAATATTGGTATAAGAAGTACTACATTCACTTGCTTAAAAACTTGCGTATTTGTAATAAACTTATTACAGTTGCTTATGCTGAGACTATTTCGACAAGTACCAGCAAAATGTTAACAATGCCTTTAACTTTGCAGCAGTATAAAGTTACAATGCTTATTACTTTTTGGTAAACTCTCATAATTCTGTCCCCTCTCTATTACTGTAAAAGTAGTTCAATTACTTATGTTTATGACGACATTCATAAATCTCAGTTCATTCAGTTCTATCTGACTAATAAAATGTTTATATTTTATTGTATATGATTATAAAAAATTTTTAAATTTAAATGAGGTTATCACAAGTCTAGTATATGTTTAATATACCACGCCCATATATTAAATGGTGAACTATGACACTTCAAATTTTAATCTGACTTGTCTTTGGCATCAGCAAGTGCAGCAGAATTACTCATATATGCTCCTGGCATTCCATTTCTTTGGGCTTTCTTTTTATTTGAACTTGGACTTATATAAGCCTTGTAGAAAAATCTAGCGAATAGTACAAAATAACTAAAGTACATGGCTATTGACAGCTTAATATTACACCACGAGATATGACACTCTTGTTTCCCTTCTTGAAGATACTGCGCTGCCAAAACATTCACCCAACAACCAATAACCATTTGTGCTAACTGACAAGTAGTAATTAGCATAGCAAACGCTTTTGGTGGAGAATATCCCATAGAGCGAAGTGCATAATATGAGTACATAATTGAATGAACACAATAATTCATAACTATAAACCACCTCGCAGACGAAGTATACTCAGTGTAAGAAAACCATGAATACAGTAGGACGGTGATATGATGATACCAATGTAAGAAAATCAAGGGCTGCTTTCGGAGTACAACAAACACAGTGTCTCCTAGTTCTGGCAGTTTCGATAACACAAATAACCATGACCAGAATCCTGCCACTCTGTCTAATTCAATAAAACTGAAAAACATTAAAATAAATGAACATTAGTAACAATTCTGAAACACAAAGATTTACTTTTACTTTTAAATATTTAAAAACCAAAATAACGGTATAAAAAAATATTCAATGCAAATATGTATTCATTTCAAGCAGTACAACACTGTTGTTACAGAGTTCTTCTGTGTAATTGTACAAATTGACTTATAGTATAAGCAGCTGACTGAAAATTGTATATGTGGTTCCTAAAAATATATATACATGGCCCCTACTATACTCGCAACTGAAAAATTATGCTACAAAATACTTATCACTAGACTAATTTACACCACCTAATAAATCAGCTGTAAATAACAAAATTTAAATTCATAGTAGCAGTAAAGTTCTTTCCATCTATACAGCCTTTCCACAATTAATATTTATAACACTCTATTAACAATTCAACAAGCAATACAATTTACTCAAAGATTTAAGTTTTATGTGAATACAATTAGATTATATGGTACAAGCATATTGTGCTACCTATTATTTTTGTGTGTCTGTGCTGACTATAATTATTTCGTCCAGACAACTACAATTACTAAGTAATTGTGTTTCCAACAGCTATGTTAGGCATTTTGTCTACTTCACAATGAAGCAAGCCATTGTGGCAGACGCTTCATCTCTGAATGGATGAAATAAAAATAAAAGTGTGTTAACCCCTTCCTCTAAAAAGTATTTTTTAAATGTTTACTAATAGGCTTATAAATACACAAGTACAGAGAGAGAGAGAGAGAGTGTCTACATAATAATTAACTAAACACGTACACACATAATGATTCTAAGAGCATGTGTGTGTGTGTGTGTTCTAAAGTCTATAAAGTAATAAACTAGTTAATAAATCTAGTTATTGAACTGTATGTACAGTCCTCTTTTTTAACAACAAAATGTATGTTTGGAAAAAGATGAAAACAACAAAAATTTTAATTTTTAACATTTAAAATACATTTTACTACTTTACTTTCCACTTTTACAAACAGAATTATCACTGTTGCACACCACTATAGAAAAATTATTCCGATTAGCGCTTTCAAGCTTCTCAGCTCATCGTCAGATCGGAAATCAGCTCTGACGATGAGCTGAGAAGCTTGCAAACGCTAATCGGAATAATTTTTCTATAGTGATGTGCAACAGTGATAATTCTGTTTGTCTGTTTGTGATTATAACCAATAACACAACTTTCTTAATTAAATTTCCACTTTTAGAAATAATTTTATAATTCTGTAAGTAGTAATTTACTGCCCACTGCTCATGCATACATGTTATTTATTGAGCATACTGATTTATAACTGAGTGATTTAACCAGGAACAAGCAATTCTGACAAACTGTATGTTTGGTTATATATTATATTATATACATTAAAATGGATATCGTCATTCAGAAATCTAAAGGTATAGCCTGCCATTTGGAATTATTAAAAATTGGTCAGTTTTCCTTTACTATTCCTGCATACAATGAAAACTTAAGAGCATATATTTTTACTAATCCAATGCCAATAAACAAATGAAAGGAACAAACTTGACACAGATCCTGTTAAAGGAGTTTTACAGATGCAGAATAATTTCGAAGATTTAATCTGTAGGCCTACATTTTTAACAGATTTTTTAAAAATGATGAAAGACTGTTGAATAAATTATACCAGCTGAAAAAATATGATTGGCCTGAGGCAGATCCACCAAATCAATAAACATAATACACTCTTATTGATGACTGAAGATAAATGATTGAAGCTTTTTAGAACAATAAATATTAAGTTTACAGTACATAAATTAATATGTATCTGAAGATTTCAAAAAATAATAAGTACAAAATAAAGAAATACTTCAAGAAATAGGCCTACTATTTGAATCACACTTTAAACTCAATGCCATTTTTACAACTGGAAAGTATAAAATTTCCTCATTTTTGGAGTTGTAAAAATGGTAACTCAAGATAACTGAATATACTTTTCTGATCTATAATTTTTACATGTATGAAATAAGGGTTTAAAATTGTTGAAAAATTAATCTTGACATCACTGGATCTAGGCCTACCTGTACAGTATGCAAACTGTAAATGCAACTGTATAATCTTATACTCATTATGGTTGTACAAACAGTTATATCGATAATACTAGCAACATAGATTTCTGCTGTCACAGGCTGATAAACTGGTTTCTTGTTGCCTTGTTACTATTTCTTAGCTGGTGTGTTCTTGAACATCCAAAATAAAACCAATGAACAAAAATAAATTTCTATAAGCCCATAAAATGATTCCTGTGTATACAACATATTTATGTGACAAATGCGGGTGAATCAAGTTAACCCTCATTACTGATTCTGTTGCTCTTCCTCAAGATTAACAAGTAGACAAACTATTTGTACAAAATCTTAAGGTATTAACTACATTCTCAAATGCCACAAATTGTGAGAATGTTTCACACTATGAACTAATAAATTACTTTCTACAAATAATTCTATATTTTTGTATATAATTTTGAAGATTTTGCACATGATAAGAAATTTTTTTGTAATTACAAGCAGCAACCTGAAAACTTTCATAATTAAAAAATGAATTCCATGATTTTGATACATACACCAAGTACACATTTGATTGGCCAAAATGAGTAACTGTTCACATCATTTTGCTATCTGAGACTTTCAAATGCTTCATATGCCCGATTAAGAGACCTATTGGAAATCCATTTGTTCCCAAATTTTAATAAGTTTAAACTTTAGCAGATGTTACAGACTGTCATCGAATTACAAAAATTACCTGCATGCACGCACACACACATACATACTTTCTCTCTCTCTCACTTTCACTCTTTCTTGCTAAGGGCTGTCGTATAATTTGTGTATGTCTGTATATGACCAACCTAATTTTTCAAAGACAACAGAACTCCTGTCAATTGGATTTCATGATGCTAAACTGTCACACACAGAAAAAATTTCAAAATATATTATATTCTTCACTTCAACTAACAAAAAAATTATTTTTCTTAATTATAAGGAAACTCTTTCCAAGGTATCTGATTAGTAGGAGTATTCATAAGATGATCTAATAGTTTGAGTCAAATAATTAGTTTGAGTGTAATAGATAATCAAACAATTGAGTCAATTCTAGATTTATAATATACACCACAAAAGTATGTTTCAAAAAGTAATTGCAGTAAAATTAAAGATTACATATAACCTGTAATAACATAAAATGTGACTTATTTACAAAAAAGCAGATCATGCAGGTAACCTACCGTATGTATTTCAGTTTTACAGAAAAATTATTCACTTATCCCAGACCAACAGGAAGTGGAAAACAAACAGCACTTTATATGATACAAACAGAATTCAGAAGTTCTACCGAATATACAACCAACATCTATAAACTGATCTAAAACATAAGAGCTGTTCATACATCTAAGAAACTGGCCATATATTTCTATTCAAATTTTACATAGTTTGTTGTATTAATAATACAAATACATAAAATAACATTAATATGAGCAAGCTGAAAAGAAAGACTATCAATCTGAAAAAAACTGTACCTAAGACATAAATTTCCAAATTTATCATCAAGAAACGCTGCTAGTCTCTGACAATTATTTTCATTAAATACTCATTATTAAAAACTGCTGAAAAGGAATACTCTTATGATATCAAGTTTTCATTTTGTCATTATTTAACATAAGTTTACAAGTTAAAAATCAATTTTTATGACACTTTTATTGGATAAATCAACATCACACCTTGATTTTCATAGTTATGACTTTTTTCCTTTGCTGAAATTACATGTCTTATATTTTATTTTTAAATCTTATTTTCAATAAATTTAACATACTGTATCTGAAATGCACAAAAAACAAAAAATTGTAGTAGTTTAAACAATTCCTTAATTTTAAACATTTATGATAAATGAACTAATTTAACAAAAGTACAAAAACTTCATCTCATGGCTAGGCCTCATTATTACAACTACAAACTTCTGTTAAACTTCATTAACCTGTGTATGCACCACACTTCCATCAACCAATAAATCTACACATCGTCCAAATACTTTAATTCATGGCCAACCTCTACCTGTCTTCCCCAACAGTTTTCCTTCAGAAACGATCAAAATAACTATTGTCTGAACAAATGGCCTGGAACGTTTTCTTCTTTTTTTCATTACTCTGAATTAGTTTTCTTACTGAATTAAGTTATACACATATCCAGATGATTGAAAGACAAGAAATTACTGTATTACGAATTAAATTATTCAAAACCTGTTTCTTGGCTGGATTTACTGTGTCTAAAATTGAGGGTAGTGGCTGCAACAAAGGGAAAATATAAAGACATCTAATGTTCATAATTCTCCTGGTCCCAGCAATGACATTGGCAGGTACAAGCAAAGGTTGATGACACTGACAGAAGTATGTTTTTTGAAATACTTCCAGGCATAAAAGAAAAAAAATCTTTGTATATATGCAAGAAGTTCCATACAAAGTGTTTCCCAAACACATACGTTAAGCCATAACTTGTTTCTTATTTTATAATGTATACAGTCTTAGTTTATGATAAATTTCCAAGTTTCCAGTCGGCATATGATTCAATCAACCGGAAAATGCTATATAGAGCTATGAAGGAGTTGCATATACCATCTAAGTTGGTGCGTATGGTTGGAGTAGTTATGTCCAATTCTAAGTGCCAAATCAGAATACAATCAAATCTATCTAACTCCTTAAAAACATTGAATGGGTTGAAACAAGGAGATGCCTTAGCATGTCTGTTGTTCAACATAGCTCTAGAAAAGGTCATCAGGGATTCAGGAATTCAAACTAGCGGACACATATTTCACAAGGAGGTACAGCTTCTGGCCTATGCCGATGACATTGACGTCATAAGTAGGTCTGAATCTGGCTTAAAGGAAGCCTTTCAGGAACTGGAGTTGTCCGCTAAGGCTATGGGCTTGGTTATAAACCAAAGCAAAACCAAATATATGGTTGTAGGTGCCAATACTCGTACCCTGTCCCTGCGCATTAACGATTATGAATTTGAAAAGGTTCAGGGTTTTCCATATCTCGGGTCATATGTGGACTCTGGAAATGACTCCTCTAGAGATATTGAAAGACGAATATTATCTGCTAATAGGTGTTACTACGGACTGGTGAAACATTTTAAATCAAAATTAATAACTAAAGATACAAAAGCCTCCCTATACAAGACCTTGATTAGACCAGTCCTGATGTATGGCTCGGAATGCTGGGTGTTAAAAAAACTAGATGAGCAGAGACTATCCGTTTTTGAGAGGAGGGTACTGAGGAGAATCTATGGCCCCGTGAGGGAAAACAACATTTGGAGGCGACTGCATAATCGAGAGTTGTACGAAAGGTTTAAAGATCTTCCGATCGTGCAACTCATACAAATTAACAGATTGCGTTGGGCTGGTCATGTGCAGAGAATGGCGGAGGATAGAATCCCAAAAAGAGTGATGAATTATTTGCCGATGGGAAGGAGAAGGAGGGGAAGACCGCGTACAAGATGGCTGGACCAGGTTGGTAAGGAGGCAGTGAGGCTGGGTGCAGCAAACTGGTGGACATTGGCCGGGAGTAGAGACCAGTGGGGAAGATTTCTTTTGGAGGCCAGGGCCCGGACTGGGCTGTAGCGCCGAGGATGTATGTATGTATGTATGTATGTATGTATGTTTTATTTTTAAATCTTATTTTCAATAAATTTAACATACTGTATCTGAAATGCACAAAAAACAAAAAATTGTAGTAGTTTAAACAATTCCTTAATTTTAAACATTTATGATAAATGAACTAATTTAACAAAAGTACAAAAACTTCATCTCATGGCTAGGCCTCATTATTACAACTACAAACTTCTGTTAAACTTCATTAACCTGTGTATGCACCACACTTCCATCAACCAATAAATCTACACATCGTCCAAATACTTTAATTCATGGCCAACCTCTACCTGTCTTCCCCAACAGTTTTCCTTCAGAAACGATCAAAATAACTATTGTCTGAACAAATGGCCTGGAACGTTTTCTTCTTTTTTTCATTACTCTGAATTAGTTTTCTTACTGAATTAAGTTATACACATATCCAGATGATTGAAAGACAAGAAATTACTGTATTACGAATTAAATTATTCAAAACCTGTTTCTTGGCTGGATTTACTGTGTCTAAAATTGAGGGTAGTGGCTGCAACAAAGGGAAAATATAAAGACATCTAATGTTCATAATTCTCCTGGTCCCAGCAATGACATTGGCAGGTACAAGCAAAGGTTGATGACACTGACAGAAGTATGTTTTTTGAAATACTTCCAGGCATAAAAGAAAAAAAATCTTTGTATATATGCAAGAAGTTCCATACAAAGTGTTTCCCAAACACATACGTTAAGCCATAACTTGTTTCTTATTTTATAATGTATACAGTCTTAGTTTATGATAAATTTCCAAGTTTCCATAGTTTTTTATTACATAGCCTAAATATATTACTTACTGAAATGTAACTATAACATTTCTAAATACAATTTGGTTGGAAGTATGTATGTTTAGGAACAGTGCAAAAATGACTGACTAATTTGGAAAGTCTGCTATGTAAATACTTATACAAGCGTTTTGAAATTTTCCAAACTTAATTTTCGCTTCTATAAGGATATGAAAGCATGGTAGCAACAAAGACCCACACGCAGCTGTTACAGTGTAAGCCCCCAAAAACATCACAGGTTTGGAATAAAACTTTGGATGCTTTGTGTCACTGTGACTCATTGTATGGACTGTTTTGTATACAGAGGTGTGGAGAGGGTCTGAAAAGCAACCAAATTAAAGACAAAGGTCTTGCATACAACACAAGACTAAGATCTTGTATTTAAGCTTTCATAATTTAGTGGTTTTTGTTAATATCACATGTCTTTGTGGATAACATTTTTTTAGACATTTCCATTCCAAGAGTATTTTTATTATTGGCACAATAAGGAAAAATAGGAAAAGTGCCCCCCTGATCTGAAAGAAATGTTTGATAATGGAGTAAAAAAGTATAAATAGAACACACGTTATTTGTGCTTATTTTTCCTTATATCCTTATAAGGAAGTTTTGAAAATTCATTAAACATTTAAAAATTAATATTAGTGTCGAGTAATGTATGCTTCTTCACACACTAAGTTGATTGTGGTTCTAAATATTTTTTTCTATATACTATTTTGTGTCATACTGGAAAATTAAAAAAAAACGTTTTTGGTTTTCATATTGTTTATATTACCTAGTAAAATAGATTTTTCACTTCTTTTAGAATATCTCATTACTAATATTTATCAAAAAACTAAAGACTTAAGAACTTCTAAATCGAAATGAATTATTTGTGAAAAGATCCCTTTTATTCTGATAAGCTTGCTTAGCATATTCTGCACACTACTCTTTCATTTATGACATACGTCTTGTCCTCTGCACAAATACTGAAACAGAAGCATACTTCCCCTATGATTTCCTTTATCTATAACAATCAATTTTATCTTCTCCACATTTATCTTAGTTCCCATTGTTTCTTTTCCAATCATTTCATTTAATATAATAGTGTCATCTGAAAACCTATGCAATGAATTCTTAATTTCATTTATTTTTATTTCATCATACACTTTTCTTCTTACAGGTTCTGTTGCTGTATCAAAAATATGATTTGGCTCATAACACGGCAAAAATTTAGTTATACAGTACAACCTCGTTTATTCAGACTAACTGGGACCAAAGGCAATCCGGACAATCGAAAATCCGGATAATCCGGGTAATATGGGTAATAACCAAAACAAAATCCTTAAATAAGCAGACTTACCATTTATTATGATAAAAAACTATGTTTTGTAACAAAATTACATAGTATTGTTTACAAGACATTAAAAAATATAAAAATAACTTTTCACATCATTTCTTAACAAAGAATTGGTCCACTGTCTTCTGTTTGAAACACGTGTGGCGTTTGAATGAAGCACGGTCACGCAAACGCTTTATCATTAATAGTTCAGCTGGAGTGGTGTCGGGCTGACGGTCCAAGTACACCATGATGTTTGTCAGCTGGTGCGCAGCATCTGCATGTGTCGTCCGCTGTTGCAGTGTGATTGCTCCCTCTTCGTCCACGTCATCTTCTTCCTCACTGTCTGCTGTAGATGTGCATGCCGCTACAATTTCTTCTTCCATCATAGTGCCGTAGCCACCGTCATTGTTGTCTTTCAGCCACCACTGACGTCTTCCATATCAACATCTGAGTACCTACTTATTGTTCCTAACATTTGCAGAAGGTCGTCTGCAGCCACTTGCACCAAATCATCGCTTGCCATTTCGTTTGTAGCACAAATAGCTGGCCACAGTTTTTTCCATAACTTTTTCAAAGAGCTTTTTGTGATGCAATCCCAAGCGTCAGCAACCATGTAAATAACGTCTTTGATATTGATTGATTTCAACAAATCAATCACACTTTTTTCCCCTTCCTCTTCAATTATTTTACCAAGCAGTTCTTTTCGGTAAACTCTTTTGATATTTTCAAGGACTCCCTGGTCCATAGGCTGCAGCAGTGGGTTTACGTTTGGTGGAAGAAATTTCACTTTAATTCCTCCACTCACGAGTTCTTGTTCTCCCGGATGAGACGGAGCATTGTCGATCAGTAAAATTGCTTTTTCTGGTAAACTATTTTCTTTCAGGAATTTTCGAACTTCAGGAATAAAGTTATCAAAAAACCAGTTCTTAAACAAAAAACTGTCCATCCACGCACCTTTTTGTGGTCGGTAAACCACTGGCAACGAATTGTGGTTCACATTTTTTAGTGCTCGGGGATTCTTGGATTTCCCTACAATGACAAGTGGAAACTTATGTTTCCCTGATGCATTGCTACAAGCCATAGCAGTTAGCCTATCTTTGCTTTTCTTGTAGCCCTTAGCCGAATCTTCAAGCTTTGATGCTAACGTTTTGCTCGGAAGCATCCGGTAAAAAAGCCCAGTTTTGTCAGCATTATAAATTTGATCGGGTGTCAATTCCTCAGATAAAACAAATTGTTCGAAGTCCTTTTTAAATTTTTCAGCACCAGCAACATCACTAGACAAGCTCTCTCCAATCAGAGTAAGTTGGCGAATACCGTGTCGGTTTTTCCAACGCTCTAACCACCCCTGGCTAGCAGTGAATTTTAGGTCAGGATTCGGTAACTTTTTGTTTAAGCTCAAAGCTTTTTGGGCCAAGGTCGGTCCAGATATAGGCAATCCACGTTCTCGCTGAGCACTGTACCACATGAATAGTGCATCGTCTAATGTTTCATTTTTTGCTTTTTTTGTCGTTCCTCTGCCTTCCAAACTGTCTTTACATATCATTTTACAACAAAAATCTTCAATTTCTTTTCTTTGCTTCTTCCAGTCGGACACTGTTGAAGTTCCAACTCCCAATTCAGCAGCTATTTTCTTCAATGCTTCTCGTTTATCAATTCGATTAATAGCGTCTAACTTTTTATCCATTGAAACCACGACCTTCTTTCACTTCGATGCCATTTTAAACTTGTACACTGCAATACACTCCCAAACACTTTGATAAAAAACAAAAACAATATGTGTACATAAAATTAAATATGTAACCAGTAATCAAAGTTAAAATTAAAATTATAAATTGTAGCAATAAAGTTAAACAAAAACAATCCGGTTGAACCACACACGATAAACAAAATGACAAGTGCCGATAAACAAAATGACAAGTGCCGTTTGAAAACAGTAGGAAAACTGAGGAGATAGAGGGAGGGGAAGTGATGGGTAGGGATCAAGGTCAACGCTCTCTCCCAGCGCTATTTATAGCTGGTGAGTCAATCCACGGCAACGCCCTGTGACACTCTAGTAAAGCTTTCTTAAACTCAACAAAAAGCATTTTACTGTATTACCATAATGTATTGTACAATCTATGCAGGAACGGAACTGTACATTGAATCAAACTAAAAAGCAAAATTTGGCGTACTTATAGTTACGTTCTTGCTATCATAGTTAAAAATTATTATCTAATGTGAACATTAAATTTAAAAAAATGACTAAAAACCTGATCCAGATTATCCGGAGATCCGGATCAATGAGGGCCGGATAAACGAGGTTTTACTGTACTAGAATTGTAAAAAATTTGAATGTTCGGACAATGACTTGTATAAAATAATTGAAACACTGAGTACTCCAAGCAAGTCACAAATACGCTTGTTATTTGTAGTATGCAAATTTGGGGTATGCCCAAAATTTGTCCTTTTGTTCTAAGTTATAAAATATCATTTTACGTTTTAATAACAGTACTGATTGAAATCAGATTCCTAAAATACACTTATATTCATTTTACTTAATCACCCAAAACACTGATTCATTTCCCAGTCATTCACCCTGCATTTACTTCAATATTTTTGTTGCACATATTATACTGCTGGGAAGATTTTAGTCTAGAGATTTGAAGCTTTCAGTTGGAGTCTTGCTTCAGTAATCTGCTACAAATTGCCCCCCCCCATTTTATTTACTTTTAATCAACTTTCTTCAAATGTGTGTGTGTGTGTGTGTGTGTGTGTGTGTGTGTGTGTGTGTGTGTGTGTGTGTGTGTGTGTGTGAAGTTTAGTTACATTAAATTAACTTAAGTAGTTGATACGTTAAAATAATAAACATCAATCACAGCAAAAAAAATCTGATTTAATTGTGATTATTACTTTTCTCAAATAACAGTAGATATCTTTATTTTTTTATAATAATAGAGAATACATCATTTTAACTTTTTTTCAAAGTAGTATAAATATTCACTCCTGTTGTGCACATAACTTCTTAAATTTTGTTGTTTTTTATAATAATTTATATTCTTGCAGAATGTGACATTAAAATCCTGTAAGCAATGTCTTTTCCATACATACTTTGGTAACACATTGACCTGTTTTTACTGTAAGACATAAGAAATGTATCAGTAAAAATTTGTATTTAAAATATACTTTTAACTTCAAGAGTATGAAAAATATACAAGAAATTAATAAATGCATGAGAAAACGACATCAGAATTCATCAAATACCAGTTGCTTTAATCAAACTTACTTAATTTATACTGCCTCTTAAATTGCATTTTCTGCCAGTAAAGTAAAATCCTAAAAGTATTTTTCCATGTTTTTCATACTTTGGGAGAAAATTCAAATTTCCAATAAAAATTTTACAGAAAAAATCGCTCCTTATTAATTTTTTAACATCACTGTAATAAATAACTGTTTGTGTATTTAAAAGTTATTACAATTTGGTAATTCTCAAAAGAGAAATTTTACCTTCTCCACTCTGTCCTAAGGTAGTGGTCGGCAGTGAAAACTGCTATCACAACTTCCTTCACTGCCGACCACTACCTTAGGACAGAGTGGAGAAGGTAAAATTTCTCTTTTGAGAATTACCAAATCGTAATTTTGATACAAAACTCCTCAGTGCCAAACTTCGCTTGTACTTTGTCTTCAACTTTAACTCGCGTACTTTGTTCAACATAAAAGTCACTGTTTCTTAATATAAAATTGGACCAGTATTTCATAGTGCTTATTCTAAGAGCTGATCTTTTCTGAATATACAAAGTGGGAACAAACTACTTTCTCTTGCCTGTAAGTATATCCTCATTCTGACTTACAAAACCATACATTAAACCATTTTAGATTTCCCTCAATGCCCAGAATTGTTTTTTAACAATAAAATTCTTAATCTGTTGCAATCTGTAGATGCCTTAATTAAAATTAGAGCTTATTTTGTAATTTAAGTATTTTCCCAATTTCTTTATTAGTATACTGAGTTGCACACACACACACACACACACACACACACACACACACACACACACACACACACACACACACACACACAATTTAAATATAAAAATTCAAATTACAAAGGAAGTCATTTGAACATGTCATAACACATTATACATATACTTCAAACTGTGATATATGTTAACTGAAATCACATCACAAAATACACCTATATCAATTCAGTTCAGTTTGTTTAAACAGTTTTAATTTCCCTTACATACATTAACTTTCCTTTTTTTTGTACTCAGAAAGTCATAATTGAGCATACATAAGCTGTATGCATTAATAATATTTTTGTAATCATATTTTGTTTCTTCACGTTCTAACATCATGTGGTTTAGACTTGGCACTATATACCATGTATGACTGATCTTAACAGAACTAGAATATTGTAAACTGAAATGAAAAACGAAGACTTTGTATTTTATTGTCTTCAGGTACATCACTCCCTTATGTACCCCATGAACACATTCTAGGAATCCCTTACATTTCTGGACATCATTCATAAATTATGTACCAAACCTGACTGCAATTTTACTCATATACGTTTATTTAGCAGTATACCAAGTATAAACATGGTATTTAATTCTTTATAGCATTTAATTAATGGAGAGGGGGAAGAACTACTCTACTGTGCAGTTTCAAGTCTCAGCGAATTACGCATTATCTTGGCTGAATGTATGGTAAATATTGTGCCCAAGTAGAATATACTTTCTACTCTTTCAAAACTAAGTTAAAACACAACCAAAATTGTAGGTTTTATAGGAAGGCACAAAACACACACACACACTAGTTACATTACTATTCTGGAATAAATACACACTTCAAAAACAAAATAAAGTAACCTATATATGATCTCTGGCATTTACATCTTTAGAAACACCTCAGTTTGTTGTATTCTAACTTATTTAATATGTAATGAAGAATAACACTAATGGGTATACCCACTAATGTGCCTTCATACAAAACCAGTACTTCAAATTCTACAACACACATTATTGAAACATGTGTCAATAAAAATCAAGTTACATGTTTAGTTTCTTGTGCACACATATTAAGCACACTACTATATTGAAACCCTACTGAAAAATGTCAGCAAACAACATAGATCGTTATTTCAATAGTACAGTTAATACATATACCCTAAATGCATAAAAATACATGATTGTGTAGACGCATATGTATCATATGTATTGATCTGCCTGTCAACTGCACATGGTGGCTTCAAATTACTGTTGGAGCTGAGTTTAACATTTGTATACATCAATACAAATTAATGAAATTAATAGACATTACTGGAGAGATGTATAATCACTATTACATTGTATAATCTATGATATTAGTTTAAACCTTTAGTAAACTGTATCAATCTCTTACCTTGGAATGCAAATTGAATGATAAACTCCATAATTTTTAAGCACATGGAAAAGTTCTGGTGCAGTTCTACAAGCTCCCATAATACTAAATAATGCTAATAATGTATTCCAAACACATAAAATCCCTCTCAAATTGAATCTTGGTCGCCCTTGCATGTAATGCTGGCCACTAAATATAAGAATCATGTAAATTCCACAATAGTAGAATCCATAAGTCCAGTTTTTCACCATCCATACTCGTGTGTCGTGATGTTCAAATCCTACTTCGAAATTGAACATGTATGAGTAATTCCTAGTGGGCGTATTAAAATAATCCCTCATTGTATTTTAGGTTAGAATACACAACTCAATCAAACTTGCTATCTGCTTTCACAAATTTTTAGGAAAAACGAAATGATTCACAATACAAGCCGATCAATGATTTCTATAGTGTTTTATTCTTAATACACACAGACTGCAGAAAAAAAATTACCATTGACCGGCTTCTCACAGCAGATTCCTTTGACAAGTTACAATTAGTATAAACTGATTACAACTCGGACATCCACAACTTACTCTACTATACGAAGTAACTGTCAAATAAAATGTGTCTAAACCCACGTAAATTCTACAAACAGTAATTTTTACACCCTCCTTTCAACAAACATCAACATAAAAAAAAAAAAAAGTACACGCTCTCTCTACTAATGCACTACCAACTCACAACCGGCCCTATAAGTAAATGAGAAAGAAAAAAAGATATTCCAATGAAACAGGTATACCAACTACCAATCTTTAATTTTACAGGCATAGAATAACGAACCTTCGGAAACGTGGTTGAATGGTTATATATATATATATATGCATCAGTCCGTAGATAGTTTATGGATGAACATTTTACTTTGTAATTCTTTATGTTTTAATTACGTTTATTTTAAAACGATGTTCGCTTATTTGTACATTATTTGCGCAACCTATCAACGTCAGCGTAAACATAGGTTTCATTTATAGTTTAAAATTGAAGAAAGTCGATACCAATAACAGTGTTATCCTTTGGTAAATAGGTCAAATTGGCAAAAACTTTAAAGCCATATCCATTTAACTTGGGTGCAATGTGAACACTACTGATAATGAAATATATTATTTTTAAACCTATTAAAAATAAATTCACAAGGCAAACATGTTCATTAAAAGTAAGATTTCTTGTTCTTTTAATTTATTTTTACAGTCATATGATTTGCAAAAGTTGTTACTTTTTGAACTTCTCTAGTGCTTGTTTCTTCAAATTTTGAACTCAATGCAAATTGATGCTCCACTGGCAAAGATGTCTTTAAACAAATAACTAATGACACTAATGTATTCTAAATATAATTATTTCACTACCGACTTGGAACACAAAGTTTTTTATGGGTAAAAACGTAAAAGTTTTACCATATAGCCTGAACCGGTTTTCGTTTTTAAAAAGCTTCTTTAAAGCGAAAACGGTTCAGGCTATAAGCCAAAACTTTTACGTTTTTACCCATAAAAAACTTTGTGTTCCAAGTCGGTAGTGAAATAATTATATTTAGTTAAGTAACGGACACATCATGGACAACGAAATCCAAGAACTTAATGCATTCTATGAAAATATTAAAACTAGGGACCCAGAGAAGTCTGCAGTGGCCGAACATGCACTCCCCAACACTGAGCATTGCGTCTCTTTGATGAGATCAAGATCTTGCCGTTGGAGAATGTGTGCTTACTACCTTCGGCTAAACATGGAGTCCATGGAAATCTTCAAACATGGTTCCTTCACTATGAATTGAAGGGGATAAAGCCTCCTATTAAATATGATTTGGCATGCTGTGCTCCCAGACCAATCAGATAGCACTTGGTACTGATTCGTTGATGCTGCTTTCCAGCTTAGATTGTGATGGTATGAAAGTTTATTTAAGTCCGCCTTCTCAACCAAAATACATAGTCTCTACTTCATCACTGGGATGAATTGGCAGACACCGTGCCAGTTATTTCAGACACTGATGATGGCCTCCGATGGTGAGGACAAAACATTTGTCAATAACTGTGGACCACATCCTAACAGCCCAGCTACAGTAGCAATTTTAACAATACTAATGTATTCTGTTTTAAATAAATTTGCAGATAGTTTGATAAAATATTTGTGAACTGTGATTTGGTTAGCCAAAATCACACACACACACACACACAATGCTATTTTGTTCAAAAAAGGCGCCTTTAAGGTAGCTCGACTGTAGAATAGCATGTAGTCCTGAACTATGTGATACCCCCCCCCACAAATCAACGCAGGATAGTCAGGTTATCGTATCTACAACTCCAAAAAATAGGACATTTTATCCTTTTCAGTCATAACAAAGAGTTCGGATATAATAAAAAAATACTATTTTAGTACTAATTCAAAATTTTCCCCCATTTTAAAAATTTCATTTTTTTTTAAGTCTTCAAATACTTTAATTTACTTATATAAATATATATTAACACTTTCACAGTGAACTTACTTTTAGGTTTTGATTACCCAAATGTTTCGACGTAGTAAATTATTCCTCAGGCTTTCACGGCCGGTGTCATATGAATTATTCATGATATCCAGGCTGTTTGGCCGTGGTCCATGGTTTATAACAAAACCAAACGTTTCGGCAGCTATACCGACGTTTTTGCCGAAACGTTTGGTTTTGTTATAAACCATGGACCACGGCCAAACAGCCCGGATATCATGAATAATTCGTTTCGACGTAGTATTTGTCTTTCTCAATGGGTTTTTAAATACTGAATGTCTGTACAGTAACGGTTATGGGATGTGGGTGTGTGTGGTGGGGGTTGCTGGTGGGAGGGAATTGGTGCTGGGATTCAAATTTTGTGTAGGTATCAGTGTATCGAAAAGTATGTGTGATCTGTAATGTAATTGTTCATTTAATATGTTGTTTGGTTGTAGTGTGTGATATCTGTAAATTTCAAATTGTTCTGCTGTGTTTAGTTTTCTACTTTTAGGTAAGTAGTGTAGTATTTCCATGTTGTGTTCTATGTTTGTGTAACTGTGGTTTTCGTTTTGTAAATGTGTGGCATATGTGGAATGTATGTAGTTTGTGGTGAGGGCTTTTAGATGTTCAGAATATCTAGAGGAAAAAGATCTTCCCGTCTGGCCGATGTAGAATTGGTGACAATCATTGCAGTTTAATTTATAAACATATTTTTTGCTGTATGTGTCAATGTCCTTGTTAGTATTATTTATGTGTTTCCTGATGGTGTTGTTGGTTCTGTAGGCTACTTTATAATTATGTTTCCTAAATGTGTTAGCAATTTTGTGTGTGTTGGAATTGTAGTATGTGAGTGTGGTGTATTTACTGGGTTTTAATGAATGTATAACTGTGAAAGTGTTAATATATATTTATATAAATATTAATAAGTGAATGAAGAGGATGTACCAACAAGCTAATTTTAATTTTAATTTACTCTATTTTGTGTTTAATATACCAACATTAAATAATCAATTAAATAAGCTGGACACATATTAAAAGACCATGCTTGTTTATTTTACAGAGTAGGTATGTTCTACAAAATCTTCAAACAATTTGTCTGCATTTTTCAGTAACAATGCACTATTTTTATTTATTAGGATACCAGTCTAATTTAACCATAGCTTTAAGTACAGCTGACCTTTTTCATAAGTTGTTCATTAGTTCAAAAAAATTTAATATAGGGACCCAATTTACTGGGACCCAAGTCAGCTTTATTCCTTTCCTTTGACCATTGGCATTGCATTAATGAAAACATATTCTACTTTAGCACTGTGTGCAGAAATGTATGCAGGAATATGTGCAGGAATTAAACAAAAACAGTTATTTTTTGCAACTGGGAATGATATTCTATATTTTCAGACTGCTGAAAATATTTTTGTACTTGGTCATGTATAAACATCTTGTTGAGTTCTTTGTTCCGTGTGACATCAATAGTTAACAAATTGATATCTTGAGAAATTACACATACATATGTATTAATGCACAGTAAAAATCTATGTACAGAACCATAAAATTATTAAAGAATTATTTCATTTGAAAACATGTAAAATAAAATTGCAGGACATTAAAAGTTGAATTAAAAGCTGGATGTTTTCTACTTTTCAGGACATGAATTTTATGGTTAAAAAAGAGCAAATATTCAGGAAAAAGAGAACACGTGGTAGTCCTAGGCACATCAGAGGTAAATATGCAACCACCAATGGTAAAATGATCAATGGACAAAAAAGAACTGTACTGACCATTTACCCATGGGTTAGAAATATTCAAGCCTATTGATCTTCCCACATTTCTGCACACTAAACACTACATTTTCTGAAATTTCTTAATCAAGAAACAGCCAAACACTTTTTCCCCCCAAAATGTTTTGATCATTTGATCAACATGTACGACACCTTAGTTTGGTAGATGGCCTCTACATATAAAATTATGGTCACTGTAGTACAGAGGTTTGAAAGCAGTATAAAGCATGTGTTATATGTGTTAGTGGATAATAACCTATATGTGTGTACTCTAATTCATGCAAATGTTGTAAACCTATGTTGTATGCAAAAAAGTATTTGATTCTGTTTGAATTTGCGGCTGTTATCGTTTGCCATAGAAAATACCCTTGTTAAAACATAAAATGTTGCAGGTAAACTACCCCTTTCCCTTAACCGATCTTCACCAAAAACAATAGGTATTGAGAACTCTGCAATTCAGGCCTGTGTGCAAAATATTGTTTGATTGTGTTTGAATTTGTGGCTGTTATTGTTTGCCATAAAACAAATTACCCTTGATTAAAAAAAAAGTTGCAGGTAAACTACCCCTTTCCCTTAACCGATCTTCATAAATATAAAATGTTGCAGGTAAACTACCCCTTTCCCTTAACCGATCTTCACCAAAACCAGTAGGTCTTGAGAACTCTATAATTCAGGGCTGTGTGCAAAAGAGTAGTTGATTCTGTTTGAATTTGCGGCTGTTATCATATGCCATAGAAAAAAATTACCCTTGGTTTAAAAAAAACCGTTGCAGGTAAACAACCCCTTTCCCTTAACCGATCTTCACCAAAATCAATAGGTCTTGAGTATTCTACAAATCAGGGCTGTATGCAAAAAGTTATTTGATTTTGTTTGAATTTGCGACTCTTATCGTTTGCCATAAACAATACCCTTTTAAAACATAAAACGTTGCAGGTAAACTACTCCTTTCCTATAACCGATCTTCACTGATAACAATAGGTCTTGAGGACTCTACAAATCAGGGCTGTATGCAAAAAATTGTTTGATTCAGTTTGAATTTGCGGCTATTATCGTTTGCCATAGAAAATACCCGTGTTAAAACAAAAAACGTGCCTGGTAAACTACCCCTTTCCCTTAACCGATCTTCACCAAAAACAATAGGTCTTGAAAACTCTACAATTCAGAGTTGCATGCTAAAATTATTTGATTATGTTTGAATTTGCGGCAGTTATCGTTTGCCATAGAAAATACCCTTGTTACAATATAAAACGTTGCTGGTAAACTACCCCTTTCCCTTAACCGATCTTCACCAAAAACCACAGGTCTTGAGAACTCTAAAATTCAGGTCAGTGTACAAAACAGTATTTGATTATGTTTGAATTTGCGGCTGTTATCGTTTGCCATAAACAATACCCTTTTAAAACATAAAACGTTGCAGGTAAACTACTCCTTTCCTATAACCGATCTTCACTGATAACAATAGGTCTTGAGGACTCTACAAATCAGGGCTGTATGCAAAAAATTGTTTGATTCTGTTTACATTTGCGGCTTTTATCGTTTGCCATAGGAAATACCCTTCTTAAAATATAAAATGTTGCTGGTAAACTACCCCTTTCCCTTAACCGATCTTCACCAAAACCAATAGGTCTTGAGAACTCTATAATTCAGGGCTGTATGCAAAAGAGTAGTTGATTCTGTTTGAATTTGCGGCTGTTATCGTTTGCCATAGAAAAAAATTACCCTTGATTTAAAAAAAAAACCGTTGCTGGTAAACTACCCCTTTCCCTTAACCGATCTTCACCAAAATCAATAGGTCTTGAGCACTCTACAAATCAGGGCTGTATGCAAACAATTATTTGATTTTGTTTGAAATTGCGACTCTTTATCGTTTGCCATAAAAAATACCCTTTTAAAACATAAAACGTTGCTGGTAAACTACCCCTTTCCCTTAACCGATCTTCACCAAAAACAATAGGTCTTGAGCACTCTACAAATCAGGACAGTATGCAAAAAATTATTTGATTCTGTTTGAATTGCGGCTCTTATCGTTTGCCATAAAAAATACCCTTTTAAAACATAAAACGTTGCAGGTAAACTACCCCTTTCCTATAACCGATCTTCACCAAAAACAATAGGTCATGAGAACTCTACAATTCAGCGCTGTATGCAAAAAATTATTTGATTCTGTTTACATTTGCGGCTTTTATCGTCTGCCAAAGAAAATACCCTTCTTAAAATATAAAATGTTGCTGGTAAACTACCCCTTTCCCTTAACCGATCTCCACCAAAAACAATAGGTCTTGAGTACTCTACAAATCAGGGCTGTATGCAAAAAATTATTTGATTCTGTTTGAATTTGCGGCTGTTATCATTTGCCATAGAAAAAAAACTACAGATAGACAGACAGACAGACACACAGACAGACACACAGACAGACACACACACAGACACTTTTCGAAAAATGACTATTTTTCATGTTTTGAGTGTAGTACAATCAGAATCTGCAATAATCTCTAACACGATTTTTTTTGCCATCACCATACTTCCATTTCCTTAAGGAACATGGAAGTAAAATGGATAAATGAGGAGATTTGTTTCAACAACACTAATTTGCAAACCCTAATTTCATTTATCAAAGTTTGAAAATTGGTCAAGGCTCTATTTCATGAAAAAATTAATTAATTAAATAAAATAAAAAATAACATAAAGCTGTTAAGAATATATATTTATGTCTATCATCAATTTTATTATAGTATAATAACAAATTGTTTCTTAGTAATAAAAAATAATAATTAAAAACAGTTTAGTGACAAACTCTAAAATGAATGTTTTCTAACAATTATTTTTTAACATATACTCTCGCTGCCTATTCTATTAGTGTAGAACATGTTATTACCTCTAAATAAAGTGATTATACAAAATTGTTTAATGCCTTTAGGTAAAGCAATACAAAGGTGAGGGGGGGTCACCAATACTGGAGTCTGGCTGGTGTAATGCTCAGGACATTTGCTTCCATAGCATGGAATCTCATCTTCAATGGACAAAATCAATACTAAAACTTTTGTATGCAGTAGCATCAGCAACCAACGGGTTATCTTATATATATTTAATTAAAATATTTTTAATTTTTTTTAATTGCTTCGAAAAATTTTTTTCCATGATTGATCAAAAAGAAGTTACATTCAATTGTCACGCCACACAGTAACTCAGTACAGGATCATTAAACATTAATGCAAGGCACATTATTTCAAAGAGAATTAATTATGAGTCCCTATGAGTTCACTAATTTTATCAGTAGTAATCAGTCAGTGCTCCTTTCATATTAATAAATTCAGGCTTTTCATACAGAAGTGAAAGTTCTGACATTTCATTCTGCTTAGTAATGGATATGACCTTACAAAGAAAGATAAATATTTCAAAAATAATATGCGCTGAGTCAAACATGAAAAAAAGCAAAGAATCTGACAGACTGGAGAATAGTCCTGCTGGTTGGTTTTTTAAGAGTTTTTCTCTGTTAAGAGATTCATTTTGGGTGGTAATAGCCAGTGGCATAACTCTATTTTCTGGGCCCCCTGCTTTGCAGGCCCCCCCCCTTCTATCCTTACCTAATTCATGCCATTGTTCCCTCTTGAATATGCACCCGTTGTACCTGTGACAAACTGCTTAAATTACTTAATGTAAACATAATAACTGTTCTTGCTTGTATAAATTATACTCAATTAATAAAATATAAGTTTTATTACAATCAATGGTTAGATTTGTTATTTAATATATTTTATGACTTTGATCATTAAAAAAAAAATACTGATGCTCAGCCATGTCACTAGTAACCAATTATAATTTTGTCATTTACTGAACTTATATGTATCTTGAAGAAATACAAATTTTATTCAATTTAAATTCATTAAGACAGTGAATGTTTACATTAATTTTTGTAATGCACACTTTGTTATCTACTCTTATATTTTCAAACAAACCAAAAATCTATTTCATTTCCCAAAATTTCTGTCATCTGTTTAAAGCTTTAAAATTTGCAATAATTTTATCATAGGACTAATATTGGCACTAGAATTAAAGATAAACTTTCTGATATAAAGACATCTGACTTTACAAACATAGGATTTTTACTTCCATATTCCTTAAGGAAATGGAAGTATGGTGATGGCAAAAAAAATTGTGTTCGAGATTATTGCAGATTCTGATTGTACTACACTCAAAACATGAAAAAAGTCGTTTTCCGAAAAGTGTCTGTGTGTGTGTGTCTGTGTATCTATCTGTGTGTCTGTCTGTAGATTTTTTTTCTATGGCAAACGATAACAGCCGCAAATTCAAACAGAATCAAATAATTTTTTATATACAGCCCTGATTTGTAGAGTAATCACAACCTATTGTTTTTGGTGAAGATCGGTTGAGGGAAAGGGGTAGTTTACCTGCAACAGTTTTTTTTATCAAGGGTAATTTTTTTTTTGCAAACCATAACAACCGCAAATTCAAACAGAATCAAATAATGTTTCGCATACAGCCCTGAATTATGGAGTTCTCAAGACCTATTGTTTTTGGTGAAGATCGGTTAAGGGAAAGGGGTTTACCTGCAACGTTTTATGTTTTAACAAGGGTAATTTTTTCTATGATGAACGATAACTGCCGCATATTCAAACAGAATCAAATAATTTTTTGCATACAGCCCTGATTTGTAGAGTCCTCAAGGCCTTTTGATTTTGGTGAAGATCGGTTAAGGGAAAGGGGTAGTTTACCTGCAACCTTTTACGTTTTAACAACAGTAAAGTACTTGAAAATTCATTTAAACTTTTTCAAACAATGGTAATTGTTAAAAATAAAATAATTTTGTTGCCAGGCAATAAAATTATAATTTTTTCATTTTAATGTAAATCATGTATAAGAGAAAATATATCGTTCGTGGCAGGCAAGCATGTCTCAGTTATGTAATGTTTACGTTTCCATTTTATTATTATGACTACCGCAATAAAAAGGCAGGCAAGACACACACACACACACACACACACACACACACACACACACACACACACACACAATTGGCGTTATTTCTGGCCTCATTCATGTTTATTTTCTTACATTTGCACACTTTTTAAATGGAAAGTGCCGAAACCCATACCAACATAACGCGTGCAAGCCGAAAAAGTGTCCAGCATGGATAGCGATTTGCTTCCTGTGGATCGCTGGGCAGTGTAACTGCACGTGTTTACAGAGGAACGATTCATAGACAGACTTTTCGTCTTTAGGGAATGAACACTCTGCAAGATGCTGAGGGTCCATGAGTGACTTCGGAGCGCTCCTTCTTTTCCGCGTGTTTGTTCTGTGAAACGTACACTGTAGATTCGCAGCTTTACTCTAAGCAATGCTCAATAGGAAATGTTGAAAATTTTTGTCCACGGTGTACCCTCATACACACTAAACCTGCTCTGATGTTTTAATTACGGACATCATAATATTAAAACTTCGGAAACTTGAGCACTACTTAATGGAGATCAATCATTAACTTATACAAGCCATTAATTTTATGCATATTTTTTATATATATGTGTACAACGTTATCGGTAACAAAGAAGTAGTTTTTGTTAAAATTCCTTCCCGGGATATTTGGCCATAGTCCAATGTTTTCTACAAAACCAGACGTTTCGGTAATGCCATTGACTTCCATCATCAGTGAAAATCGAGTGCGATAACGTGAGGTGGTATACGTTAGTGACCACAGTACTGTGGTTAAGGCTGAAGCAGTAAGTAGAAAGAAGTAGTTTCTATGGTAATATTTCATTTCGAAAATGATTTTAAATATAAATCTTAGAATATGGAAGTCATGTATGGTTCTCCATACCGATTTTTGTATTTGAAAACTTTATTTAGTACAGAGTAAGATATAAAATTAATTTGAAGATTTCTAGCATTTACAAGACACAATAACAATATCTAAATGTCATTACTGTATGTTTAAAACAAAGTATAAAATTAAAATAATTTTAATTTAGTTTCCTTTCATTTCAAACTTTTGTGATCTTACTGCATTGTGAGATTCAAAAGTGTTATTTCATTAACATCTACTGATATAGAAATTACATTTTCTACACTCAGTATATAAAGTTCACCCAGCCTTTCTTGAGACATCATGCTATACAGATTATTCTTAATAAATTTCAGCTTGGAGAATGTTTACTCAACCAAAGTCACAGTCACCAGCAATGTTGGGAACAACAATTAAGCAGTGCAGACATCTGGAATGCTGCAAGCCACGGAGAAGTTTTTAATAAAGAAAAGATCAATATATCAGTATAAATAAATAAATCTCTTTTATGTACTTCATTTTCTTGGTGTCTTCTGAAACTCAACATTTCAGTTGCAAAATCTGGAGTTAGATTCTCACTATATTCTAGGTAGAGTTTACTTGCTTTCTGGTTTAACTGTTCATTTAAAGCTGACAGTCAGGAGTGAGGACTGTAAAAATACTATATAAATCATAAAAAAATAGTTATTTGTATCTTCACTCACACTTTCTGAAGCAGAAGCTGCCAACCCTTCTTTTAACGTCCCTTCATTTGAATCTGCCACACATTCTGCATCAATGTAATAATTTCCATAAAAGACTCAGCATCACTTTCATTATTTTCCTGTTCTGAGTAAAGTGAAGGAACAGCCTAATTTAAAAAAAAAAGAATATAATTTGAAAAGCTTTGACACAGCTTATTGTATTGTACATACACAAACATACACATGTTTTGTATTTATACTAATACACAATACACAGACAATACAGGAAGGTAAAACAAGTAACTTTACTATAGGAAAAAACTACTCTTAACATTAGTTGTATTATTTTACAGCATTATATAATATTAGTTACGGTATATTATTGTATCAATAGCACAATTGACCAAACTCAATCTCAGAATATTGACAACTGAGCAACAAGACGTAAATAAAACAGGCACATGTCATGACATGCAGCCTGGCGCTTGAGGATGGGATAGGATAGAGGCAGGTGATGTCTCCTACTCCCTCAATACTCCTGCAGGCTCTGGTTCAAATCTTAACAAATAACGATGGGCCACAGGCTCGGTCAGTGGCATAGTGCATTCTTAATTGGAATCACTGCTCTATTGTGTAGTTAACCAAATAATTTATACTCTCAAAGTACATTATTATTACTGGTAAAACAACAGTAAAGACATAAATGTACTTGATTTTGATGTTGATACATATAAGTAATTTGGTTTACTTAAGATCAATGGTTTACACCCATTCTTAAAAATTAAGGGAAATATTTGCACAGGCCTCCCTAGTCTGCAGGCCCCCTTGCATTGCAGGCCTGTCAGTTACACCACTGGGCATAGGAATGTGCATAATTTGTCAGATAATAATATTCTTTTATTGCACATCTCTGGTAGATTGTCTCATGATTCAGCACCATGAAATGTTTGTGAACTTATTTTGTTGGGTGCAGACTGGAAATTACTTTAATTCTGTAAACAAATGGAGATAGCTCTAAAAAGATATATCATTAGGCTCAAAAAATCGCCCAAAACAATTTTTGGGTGTCCTTCGTTTATCTCAAATCGGTAAAAAAATGATCATCTGCAGATGTTCAGATACATCTGTAGTTTTGTCTGGCAGCTAAAGATTTTGCTCCTTCAGTTTTTTTTTTTTTTTTTTTTTAGCATACTTCAAGCATACACTCTAGCAGCTCATTTGTATTGTATTGTTTCTGACGTTCATTTAGTGACAGTTCAGATATCAGTGTGATTTTTTACAGCACTGTTAATACTAGTAATTAAGTTTACTAGTTCTTCAAGCATTCCTTGTTTGAAAATATCATGTTTCAATGAGACCTTATAATGCTAAATCAAAGGCACCTTTTAGTTTCATGCAGTCTATTGTTTTATATAAAATGTACCTATTTCAATTTGTCTTTTGTGTTTAAGAGATTCAGAATATTCTACTCTCAGATGTTCACCTGTGTTCTCTATAGTAAGACTATGATATCAAGAACATTTCCCATGTGTTTCTTACTTGTTAAATGCTTGTTTCCATATTCATTTACATAACTAAGCCCCTTTACAACATTTTTGATCGGGAAAGGCCACTAAATAAAAGGCAATATGAACAGACAAAAACATTTTAAACAGTTACACACTATATAAATCATGTGCAGAAAGTAAAGGATAGAGGCCTTAAAAGTTTTTTATTATTTACTGGTATTTATAATTCTCCAACTCAAGAGTACAAAACATCTACCAGTATATATATATATTTATTTATTTATTTTTCAAATATCAGTACTAGTACGTAAACATAAATCTGCTACCCATCCTTTAAATCATGCCATTACCTCATTTTTAACCTCTTCAATGTTGTCAAATTTTGTTTCTGACCAGATGTTTGTTTAGGTGAAGGAATAAGTGAAAATTGCTAGGTGCAAGATCTAGGATATGTACTCGATGATCCAACACATCCAATTTCCAACTGTTAAGAAACAGAGATGATGCCAAGCACCACTGGTGGATCCAGCATGTCGAGAGGCACATAACTGTTGGCATCACTATGACAACAACCAAGACAGCTGGCTGACCAAGGAAACTGTGCAATAGGCCAATGCAATTTGAAGAGCACTTCGTCTTAGGATTTGGGATAGTTCTTCCTGCGGATCTTACGATTCAGGGAGTCTGCCAATACTTCCACTCCATCCAATAGGACTGACTGGACAGGTGCCATCAAAAGTCTTCTTCTGGTTGACTTTGGGCCACCTATGTTGGTCATGAGCCAACTAAGTGCCATCACTCCCTTTGCTGCTTTGCCCACCGTAGGCTTAATCTGCTAAATAATGTTCAATTTGGAGTCACTCATCGCTCCAAGGTACTTTACCACTGGCTTTGATCCTTCCACTTCGTCTCTGACTTGTACCGGAATTATAGTGCGAATCCTCTTTTTAGTCAAGACCACAACTTCTGCCTTACTGAGGGTTAATATCAGCCCATGCAATACAATCCAATTGTTGACTAATCGGATCACTCTCCAGTGATAGTAGAATTTGTAGGTGAGTAGAATATACCGGTATTAGCCAAAAACTGCATTTAATAATAAGAAAAACCTATTCACTTCCAAAAATATCAGCTTCAAGATAAGGGAAGAAATTTCTGTAAAGCTATATGTGGAGTGTAGTGCTGTGTGGAAGTGAGTCATGGACAATAGGGATAAAAGAAAGAAGAAACTTCTACCTTTCAATGCATGGTCCACAGAAGGATGCTCAAGATAAGCTGGATCAAGAAACTGATGTACACAGAAGTGTGTCATAGCACTGAAGAAGATAGAAATTTCCTAAACCTATCAAAAAGAAGAAGAGCTCAGCTAATTGGACACATATTAAAATATGATAGCCTGACCAAAAGAGTCATGCAAGGAAAATAGAGGGGGAAACCAAAGGGAAGGCCATGTTTAGAACTCATAACTCAAATGATAGAAGATATTAACTAAACTATAATTCTTATTATGCATTAAAAAGGAAGGCACACAACAAAGTAGACTGGAGAGCTACTGTTGACCAGCCTTCAAGCTGTCTACTAGAAAGAACTACATATACATACAATATTAAACAGTTTATGGTATACCATATGTTAATTTGACATTGCATGTGTTACAATAAATTAAATATATAAAGACAAATTTGTACTTTATTAAAAAATTTATTGAAATTGTTAATATAAGATATCATTTATAAGTAGATCCTACATTACACAGTTATATGTTTTATACAGAATTAATTTGTGACTTCAGTACTATCATTTAATATATAGTCTCTCATTGGTAAATTCATTCCAGGGTTTATATTTATCCATTGTGAAAGTACCGTACTTTAGTGGAATATTTTACTATTATGTTTGTCACAATTAAAACAGAAATGTGTGTGTGTGTGTGTGTGTGTGTGTGCGCGCGCGTGCATGCACGCACCATGCTAGATGTGTATGTATGATGGAATGCGAAGCTGAAGGCAATGCAAGCACATGCCTTGTACTGACCCCAACTTCACAATGCTGTACACATGTATAACTCCTGTCCAAAATGTCCCCATGTATGTGTGTGTGTGTGATCTATGTTTTAACTGTGAGAAACATAATGTTAAAATTCCACTTACCACTAGACTTTCTAGACTTTCATGAAGAATGATGCCACAGGAAGTCTTTACTTGCAGAGACATAAAACATGTCTGAATTCAATTTTGATTTAAATTTAACAACCTATTTCAATTTTTGCTGCATAGAAACCATAGTTTTATTGACAATACCAGTCATTAAAATTTTATATTAATTTTGACATTGAAAATGTTTATAAGGACGTGTGGCACATTTGCGGCCGATTGCTGGTGCGTGATCGAAAATGGGAACCGGTGAGTTTCCATAGAAACTACTTCTTTGTTGTCAATAATGTAGAAAATTTTGAATTTTTTTGTGAGTTTCACTGCCATATCCCCTTAAATGTATCGTAAGGTAGTACATCAGACAAGAATTTATTACAGAGCGAAGGATCAGGAGGAAGCGAGTATACATATATATTATATTTATAATTATAAATATATATACTTTTTAGATTTATTGAAGCATTTTCAATGCCCTTCTCTGTGCATTGCATTTGTGCAATGCCTGTAATTTTTTTAATTTACAGACTATTTTGGCAATAAAAATTAAGAAAGTTATTAAATCTTGAATAATATTTTGGGAATTGTTTGGAAATTATTTTCTGCTAGATGTAATATAAAAAGCTGCTAAAAAATTTTGTTTCACTCAGTTGTTTTGCTAGGGTTACTATATTCAACAAGAATTTTTATAAGATAAACTATCACTAGCCACTTTATTGCCAGGCAAAACCTTTATTGTTATGTAATTTAATTGAAACAACAGAGTAAAATAATTCCAGTTTTATTTAACGGAGTTATGCAAATCACATTTAATACAAGCAATTCTCCTTTATGATATTTGTAATAAATAAAATTATCTATTACACACTATTATCAATAAACATTAAGAATCACTAAGTCATTAACTTTACTGATGGGCTTATAAACAAATAAACACTTGATAACAATTCGGACAAACTAAAATTCACTCTAATAGTTTAAAAAACAATTTGCAAATGACTGCTACACCTTAAGGATCACTGTTGAGATAAGAGATATGTAATAGTTAGGAAGAGTCCAGACTGTTTACATAATTATTCCACAGACTGTTTATATAATTTGTTGTAGGTTGTGCTTGTTACTTCTAAGTGATGTGGAGAAGGTGTGTTTAACTACTGGCATAATGCTCATGACAATACTTGATTAGTTGGTTCATGACATTATAAAATTCACAAATCCCTCTTGTTACTAACTGTTCTGCTTCACTGTGAAAATGCTTTGAATTAAGCCTTCTTTACTTACTGACCAAACTGTGTTTGTAATTCTTATATTTTCACAAGCTACGGTATCTATGTTTAATAGGACAAATTCTTCACAAATTTTTGCTTCCTACTTTTTCCTCCCAGCACAAGTTCTTCCCAGTCTGCCAAGTTATTGGTATTATTGCTGGATAGCCTTTTAGGTCTACTCCAGAATCAATATCATATTAATTTCACATACCATAGGTATGTGTAGTCACATAGAAACCAGTCTCAGAAGGGTATAGACTATACCTGGCTATGCACTATCCATCGCTGCTGTCCAGCATGCCCAACGTCGGTGATGGATGTGCGCACCACACTGTCGTGCAACTCGTCCAGCGTGCCAGACGTTCTTTAGTTCTCATTGTCATTCTTTTATTTTTATTCATATAATCTGCCAAGGATACTTCCCACAGACATCTATTTAATTTATATTTTTTGATAAATTTTGATGTTATTTCAGTCTATTATGAATTGTAATTAAAACAAATCAATAATAAAAATATTTAAAATAATAACTGCTAATGATATTTGAATGTATTATGTAAACAAAGAATAAACTAAACTAAATATTAAACTAAAGTTTTATCTGAATCGTTACTTACTAAATATAAACTAAAGAATGAATGTAACATAAAATTAAACAGTAAACATTTATTAAACGAATGTGCTCTAAAAACATGTACTGTACTTGCTTGATAATGACGATTTGATAGACAGCAAGCGTACACATGATCAAACATGCACGATGCACGATTCCTTGACATTCGTCATCACTACACATGATCCATCCGCACGTTGTGCTGCTTGAGCTGATGGTCTTGCTGGACTCATTTTTTGCCATGCACATCCTTCAAAAAATACACAATGTGCGGATGGATGTCAAAGCTACGCACTGTCGTTTTTGACTTGCTGTCCATCATGACGTCCAGCGGGGATGGTTAGTGCATAGCCAGCTTATATGTATCTCAATACATTGCATTTTAAATTGCTCACAGTGATATGAATCACAGTTCTTCAGTTTCTTTTCTTCTTGAAGCCTCACTCTGGACACTGGTAGATTGTTGCACATCCTTCAAAAAATACACAATGTGCGGATGGATGTCAAAGCTACGCACTGTCGTTTTTGACTTGCTGTCCATCATGATGTCCAGCGGGGATGGTTAGTGCATAGCCAGCTTATATGTATCTCAATACATTGCATTTTAAATTGTTCACAGTGATATGAATCACAGTTCTTCAGTTTCTTTTCTTCTTGAAGCCTCACTCCGGACACTGGTAGATTGTTGAGTGGTTTGTAAGTTATTAAAAGTAATGGGGCTATCTTTATGTAAACCTAAAAAAAAAACGTTTAATGAAGAAATTTGTGTTAGTGGTTGAAATCACAATCAGAATGATCACAGTTGCACACCACTATGTAAAAATTATCCCAATTAGCGCTTTCAAGCTTCACAGCCCATCTGACGATTAATCTGAGATTGGAATAGCCATCAAGCTATTCCAATCTGACGATGGGCTGTGAAGCTTGAAAGCGCTAATTGGGATAATTTTTACATAGTGGTGTGCAACTCTAAAAAAAAAAATCATATAATTGCTACTTTCCCATTGTCTGTACCACCACTAGTTTCTGATATTATAACTGTCAGCAGACAATCACATCGAGCACACAATTTTGTTTAACCTAATTTTGTCTTCAAAGTTTCATGAACACTGTCTTGGTACTTTATATATCATTTTATATAATTCTTTTACTGACCTGAACAAATGCGCTCCTCAATTTTTTAGGTCATCAGATGTCAGTGATGGTTTACCACTACTTTTTTTTACCTTGAACAATAGTCTTTCCTTCTGTGAATTCATGGCACCACTTCAAAACATCTTGTTGAATCATAATCTCACCATAAACAGTTGTGATTTGTCTATGAATTCACCAAGTATTCAGTTTTGCATTAAAAAATAAAACATTACAGGACAAAGTTTGTATGTGGCAGTTTGGATTTACACTGCCATTTTTAAAGTCAATAACACAAACTAATGAAGCAGAATCTATTCTCTACTTAATATAAGGAATCAGCATCCATTGTGACAGTGTTGCCATCTCCATCTACACAAGAAAAATTTCCCTCTCTGCCTGAATGCAATTTATCTTTTTCCCCTACATGCCTCATATGTAGGATATGAACCAAATACAATATGACATTATTGACAAGTAAAACAAAGTTGTA